>QAOC01022615.1:0-87597 GCA_003255005.1 Begonia fuchsioides | reverse complement strand
TACAGACTTCCGCTGAAAGTTTACGTTATGAATGCTTATCTATTTTTGATGAAAGGTGGAATTCAAATGTTTGTTTACAAAGTAAGTATGTAAGTTATGTTTGTAGTAACGGACCGGTCCTCGGGCTGCCCGCGAGTAAGCGAAGTAAAGTAAAGTAAAGTAAAGTAAGCAAGTAAAGTAAGGCAGAAAGCGGCGGCACTTGAATCGGGTCGTTACAGCATGTGTTTCTAAAATCGGGAATCGGTCGACCCTAACCTATAAGGGGTTGACCGCAGCTCTCCCCAGTTTCTGTACACTTACTTGGGACATCCATAACTTTGACTACAAAGCTTTAAATTGAGTAATTCAAACGGCTATAGACCACTCTAAGAATCTACTTTAACTCTTATGAAAGAAACAACTCTAACTCGTATCACAAAAACCCTAACCTTGCACATAATCAACTGATTTCCTAACAATCTACATCAAATCCTTCATTTTTATCCATCAATTCAACCAATACCATCACATTATCCTTACGGAACTTAAAAGAAACTCAGAGGTTAGAATAATACCTTGAACTTCAAGTTCAACAAAAGCTTTAGAGTTTTCTACCTCACCTCTCTTGAGATAACTCACTTCCTTACTCTTTTCACTCACAAAATCTCTTTTCTTTCTCAATCTCACTCTCCCCTTGATCAAGACGTGAGAGTTCAGAGGAAAATACAGAGAAAAAATTGTGCTGGAAGGAAAATGGTAGACCATGCCTTTTTATCTCCTTAATTAAACAAAAATCAACCTTTCCTTTAAGTCCACCAATGAAAACTCTACATGTTTTAGTTGAATTTTCAACTCAATTTGGGGAAGGGATTATTTGTGTCAACCGCTCGATCTTTGTGTCGACCGAAGGAATTCCCGAGAGTTATTTGTGCCGATCGCTTGGTCCTGGGGTCTACCGAAAGTGTTTCCGAGAGTTATTTGTGCCGATCGCTCGGTCCTGGGGTAGACCTAAAGTATTCAATTGTGTCGACCCCTCCTAAATCCTGGGGTCAACCGAAAGTTCCAATTGTGTCGACCCCTCCTAAATCATGGGGTCGACCGGTAAACAAAGTGTCAACCGCTAATCCATAACGATCGATCGGAAATCATTTATTTCCTCCATCACCTTCAACCTAATAATTTACTAATATCCAAAATACCTTAACACTCTAATATTCAATAAAAATTCATAAAAATAATCTTAAACATTTCCATCTTAAAATCACAAATTCTTAAAATAAAATGAGGTTTTTTACAGGAAAGGTAATAACAAAGCATTTTGATTACTTGGTCACCAAGTAAACTTTTTAACATCCGGTTCGGGCTCTAAATTGTCCCAAAAGTTTAAATGCAACATAAAAAAGTTATAACAAGAGTTGTTGCTACTTTTACTCATGTAGTTTGTGTTAAAACAAATACAAATTAGAGAAAGAAGAAAAAAAAGGCATTTTTTGCACTAATTTTAGGGGCTGGTTATATGTCTAAATGGACCCGTTCTGGGTTCCGAGAGGAGCCAATCTTCATCCTCCGATGTCAAGTGTATGTATAAGGGGAAACAAGTAAGTAAAAAAAAACCCTTTGAAACTTCTGTCGTTATGTGAAGGCGTGGGAATGACAAGTAAACTTTTTTCAACGTCAGGTTCGGGCTCCAAATCATCCCAAAAGGTTAATTGCAACATAAAAATGTTATAACAAGAGTAGTTGGTGCTTTTACGGACGTATATGGTGTTAAAACGAGTACAAATAAGAGAAAGAGGGAAAAATGTATTTTTTCACTAATTTTAGAGGCTGGTTACTTGTCTGAATGGATCCGTTATGGGTTCCTAAAGGAGCCAATCTTCGTCCTCGGATGTCAAGTGTACGTATGAGGGGAAACAAGTAACAAAAAAAAAACCATTGGAAACTTCGGCCGCTATGCGAAGACGTGGGAACTACAAGGCAATAACAAGGCATTTTGATTACTTGGTCACCTAGTAAACTTTTTTCAACGTCGGGTTCGAGCTATAAATCGTCCAAAAAGTTTATTTGCAACATAAAAAAGTTATAACAAGAGTTGTTTGTGCTTTTACGAACGTGTCTTGTTTTAAAACGAGTACACATAAGAGAAAGAAGAAAAAAAGACATTTTTTTGCACTAAGTTTAGGGGCTTGTTACCTGTGTCAATGGACACGTTCCTAGTTCCGAGAGGAGCGAATCTTCGTCCTCCGATTTCAAGTGTATGTATGAGGGGGAACAAGTAAGGAAAAATAATAATCGGAAACTTTTGTCGCTATGTAAAGACGTGGGAATGACAAGGTAATAACAAGGAACTTTGATTACTTGGCTACCAAGTAAACTTTTTTTAACGTCGGATTTGGTCTCCAAATAATCTCAAAAGTTTAATTGCAACATAAAAAAGTTATAATAAGAGTGGTTGGTGCTTTTACAGACGTATCTGGTGTTAAAACGAGTACATATAAAAGAAAGAGGGAAAAAACAAATTTTGCACTAATTTTAGTGGCTGGTTACTTGTCCTAATTGACCCTTTTTGGGTTCTTAGAGGAGCCAATCTTCATCCTCCGATGTCAAGTGTATGGATGAGGGGAAACAAGTAAGAAAAAATAATCATCGGAAACTTCGATCGCTATGTTAAGACGTGGGAATGACAAGGTAGTTGTAATGCATTTTGATTACTTCGTCACCAAGTAAACTTTTTTCAACGTCGGGTTCGGTCTCCAAATAATCTCAAAAGTTTAATTGTAACATAAAAAAGTTATAATAAGAGTGTTTGGTGCCTTTACGCACGTATCTGGTGTTCTAACGAGTACAGATAAGAGAAAGAGGGAAAAAAAGGAATTTTTTTGCACTAATTTTAGGGGTTGGTTACTTGTCTAAATGGACCAAATCCGGGTTCTAAAGTGTATGTATGAGGGGAAAAAAGTACGAAAAAATAACCATCGGAATTTTCAGTGGCTATGTGAAGACGTGAGAATGACAAGGTAATAACAAGGTATTTTGATTACTTGGTCACTAAGTAAACTTCTTTTAACGTCGGGTTTGGGATCCAAATAATCCCAAAAGTTTAATTGCTATATAAAATGTTATAACAAAATGGTTTGATGCTTTTCGGACGTATCTTGTTTTAAAACAAGTATAGATAACATAAAGAGGGGAAAAAGACATTTTTTGCACTAATTTTAGGGGCTGGTTACTTGTCTGAATGGATCCGTTACGGGTTCCGAGAGGAGCCAATCTTCTTCCTCAGATGTCAAGTGTATGTATGAGGGGAAACAAGTAAGAAAAACTAACCATCGGAAACTTTGATCGCTATGTGAAGTCGTGGGAATGACAAGGTAATAGCAAGGCATTTTGATTACTAGGTCACCAAGTTAACTTTTTTCAACATCGGGTTCGGTCTCCAAATAATCTCAAAAATTTAATTGCAACATAAAAAGTTATAATAAGAGTGGTTGGTGCTTTTATAGACGTATCTGGTGTTAAAACGAGTACAGATAGGAGAAAAAGGGCAAAAAGGCATTTTTTTACTAATTTTAGGGGCTGGTACTTGTCTGAATGGACCCGTTACGGGTTCCGAGAGTAGCCACTCTTCGTTCTCTGATATCAAGTGTATGTATGAGGGGTAAAAAGTACGAAAAAAAAACCATCGGAATTTTCAGTGGCAATGTGAAGACGTGGGAATGACAAGGTAATAACAAGGTATTTTGATTACTTGGTCACTAAGTAAACTTTTTTTAACGTCGGGTTTGGGATCCAAATAATCCCAAAAGTTTAATTGCTATATAAAATGTTATAACAAAATGGTTTGATGCTTTTCGGACGTATCTTGTTTTAAAACAAGTATAGATAACATAAAGAGGGGAAAAAGACATTTTTTGCACTAATTTTAGGGGCTGGTTACTTGTCTGAATGGATCCGTTACGGGTTCCGAGAGGAGCCAATCTTCTTCCTCAGATGTCAAGTGTATGTATGAGGGGAAACAAGTAAGAAAAACTAACCATCGGAAACTTCGATCGCTATGTGAAGTCGTGGGAATGACAAGGTAATAGCAAGGCATTTTGATTACTAGGTCACCAAGTTAACTTTTTTCAACATCGGGTTCGGTCTCCAAATAATCTCAAAAGTTTAATTGCAACATAAAAAGTTATAATAAGAGTGGTTGGTGCTTTTATAGACGTATCTGGTGTTAAAACGAGTACAGATAGGAGAAAAAGGGCAAAAATGAATTTTTTTACTAATTTTAGGGGCTGGTACTTGTCTGAATGGACCCGTTACGGGTTCCGAGAGTAGCCACTCTTCGTTCTCTGATATCAAGTGTATGTATGAGGGGTAAAAAGTACGAAAAAAAAACCATCGGAATTTTCAGTGGCAATGTGAAGACGTGGGAATGACAAGGTAATAACAAGGTATTTTGATTACTTGGTCACTAAGTAAACTTTTTTCAACGTCGGGTTTCGGATCCAAATAATCCCAAAAGTTTAATTGCTGTATAAAAATGTTATAACAAAATGGTTTGATGCTTTTACGGACGTATCTGGTGTTAAAACGAGTACAGATAAGCGAAAAGGGCAAAAAGACATTTTTGCACTAATTTTAGGGGCTGGTTACTTGTCTTAATGGACCCGTTCTGGGTTTCAAGAGGAGCCAATCTTCGTCATCCCATGTCAAGTGTATGTCTGAGGGGAAACAAGTAAGAAAAAATAACCATCGTAAACTTCGGTCGCTATGTGAAGGCGTGAGAATGACAAGGTAATAACAAGATATTTTGATTACTTGGTGACCAAGTAAACTTTTTTCAACATTGGGTTCAAACTCCAAATAGTCTCAAATTAATTGCAACATAAAAAAGTTATAACAAGAGTTGTTTGTGCTTTTACACACGTATCTGGTGTTAAACGGGACCCGATAAGAGAAAGAGGAAAAAAACATTTTTTGCACTAATTTTAGGGGCTAGTTACTTGTCTGAATTGACCCATTCCAAGTTTTGAGAGGAGCCAATCTTTGTCCTCGGCTTTCAAGTGTATGTATGACAGTAAACAAGTAAGAAAAAATAACCATCCGAAAATTCAGTCGCTATATGAAGACGTGGGAATGCAAAGGTAATAGCAAGGTATTTTGATTACTTGGTCACCAAGTAAACTTTTTTAAACATCGGGTTCAGGCTCCAAATCATCCCAAAAGTTTAATTGCAACATAAAAATGTTATAACAAGTGTTGAAGGTGCTTTTACGGACGTATCTGGTGTTAAAAAGAGTACAAATAAGAGAAAGACAAAAAATGCATTTTTTTGCACTAATTTGAGGGGCTAGTTACATAGCTGAATGAATACGTTACGGGTTCCGAGAGTAGCCAATCTTCATCCTCAGATGTCAAGTGTATGTATGAGGGAAAACAAGTCAGAAAAAATAACCATTTGATACTTGTGTCGCTATGTGAAGACGCGGGAATGACAAGGTAATAACAAAGCTTTTTGATTACTTCGTCACCAAGTAAACTTTATTCAACGTCCGGTTCAGGATCCAAATCGTCCCAAAATTTTTATTGTAACATAAAAAATATATAACAAGAGTGGTTAGTTCTTTTACGCACAAATATGGTGTGAAAACGAGTACATATAAGAGAAAGAAAGAAAAAAGGCATTTTTTGCACTAATTTTAGGATCTGGTTATGGGTTCTGAGAGGAGCCAATCTTCGTCCACAACTGTCAAGTGTATGTATGAGGGGAAACAAGTAAGAAAAAAGAACTATCGGAAACTTTTGTCGCTATGTGAAGGCGTGGAAATAAAAAGGTAATTGCAAGGCATTTTGATTACTTGGTCGCCAAGTATACTTTTTGCAACATCGGGTTCGAGATCCAAATCATACCAAAAGTTTAATTGCAACATAAAAAAGTTATAACAAGACAGGTTGGTGCTTTTACGCACGTATCTAGTGTTAAAACGAGTACAGATAAGAGAAAGAGGGGAAAAAAGACATTTTTTGCACTAATTTTAGGGGCTAGTTACTTGTCTGAATAGACCCGTTCCGAGTTCTAAAATGAGCAATTCTTTGTCCTCCGATGTCAAGTTTATGTATGAGGGGAAACATGTAAGAAAAAATAATCATCAGAAACTTCGGTCGCTCTGTGAAGACATAAGAATGACAAGGTAATAGCAAGAAATTTTGATTACTTGGTCACCAAGTAAACTTTTTTCAACGTCGGGTTCGGGCTCAAAATAATCCCAAAAGTTTAATTACAACATAAAAATGTTATAAAAACAGTGGTTACTGCTTTTACGCATGTATCTGGTGTTAAAAAAAGTATAGATAAAAGAAAGAGGGAAAAAATGCATTTTTTTGCACTAATTTCACGTGCTGGTTACGTGTCTTAATGGACCCATTCCGGGTTTTGAGAGGAGAGAATCTTCATCCTCAAATGTCAAGTTTATGTATAATGGGAAACAAGTAAGAAAAAATAACCATCAGAAACTTTAGTCGGTATGTAAAGGCGTGACAATGACAAGGTACTAGCAAGGCACTTTGATTACTTGGTCACAAAGTAAACTTTATGCAACGTCTGGTTTGGACTCCAAATCATCCCAAAAGTTTAATTGCAACATAAAAAAGTTATAACAAGAGTTGTTTGTGCTTTTACACACGTATCTGGTATTAAAACGAGTACACATAATAGAAAGAGGGAAAAAAATTACATTTTTTTTGCACTAATGTTAGGGCCTTGTTACTTGTCTGAATGGACCCGTTCCGGGTTCCAAGAGGAGCCAATCTTCGTCCTCGGCTGTCAAATGTATGTATGAGGGGAAAAAAGTAAGAAAAAATAACCATCGGAAACTTCGATCGCTATGTGAAGGCGTGGGAATGAGAAGGTAATAGCAAGACATTTTGATTACTTCGTAGATAAGTAAACTTTTTTTAACATCAGGTTCGGACTCCAAATCATCCCAAAAGTTTGATTGCAACGTAAAAAAGTTATAACAAGAGTTGTTGGTGCTTTTATGCACGTATCTTGTGTTAAAACGAGTACAGATAAGAGAAAGAGGGAAAAAATACATTTTTTTGCACTAATGTTAAGGCCTTGTTACTTGTATGAATGGACCTGTTCCGGATTTTGAGAGGATCCCATCTTCGTCCTCCGATATCAAGTGTATGTATGACGGGAAACAAGTAAGAGAAAATAACTATTGGAAACTTCGAATTCTATGTGAAGGCGTGAGAATGACAAGGTAATAGCAAGACATTTTAAATACTTGGTCACCAAGTAAACTTTTTTCAATGTCAAGGTTGGGCTTCAAATGGTACCAAAAATTTAATTGCTACCTAAAAAGAGTTATAACAAGAGTAGTTCGTGCTTTTACGTACGTATCTAGTGTTAAAAAAGTACAGAGAAGAAAAAAAGGCAAAAAAAAGCATTTTTTGCATTAATGTTAGGGGCTTGTCACTTGTTTGAATGGACCAGTTCTGGGTTTCGAGTGGAGCCAATCTTTGTCTTCAACCTTTAAGTGTATGTACGAGGGGAAACATGTAAGAAAAAATAACCATTGAAAACTTAGGTCGCAAAGGCATTTTGATTAATTGGTCACAAAGTAAACTTTTTTGAACGTCTGGTTTAGGCTCCAAATCATCCCAAAAGTTTAATTGTAACATAAAAATGTTATATCAAGAGTTGTTAGTGCTTTTACGCACACATTTGGTGTTAAAAGAAGTACCGATAAGAGAAAGAGGGAAAAAAGACATTTTTCGCACTAATTTTAGGGGCTGGTTACTTGTCCAAATGGACAAGTTCCGAGTTTCAAGAGAAGCCAATCTTCGTCCTCCGATATCAAGTGTATGTATGAAGGGAAACAAGTCAGAAAAAATAATGGAAACTTCTGTCGCTATGTGAAGGCGTGGGAATGAAAAGGTAATAGCAAGACATTTTGGTTACTTGGTCGCCAAGTATACTTTTTTGCAACGTCGGGTTCGGGATCCAAATCGTCCCATAAGTTTAATTGCAATATCAAAAGTTATAACAAGATAGGTTGGTGCTTTTACGCACGTAACTTGTGTTAAAATGAGTACAGATAAGAGAAAGAGGGGAAAAAAGACATTTTTTGCACTAATTTTAGGGGCTAGTTACTTGTCTGAATAAACCCATTCCGGATTCTGAAAGGAGTCAATCTTCGTCCTCCGATGTCAAGTGTATGTATGCGGGGAAACAAGTAAGAAAAAATAACCATCGGAAACTTCGGTCGCTATATAAAGACGTAGGAATAACAAGGTAATAGCAAGACATTTTGATTACTTGGTCACCAAGTAAACTTTTTTCAACGTCGGGTTCGGCTCCAAATCATCCCAAAAGTTTAATTACAACATAAAAATGTTATAACAAGAGTGGTTGGTGCTTTTTTGCATGTATTCTGTGTTAAAACAAGTACAGATAAGAGAAAGAAGGAAAAATGCATTTTTTGCACTAATTTTACGTGCTGGTTACTTGTCTTAATGGACCCATTCCGGGATCTGAGAGGAGACAATCTTCGTCCTCCGATGTCAAGTGTATGTATAATGGGAAACAGGTAAGAAAAAATAACCATCGGAAACTTTGGTCGGTATGTAAAGGCGTGGCAATGACAAGGTAGTAGCAAGGCATTTTGATTCAACGTTTGGTTCGGACTCCAAATCATCCCAAAATTTTAATTGCAACATAAAAAAGTTATAGCAAGAGTTGTTTGTGCTTTTACACACGTATCTGGTGTTAAAACGAGTACACATAAGAGAAAGAGGGGAAAGAAAACATTTTTTGCACTAATTTTAGGGGCTGGTTACTTGTCTGAATGGACACGTTTTGGGTTTCGTGAGGAGCTAATCTTCGTCCTCACCTTTCAAGTGTATGTATGACGGGAAACAAGTAAGAAAAATAACCATCGGAAACTTCGGTCGCTATGTGAAGACGTGAGAATGATAAGGTAATCGTAAGGCATTTTGATTACTTGGTCACCCAGTAAACTTTTTTCAACATACGGTTCGAGCTCGAAATCGTCCCAAAAGTTTAATTCCAAAATTAAAAAGTTATAACAACTGTGGTTGGTACTTTTACGCATGATCGGTGCTTTTAAGGGCTGATTACTTGTCTGAATGGACCCGTTTCGGGTTCTAAGAGGAGTCAATCTTCGTCCTCGGCTGTCAAATGGATGTATGGGGGGAAACAAGTAAGAAAAAATAACCATCGAAATCTTCGGTCTCTATGTGAAGGCGTGAGAATGAGAAGGTAATAGCAAGACATTTTGATTACTTCGTAACAAAGTAAACTTTTTTCAACATCATGTTCGGACTCCAAATCGTCCCAAAAGTTTAATTGCAACATAAATAAGATATAACAAGAGTTTTTGGTGCTTTTACACACGTATCTTGTGTTGAAACGAGTACAAATAAGAGAAAGAGGGAAAAAAATACGTTTTTTGCACTAATTTTAGGAGCTGGTTACTTGTCTGAATGGATACGTTCCGGGTTTCGAGACGAGCCAATCTTCGTCCTCCGATTTCAAAAGTATGTATGACGGGAAAGAAGTAAGAGAAAATAATCATTGGAAACTTTGGTTTTTATGTGAAGGCGTGAGAATGACAAGGTAATAGCAAGACATTTTGAATACTTGGTTACCAAGTCAACTTTTTTCAACGTCAAGTTTGGGCTCCATATCGTACCAAAAATTTAATTGCTACATAAAAAGAGTTATAACAAGAGTAGTTGGTGCTTTTACGCACGTATCTAGTGTTAAAACGAGTACAGAGAAGAAAAAAAGGCAAAAAAATGCATTTTTTTGCATTAATTTTAGGGGCTGGTCACTTGTCTGAATGGACCCATTTCAGGTTTTGAGAGGAGCCAATCTTTGTCCTTGGCCTTTAAGTGTATGTTTGAGGGGAAACATGTAAGAAAAAATAACCATAAAAAACTTATGTGAAAGCGTGGCAATGACAAGGTAATAGTAAGGCATTTTGATTACTTGGTCACAAAGTAAACTTTTTTCAACGTCTGGTTCAGGCTCCAAATAATCCCAAAAGATTAATTGCAACATAAAAATGTTATAACAGGAGTAGTTGGTGCTTTTATTCACGTATCTAGTGTTAAAATGAGTACAGATAAGAGAAAGAGGGAAAAAATACATTTTTTTGCACTAATTTTAGGGGCTGGTTACTTGTCTGAATGGACCCGTTCTGGTTTTCTTGAGGAGCCAATCTTCGTCCTCAACTTTCAAGTGTATGTATGACCAGAAAGAAGTAAAAAAAAATAACCATCAGAAACTTCGGTCACTATGTGAAGACGTGAGAATGATGAGGTAATAGCAAGGCATTTTGAATACTTGGTTTACCAAGTAAACTTTTTTCAACGTTGGGTTCGGACTCCAAATCGTACCAAATTTTAATTGCAACATAAAAAGAGTTATAACAAGAGTAGTTGGTGCATTTACGCGCGTATCTTGTGTTAAAATGAGTACATAGAAGAAAAGAAGGCAAAAAAATGCATTTTTTTGCAATAAGTTTAGGGGCTTGTTTTTTGTTTAAATGGACCCGTTCTGGGTTTCGAGAGGAGACAATCTTTGTCATCGGCTTTCAAGTGTATGTATGAGGGAAAACAAGTAAGAAAAAATAACCATCGGAAACTTCGATCGCAATGTGAAGACGTGGGAATGACAAGGTAATAACAAAGCGGTTTAATTACTTGTGCACCAAGTAAACTTTTTTCAACGTCGGGTTCGGGTTCCAAATCGTCCCAAAAGTTGAAATGCAACATAAAAATTTTATAACAATAGTGGTTAGTGCTTTTACGCATCTATCTTGTGTTAAAACGAGTACAAATAAGAGAAAGACGGAAAAAATGCATTTTTTTGTACTAATTTTAGGGGCTGGTTACTTGTTTGAATTAACCTGCTCCGAGTTCTCAGAGGAGCCAATCTTAATCCTCCAATGTCAAGTTTATGTATCAGGGGAAACAAGTAAGAAAAATAACCATTTGAAACTTCGATCGCAAAGTGAAGACGTGGGAATGACAAGGTAATAACAAAGCGGTTTAATTACTTGGTCACCAAGTAAACTTTTTTCGACGTCAAATTCGGGCTCCAAATAGTCCCAAAACCTTATTTGCAACATAAGAAAGTTATAACAAGAGTGATTGGTGTTTTTACGGACGTATCTGTGTTAAAACAAGTACAGATAAGCAAAGAGGGAAAAAAGATATTTTTTTGCACTAATTTTAGAAGCTGGTAACTTGTCTCAATGAACTAGTTATGGGTGCCGAGAGGAGCCAATCTTCGTCTTCGGCTATCAAGTGTATGTATGATGGGAAACAAGTATAGAAAAATAACCATCGGAAGCTTCGGTCGCTATGTGAAGGCGTGGGAATTATAAGGTAATAGCAAAGCATTTTGATTGGTCACCAAGTAAACTTTTTTCAACGTCGGGTTCGGGCGCCAAATCATCCCAAAAGTTTAATTGCAAAATAAAAAAGTTATAACAACAGTGTTTGGTGCTTTTAAGCACATATCTTGTGTTAAAACGAGTATAGAGAAGAAAAAGAGGGAAAAAAAGTATTTTTTGAATTAATTGTATGGCCTGGTTACTTGTCCGAATAGACCCGTTTCGCATTTCGAGAGCAGCCAATCTTTGTCTTTGGCTGTCAAGTGTATGTATGAGAGGAAACAAGTAAGAAAAAATAATCATTTGAAACTTTGGTAACGTGAGAATGGAAAGAAAATAACAACGAATTTTGATTACTTGGTCACCATCGGGTTCAGAGTCCAAATCACCCCAAAAGTCTAATTGCAACAAAAAAAATTTATAACAAGAGTGGTTGGTGCTTTTACGCATGTATCTGGGGTTAAAACGAGTACAGATTATTGAAAGAGAGAACAACCATTTTTTTGCAATAATTTTAGGAGCTGGTTACTTGTCTTAATGGACCCGTTCCGGGTTCGCAGAGTAGCCAATCTTTGTCTTCTTCTGGTTTTAAAATGATTTCATATAAGAGAAAGAGGGAAAAAAGACATTTTTTTGCACTAAGTTTAGGGTCTTGTTACATATCTGAATGGACAAGTTCTGGGTTCCGAGAGGAGTCAATCTTCGTCCTCTAATGTCAAGTGTATGTATGAGGGGAAACAAGTAAAAAAAAATAACTATCGGAAACTTCGGTCGCTATGTGAAGACGTGAGAATGACAAGGTAGTAGGATGACATTTTGATTACTTGGTCACCAAGTAAATTTTTTCAACGTCAAGTTTTAGGTCCAAATCATCCCAAAAGTTTAATTGCAACATAAAAAAGTTATAACAAGAGTGGTTGGTGCTTTTACGGACGTATCTGGTGTTAAAACGATTACAGATAAGAGAAAGAGAGAAAAAAACATTTTTTCGCACCAATTTTAGGGGCTGGTTATTTGTCTGAATGGACCAGTTATGGGTTTTAAGAGGAGCCAATCTTTGTCCTCCAATGTCAAGTGTATGTATGAGGGGAACAAGTAAGAAAAAATAACCATCGGAAACTTCATTCGATATATGAAAACGTGGGAATGACAAGGTAGTAGCAAGGCATTTTGATTACTTGGTCACCAAGTAAACTTTTTTCAATGTCGGTTCGGCCTCCAAATCATCTTAAAAGTTTAATTACAACATAAAAATATTATAACAAGAGTGGTTTGTGCTTTTACGGACGTATCTTGTGTTAAATCGAGTATAGATAAGAGAAAGAGGGACAAAAGTCATTTTTTTGCACTAATTTTAGGGGCTGGTTACTTGTCTTAATGGATCCGTTACGGGTTCCAAGAGGTGCCAATCTTCATCCTTAGATATCAAGTGTATGTATGAGGGGAAACAAGTCCGAAAAAATAATCATTTAAAACTTCGGTCGCTATGTGAAGACGTGAGAATGACAAAGTAATAAGAAAGCATTTTGATTACTTGGTCACAAAGTAAACTTTTTTCAACTTCGGGTTTGAGGTCCAAATCATCCCAAAAGTTTAATTGCAACATAAAAATGTTATAACAAAAGTGGTTGGTGCTTTTACCCACGGATATGGTGCTAAAACGAGTACATATAAGAGAAAGAGGGAAAAAATTCATTTTTTGCACTAGTTTTAGAGGCTGGTTACTTGTTTTAATTGACCCTTTCCGGGTTCCGAGAGGAGCCAATCTTCGTCCTCGGCTGCAAGTGTATGTATGAGGGGAAACAAGTAAGAAAAAATAACTATCGGAAACTTCGATCGCTATGTGAAGTCATGAGAATGACAAGGTACTAACTTGGTTACCAAGTAAACTTTTTTCGACGTCGGGTTCGGCCTTGAAATCGTCAAAAAAGTTTAATTGCAATATAAAAAAGTTATAACAAGAGTGGTTGGTGCTTTTACGGACGTATTTTGTGTTAAAATGAGTACAGGTAAGAGAAAGAGGGAAAAAATGCATTTTTTGCACTAGTTTTAAAGGTTGGTTACTTGTCTGAATGAACTCGTTCTAGGTTTCGAGAGAAGCCAATCTTCGTCCTCCAATGTCAAGTGTATGTATGAGGGGAAACAAGTAAGAAAAAATAACCATCGGAAACTTCGGTCGCTATGTAAAGATGTGGGAATGACAAGGTAATAGCAAAACATTTTGATTACTTGGTCACCAAGTAAACTTTTTTCAACGTATGGTTCGGGCTCCAAATTATCCCAAAAGTTTAATTGCAACATAAAAATGTTATAAAAATGTGGTTTGTGCTTTTATGCACGTATTTGATGTTAAAACGAGTACAGAAAAGAGAAAGAGGGAAAAAAGAGATTTTTTTGCACTAATTTTAGGGGCTGGTTACTTGTCTGAATGGATAAGCTATGGGTTTCAAAAGGAGCCAATCTTCGTCATCAGCTGTAAAGTGTATGTATAAGGGGAAACAAGTAGGAAAAAATAATCATCGGAAACTTTTGTCGCAATGTGAAGTGGTGGGCATGACAAGGTAATAGCAAGGCATTTTGATTACTTTTTTCAACGTCGGCTTCGTGTTTCAAATCTTCCCAAAAGTTTAATTGCAACATAAAAATGTTATAACAATACTGGTTGGTGCTTTTATGCGCGTATCTTGTGTTAAAATGAGTACATATAAGAGAAAGAGGGAAAAAAAGAATTTTTTGCACTAATTTGATGGGCTAGCTACTTGTTTGAATGAACCTGTTCTGGGTTCTGAGAAGAACCACTATTCGTCCACCGTTGTCAAGTGTATAAATAAGGGTAAAAAACTAAAAAAATAACCATCAGAAACTTTGGTCGCTATGTCAAGACGTGGGAATGACAGGGTAATAGCAAGGCATTTTGATTACCGGTCACAAAGTAAACTTTTTTTAATGTCGGGTTCGGGCTTTAAATCATCTTAAAAGTTTAATTGCAACAAAAAAATGTTATAAGAAAAGTCGTTGGTGCTTTTACGAACGTATCTGGTGTTAAAACAAGTACATATAAGCGAAAGAGGGCAAAAAATCATTTTTTTGCACTAATTTTAGGAATTGGTAATTTTTCTAAATGGATCCGTTAAGGGTTTCGAGAGGAGCAAATCTTCGTCCTCAAATGTCAAGTGTATTTATGAGGGGAAACAAGTAAGAAAAAATAACCATCGAAAACTTTGGTTGCTATGTGAAGACGTGAGAAGGACAAGGTAATTGCAAGGCATTTCGATTACTTGGTCACCAAGTAAACTTTTTTCAACGTCGGGTTCGGGCTCAAAATCATCCCAAAAGTTTTATTGCAACCAAAAACTGTTATAATAAAAGTCGTTGGTGCTTTTACGGACATATCTGGTGTTAAAAAAAGTATAGATAATAGAAAGAGGGAAAAAAAGTATTTTTTCGCACTAATTTTAGGCACTGGTTACATGTCTGAATGGATCCGTTACGGGTTCCAAGAGTATCCAATCTTCAACCTCCGATTTCAAGTGTATGTATGAGGGAAAAGAAGTAAGAGAAAGTAACCATTTGAAACTTTTGTTGCTATGTGAAGACGTTGGAATGACAAGGTAATAATAAGGCATTTTGATTACTTGGTCACCAAGTAAACTTTTTTCAACGTCTGGTTCGTGCTCCAAATCATCCCAAAAGTTTAATTGCAACATAAAATTGTTATTACAAAAGTGGTTGGTGCTTTTACGGACGTATCTGGTGTTAAAACAAGTATAGATTAGAGAAATACGGAAAAAGGCATTTTTTTTGCACTAATTTTAAGGGCTGGTTACATGTCTGAATGGATCCGTTGCGGGTTGCAAGAGTAGCCAATCTTCGTCCTCGAATGTCAAGTGTATGTATGAGGGAAAACAAGTAAGAAAAAATAACAATTGGAAACTTTTGTCGCTATGTGAAGGCGCATGAATGACAAGGTAATAATAAAGCATTTTGATTACTTGGTCACCAAGTAATCCTTTTTGAGCGTCTGGTATTGGCTCCAAATCATCCAAAAAGTTTAATTGCAACATAAAAAAGTTATAACAAGAGTAGTTGGTGCTTTTACGCACCAATTTTGTGTTAAAACGAGTACAAATAGGATAAAGAAAGTAAAAAGGCATTCTTTTGCAATAATTTTTGGAGCTGGTTACTTGTTTCAATGAACCAGTTATGTGTTCTGAGAGGATCCAATCTTTGTCCTCAGCTTTTAAGTTTATATATGAGGGAAAATAAGTAAGAAAAAATATTCATCAGAAACTTCAGTCGCTATGTGAAGGAGTGGGAATAACAAGGAAATATCAAGGAATTTTGATTACTTTGTCACCAAGTAAACTTTTTTCAACGTCAGGTTTGGGCTCCAAATTGACCCAAAAGTTTAATTGCAAAATAAAAAAAGTTATAACAACAGTGGATGGTGCATTTACGCACGTATCTAATGTTACAACGAGTACAGAGAAGAAAAAGAAGGAATTTTAATTTTTTTTTGCATTAATTTTAGGGCCTGGTTACTTGTTTGAATGGACCTGTTCCACGTTTCGAGAGGAGCCAATATTCGTCCTCGGCTGTCAAGTGTATGTATAAGGGGAAACAAGTAAGAAAAAATAACCATTTGAAACTTCGGTTGCTATGGGAAGGCGTGGCAATGACTAGGTAATATCAAGGCATTTTGATTACTTGGTCACAAAGTAAACTTTTTTTAACGTACTTTTCTGGCTCCAAATCATCCGAAAAGTTTAATTGCAACATAAAAAAGTTATAACAAGAGTGTTTGGTGCTTTTACGCACGTATCTTTTGTTAAAATGAGTACAAATAAGAGAAAGATGGAAAAAATGATTTTTTTTGCAAAAATTTTAGGGGATGGTTACTCGTCTGAATGGACCAGTTCTTGGTTCCGAGAGGAGCCAATCTTCGTCCTCAGATGTCAAGTGTATGTATGAGGGGAAACAACTAAGAAAAATAAGCATTGGAAACTTCGGTCGCTATGTGAAGACGTGGAAATGACAAGTAATAACAAGGCAGTTTGATTACTTGGTCACCAAGTAAACTTTTTTTAATGTCGGGTTCAGGTTCTAAATTTTCCGAAAAGTTTAATTGCAACATAAAAAAGTTACAACAACAGAGGTTGGTGCTTTTACGCACGTATCTGGTGTTAAAACGAGTATTGATAAAAGAAAGAGGGAAAACAAGGCATTTTTTTGCACTAATTTTAGGGGTTGGTTACTTGTGTAAATGAACGTGTTACGGGTTTCGAGAGGAGCCAGTCTTTGTCCTCGAATGTCAAGTGTATGTCTGATGGGAAACAAGTAAGAAAAAATAATCATTTGAAACTTCGATCGCAATGTGCAGCCTTGGGAATGACAAGGTAATAACAAAGCATTTTGGTTACTTGGTCACCATGTAAACTTTTTTCAATGTCCGGGCTTGAAATCGTTTCAAAAGTTTAATTGCAACATAAAAAATTTATAACAAGAGTGGTTGGTGCTTTTACGCACGTAACTGGTGTTAAAATGAGAACAGATAAGAGAAAGATTTAAAAAAATCATTTTTTCGCATTAATTTTAGGCGCTGGTTACTTGTCTGAATATAACCATTCCGGGTTCCGAAAGGAGCAAATCTTTGTCCTTCGATGTCTAGTTTATGTATGAGGGGAAATAAGTAAGAAAAAATAACCATCAGAAACTTCAAACACTATGTGAAAACGTGGTAATGACAAAGTAATAGCAAGGCATTTTGATTACTTGGTCACCAAGTAAGTGTTTTTCAACGTCAGGTTCGGGCTCCAAATCATCCCAGAAGTTTAAATGCAACATAAAAAAGTTATCACAATAGTGTTTGCTGCTTTTACGCACGTATCTGGTTTTAAAACGAGTACCGCTAAGAGAAAGAGGGAAAAAAAGACATTTTTGTACTAATTTTAGGGGCTTGTTACTTGTCTCAATGGACCTGTTCCGGGTTCCAAGAGGAGCCAATCTTCGTCCTCCGATGTTAAGTGTATGTATGAGGGGAAACAAGTAAGCAAAAATAACCATCGGAAACTTCGGTCGCTATGTGAAGACGTGGGAATAACAAGGTAATAGCAAGGCATTTTGATTACTTGGTCACCAAGTAAACTTTTTTCAACGTCGCGTTTGGGCTCCAAATCGTCCCAGAAGTTTAATTGCAACATAAAAAAATTACGACAAGAGTAGTTGGTTCTTTACGCACGTATCTGGTGTTAAAACGAAAACCGATAAGAGAAAGAGGGAAAAAAGGCATTTTTGCATTAATGTTAGGGGTTGTTACTTGTCTCAATGGACCCGTTCCGGGTTCCGAGAGGAGCCAATCTTCGTGCTCAGATGTCAAGTGTATCTGTGAGGGGAAAAAGTAAGAAAAAATAACCATCGGAAACCTCGGTCGCTATGTGAAGACGTGGGAATGACAAGGTATTAGCTATGCATTTTGATTAATTGGTCACCGAGTAAACTTTTTTCAACGTCGTGTTCGGGATTCAAATCATCCCAAAAGTTTAATTGCAACATAAAAAAGTTATAACAAGAGTGGTTTGTGCTTTTACGGACGTATCTGGTGTTAAAACGAGTATAGACAAGAGAAAAAGGGAAAAATTGCATTTTTTTGCACTAATTTTATAGGCTGGTTAAATGTCTTAATGGATCCATTCCGGGTTTCGAGAGGAGCCAATCTTCGTCTTCCGATGTCAAGTGTATGCATGAGGGGAACAAGTAAGAAAAAATAACCATCGAAAACTTCGGTCGCTATGTGAAGACGTTGGAATGACAAGGTAATAGCAAGGTATTTTGATTACTTTGTCACCAAGTAAACTTTTTTCAATGTCGAGTTCGGGCTCCAAATCGTCCAAAAAGTTTAATTGTAACATAAAAATCTTATAACAAGAGTGGTTGGTGCTTTTACGGACGTATCTGGTATTAAAATAAGTATAGATAAGAGAAAGAGGGAAAAAAGACATTTTTCGCACTAATTCTAGCGGCTGGTTACTTCTCATAATAGATCTGTTACGGGTTCCGAGAGTAGCCAATCTATAACGACACGATTCCTGAGTCACCGCTTACTTGCTTTTCTTACTTACTTACTTCGGCGACCCGAAAACCTGACCATTACATGATTTCTTACTGCCTTACTTACATTACTTTGGTGAAAGAACTCGTTTCTTTAATTTCTAAAAACTACTATCTTTAGTTCATAAAACAGTTTACAAGGAAACCGTCAAATGAAAAAAACATACATTTGAATTCCACTTTTAAATAAAATACATAAGCATTTAATAACTTAAAACTTCAGCGAAAGACAATTACTTTAACTAAAATACATTAATTTTTAAAACATTGGTAATCCATCACACCAAAATAAGGGTATACATTTTAATTACATTTCCAAAATATTTAAAACATTCAAAAATTATTTTATATCACGACTGTGTGTGTGTCATGCATCACTCCCTGTCGGTCATCGCTCAATAAATCCTATCATTTGGACACTGCTCTTCTCTAACTTGTTGGTCAGTCACTTGAACAATTTCCTCTATTACATTCCCTACATTGCAAAACCTAAACTATGAGCCTAAAGCTCAGTAAGTAGCATAACTATAAAATGAAATGCATGAGTTTGCTATGTCGTTAAAACAATGCACAATTTGATTCACGTTTCTTAGGTTCATATCTTCTTTATCTTTGGAAATATTACAGGATCTCAAGAACACTCCATGCACCTACTTCAACATCTACTGATTTTGGGCCCACTTACTACTTGGAGTGCTCAGGCCTATAATAACCATTTACTTTACTGTTTCTTATATTCAAGTTCTTAATTCATTGGAGACGTAATATAATTAGCGTCTCATACCACCAATTATTCTTTGTTTACCTCCAACTACATTGTAAAACAATGCATGAAATCATTTCGTTGACATTTTGTAAAACTATGATGCATGACTATGTGACTATAAGCGTGTACTCCAAAAATTAGAATTGGTCAACCCTAGCCTTGGAGGGGTCGACCCATGCTAAAAAACAGAGGGCGTGTATTCCAAGAATTGGGACTCGGTCGACCCTAACCTTAAGGGGTCGACCTTAGCTCTCCCCATTTTCCGTACACTGACTTACGACATCCATAACTTTTAATACATAACTTCACATTGAGTGATTGAAACAACTATAGATCACTCTAAGATTCTTCTTTAACTCTTATGAAGGAAAAAAACTGAAAATCGTGCTACAGTTTGACCGAATCTCCAAAACTCTAACTGTGTTCATACTTAACTCTTTTCTTATCTCTTAGCATGAAATCACTCATTTTTATACACCAATTCAAACAATACTATCATATTATCCTTACTAAACTTAGAAGAACTTAAGAGGCTAGAAAATATTACCTTGAACATCAGTTTCTGCGAAAGCTTATGAGTTTTCCACTTCCCTTCACTTTCTCACTCTTTTCTCTCATGGAACTTCTTTTCTTTCTCAATCTCCCTCTCCCTTATCAAGACGTGAGAACTTAAAGTCAAATAGGGAGAAGGAGTCGTGCTGGTAGGGAAATGGCAGACCATGCCTTTTTGTCTTCTTAATTAAACAAAAATTGATGTTTCCTTTACGTCCATCCATCAGGATTCTACATGTTTTGGCTGACTTTTCAACTCTAATCGGGAATGACTCTAATCAAGAACGTGTCGACCGCTCGTTTATTGTGTCGACCGAAAGAATTCCCAAGGTTTATTTGTGTTAACCGCTCATCCGTTGTGTCGACCGAAGGAAGTTCTCGAGAGTCATTTGTGTCGACCGCTTGCTCCTAGGGTCGACCGAAAGTTTTCCCGAGAGTGGCTTGTGTCGACCCCTCTTAAATCCTTGGGTCGACCTAAGGTATTCAATTGTGTCGACCCCTCCTAAATCCTGGGGTCAACCTAAGGTATTCAATTGTGTTGACCCCTCCTATATCCTGGGGTCGACCGATAAAAAAAGTGTCGACCTAAGGTATACAAAGTGTCGACCCTCTTAAATCCTGGGGTCGACCGAAAGTTCCAATTGTGTCGACCCATCCTAAATCCTGGGGTCGACCGGATCTTACATGAAGGTAGTCCTTTAGTATAATTAACCCAACTTACTTCATTACTTCACTTAAACCTAACAACCATCAAACAATGGACTTCAAACAAACACCAGTCAAACCCAAATACTTGGGCCGGTGCACGGTGCAATACACCCCAAACAGAGTATTCTTATTCTAATTAGTCATAATCGTAACCAATTCACGTGTTTCTAATTTTCTAACCTTTCCTAATAATTTCGTCCAATATACCCTTGAACATTATTCTCTTTATCACCTTCAACTTACTAATTTGCTAATATCCACAATACTTTAATACCTTAAAATTTAACAAAAAATCATCCAATAAAAAGAATCTTTAACACTTAAATGTTAAGGTCACAAATTCTAAAATAAAAATGAGGGTTATTACATTCTACCCTACTTAAAAAAAAATTTTGTCCTCAAAATTTAGACCTCAAACATTTCCGGATACTTTTCCTTCACTTCTTGTTCTCTTTCCCAGGTGGCTTCCTCTTCATTATGATTTTATCATAGAAATTTCACCAATGGAATTTTCTTGTTCCGAAACTCCTTCACCAGTATTCTTATTGGCTGCTCCTTATAACTCATAGTTGGCTCTACTTCTATCTTCTCTGCTTCGATCACTTGGGATGGATCACAAATGCATTTCCTTAACATTGACACATGAAACACATTGTGAACACCTGCCAAGTATTCCGGTAATTGCAGCATATAGGCAATGTTTCCCACTCTCTTCAAAATATTAATTGGTCCAATGAATCTCAGTGTCAATTTACCTTTCTCCCCAAACCTCATCATGCCTTTGAATGGCGAAACTTTCAAAAACACTTCATCTCCTTCCTTAAATTCTAGTGCTCTTCGTCGTCGATCTGCATAGCTTTTCCGACGATCTTGGGCAGCCTTCATCCTTTGTTGTATGGTTTTCACTTGTTCTACTGTTTGTTGTATCATTTTGGGTCCATAGATTTCAATCTCTCCGGCATCATTCAAAAATAATGGAGACCTACATCTCCTTCCATACAATGCTTCAAATGGGGCCATACCAATAGAAGATTGATAACTGTTGTTATACGAGAAATCCACTAGTGGTAATAACATACTCCACGACTTCTAAAAATCCATAACACATGCACACAACTTATCCTCGAGGATTTGTATTGTAATGACCCGATTCCCAAGTCACCGCTTACTTGCTTTTCTTACTTACTTACTTACTTACTTATTTTGGCAACCTAAGAACTAGTCTGTTACATGATTTCTTACTTACTTACATTACTTTAGTGGAAAAACTCCTTTCTTTAATTTATAAAAGCTACTATCTTTAGTTCATAAAATAGTTTACAAGGAAAACCATCGAATAATAAAAACATACATTTGAATTCCACCTTTAAATAAAATACATAAGCATTTAATAACTTAAAACTTACATTCATTTCATTTTCAAAACATTGGTAATCCATCAAACCAAAATAAGGGTATACATCTTAATTAAATATCCAAAATATTCAAAACTTTTTATATTATAATTGTGTGTGTATCATGCATCACTCCCCGTCGGTCATCACTCAATAAACTGTATCATTTGAACACTCTTCTACTCTAACTACTTGGTCAGTAACTTGCACCCTTTCCTCCATTACATTTCCTACATTGCAATGCCTAAACTATGAGCCTAAAGCTCACTAAGTAGCATAACTATAAAATGCAATGCATGAGTATGCTATGTTTTTAAAACAATGCACAATTTCATTCACGTTTCTTAGGTTTCATATCTTCTTTATCTTTGGAAATATTACTTGGAGTGCTTACTTAATTACTTACTACTTGGAGTCCTCAGGTCTGTAATAACCATTTACTTTACTGTTCTGCTTTTCATGTTCTTAATTCATCGGAGACGAAACATAATTAGCATCCCATACCACTAATCATATGTTGTTTACCTCCAACTACGTTGTAGAACCATGAATGAAAATAGTTTGTAGACATTTTGTAAAACTATGATGCATGACCATGTGACTATGAAAACATCACTTAAATCACATCAAATAACATGAAAATAAGCATACATCAGCAAACATGTCATGAAAACAAACATGCAACACACATCAAACATAATCTTAATCTTTGCAATGTAGTCCCACTTAAGGGCAAAACCATCTTAATGCAAACTTACCTTAGCAGCTAGGTTGAGTTGATTCACTTGAGTCTCCTTTTTAATCCAATCGATGACCTAAACCTACAGATCACTTAAGGATGAGAAATCATGTAGCATGACCTGTTTTCTTGCATAAAGTCATAAATTTTACCCCAATTTTGATCAAATATAACATCCTCTATATTAATCCATTCGTGATGCTACGGGTGTCAAATTATTCCTTAAAGAGTCTACTATAATTTCTTAAAAGACACCAAATTCCTAAAACTAACGTAGCATAAAGTGTCGATCAATATTGACTTAATAGTGAACATGGATCTCTGGAAACCAAGGACAGGTCGACCCAACCTTGGAGGGGTCGACCCATGCTAAAAAACAGAGAGCGTGTATTCCAAAAATTAGGAATCGGTCGACCCTAACCTATAAAGGGTCAACCGCAGCTCTCCCCAATTTTTGTACACTGACTTGCAACGACCATAACTTTTTATACATACTTAAAATTGAGTGATTCAAACGACTATAAATCACTCTAAGAGTCTACTTTAACTCTTATGAAGGACATAAACTCAAATTCATGCTAAAACTTGACCGAATCTCCAAAACTCTAACTTTGTTCACACTTAACTCTTTTCTTATCAGTTAGCATGAAATCACTCATTTTTATCGACCAATTCAAACAATACTATCATATTATCCTTATTGAACTTAGAAGAACTTAGAAGAACTTAAGAGGATAGAAAATATTACCTTGAACTTCAGTTTCCGCGAATGCTTCCGAGTTTTCCACTTACCTTCACTTTCTCACTCTTTTCTCTCACGGAACTTCTTTTCTTTCTCAATCTCCCTCTCCCTTATCAAGACATGAGAACTTAAAGTCAAATAGGGAGAAGGTGTCGTGCTGCTAGGGAAATTGTAGACCATGCCTTCTTGTCTCCTTAATTAAACAAAAAATTATGTTTCCTTTACGTCCATCCATCAGGATTCTCCACGTTTTGGCTGACTTTTCAACTCAAATCGGGAATATGCCGACCGCTCATTTATTGTGTCGACCAAAAGAATTCCCGAAGGTTATTTGTGTCAACTGCTTGGTCCTGGGGTCGACCGAAAGTGTTCGCAAGAGTGGCTTGTGTCGACCCCTCTTAAATCCTGAAGTCGACCTAAGGTATTCACTTATGTTGACCCACCTAAATCCTGGGGTCGACATAAGGTATTCAAATTGTCGACCCCTCTTAAATCCTGGGGTCGACCCAAAGTTCCAATTGTGTCGACCCCTCCTAAATCCTTGGGTCGACCGAATCTTACATGAAGGTAGTCCTTTAGTATATTTAAACCAACTTACTTCATTACTTTACTTAAACCTAACAACCATCAAACAATGGACTTCAAATAAACACCAGCTAATCCCAAATACTTGGGCCGGTACACGGTGCGATACACCCCAAAAATAGTATTCTTATTCTAATTATTCATAATCATAACAAATTCACGTGTTTCTTATTTTCTAACCTTTCCTAATAACTCCGTCCAATATACCCTTGAACATTATTCTCTTATCACCTTCAACCTACTAATTTACTAATATCCACAATACTTTAATACCTCAAAATTTAACCAACATTTATTCAATAAAAAGAATCTTTAACACTTAAATCTTAAGGTCACAAATTCTAAAATAAAAATGAGGGTTATTAGATGTATAGTCTTCTCAGTCTGGCCATCTGTTTGAGGATGAAATGTCGTGCTAAATGCCAACTTTGTTCCCATGGCTTTGTTCAAACTCCTCCAAAATCTTGAAGTACACTTTGGATCTTAATCAGATACAACGAAAATTGGAATTCCATGTAATCTTATTATGTCTTGCAAATATAGCTTAGCACACTTTTCCACGGAAAATTTTGTCCTTACCGGGATAAAATGAGCAGATTTTGTCAAACGATCAATAATCACCCAAATATTGTCATGACCTTTAATCGTTGTTAGCAATCCGACTACAAAATCCATAGAAATGTGGTCCCATTTCCATTCTGGAATCACCAACAACTTCAGCATTCCTGCGGGCCTCTGATGTTCTGCCTTTACCTGTTGGCATACAACACATGATTCAATATATTTTGCAATATCCTTTTTCATTCCCGGCCAACAAAAACACTGTTTCAAATCCTAATACATCTTTGTATTTCCTGGGTGAACCAAAAATTTTGAAGAGTGAGCTTCTCTCAATATCTCATTCCTCAATTTTCTGTTACGTGGAACATACCATCGATTACGGAATTTAAGTATCCCCTCCGTTGAACACTCAAATTTAAAAGAATTAGGTAACTGCCCTTCCATAAATTTCATATAACTCAAATCCTCTTTTTGAGCTTCCCCAATTACGTCCAACAAATTTGGTCTCACAGTTATAGCAGCTAACTCCACTGTTAGATCTGATATAATTTCAATGTCTGCCCTTTGCAGCTCATTACAAATTTCTACCAAAATTTGCATCATCTCCGACTGCACTGCTACTGACTTCCTGCTCAGTGCGTTAGCTACCACATTAGCCTTTCTTGGGTGATATTTAATCTCAAAATCGTAATCTTTAATAAATTCCAGCCATCGCCGTTGTCTTAAATTCAGCTCTTTTGTGTGAAAAGATACTTGAGACTCTTATTGTCCGTGAATATCTCACAATGACGTCCATATAAATAATGTCTCCAGATCTTTAGGGCAAAGACTAGTGCTACCAACTCTAGATCATGGGTAGGATAGTTCTTCTAATAATCTTTCAATTGTCGTGATGCATAAGCAATTACCTTACTTTCTTGCATCAGCACACATCCTAATCCCATCAACGACGCATCACAAAATATGACAAAATCTACATCTTCTATTGGAAGTATTAGCACTGGTGCTGAGGTTAACTTGTTCTTCAATAGTTGAAAACTCCTTCACAATCCTCTGACCACCAGAATTTCATGTTTTTCCTTGTTAATCGCGTCAATGGCGTAGCAATCTTAGAAAATCCTTTAATAAATCTTCTTTAGTACCTTGCTAAACCAAGGAAAGTTTGCACTTCAGTTACATTCTTTGGTTGTGGCCATTCACGAACAGCTTGCACCTTTACTGGATCAACGAATACACCTTCTTTAGAAATCACGTGACCCAGAAAATTCACCCGATCTAACCAAAATTCGCATTTAGAGAATTTGGCATATAACTGATGTTGTTTTAATATACTTAAGACCATCCTTAAATGCTACTTATGTTCCTTTTCCGACTTAGAATAGACTAGAATACCATCGATGAACAAGATGACAAATTTATCGAGATACTAATGGAATATCGTATTCATAAGGTCCATAAACGCCGCTGGAGCATTTGTTAAACCGAACGACATTACCAGGAACTTGTAATGTCCATATCGGGTTCTCAATGAGGTATTTGGAACATCTTCCTCCTTTACTCTTAACTGATAATATCCTGACCGCAAGTCAATCTTGGAAAATACCCGTGCACCCTGCAATTGATCAAACAGATCATCAATCCTAGGCAAGAGATACTTATTCTTCACTGTTAACTTGTTTAATTAACGATATTCGATGCACATCCTTAGGGTTCTGTCCTTCTTCTTTAAAAACAAAACACAGGCTCCCCAGGGGGAGAAACTAGGGCGTATAAAACCCTTGCTCAATAACTCCACTAACTGCCCCTTCAACACCTTCATTTCGGCTGGAGACATTCGATACGGATTCTTCGATACTGATTCCGCTCCGGGGTAAACATCTACCACAAATTTGATTTCTCGATCAGGAGGTAGTCCGGGTAAATCATCGAAAAAAACTTCTAAAAACTCCTGAACTACTAGAATCTCTTGCAATTTAAGATCGGGCTTCTTACGACAATCAACAATATTTGCAAGAAATCCCATACATCCACCCTTTAATAATTTCCAAGCCTTTACTGCCGATACAATTGGTAATTGTTTTTTATTCCCTGTCGCTTGAAAATAAAAAGCATCTGACGTAGGAGGTTAAAAATTGACTATTCTAGTTCTGCAATTTTAGTTGCAAAATGTCAAAACAGCCAGTCCATCCCTAAAATAATTTCATATGCATTCATCTTCATTATAATGAACTTAACGTCCAATATGAAATCATTGATTTGAACCCCACAATCTATAATTATTCTATCTAATAGTAGACGGGCACCTGAAGGTGGCATCACTTCATACAACTGCTCTGCCACCTCAGGTACCCGGTTCCACTTCTTAGAAAACTCTCCAGACATAAATGAATGCGTAGCTCCTAAATCTATCAATCAAAAGGCACTAATCCCATCAATTAATAAGGTACCTGCCACCACGGCCGGATGGTCCGCTTCCTTAGCATCAATCATTGCAAAAACACGACCAGCTATCCTCTTATGTTCTGGTTTGTTTGGAGGTGCCTTCGGACAATCACGCGCCATGTGTCCCATCTCCTTACATCTGAAACAGCATCCAGATCCAGCCATACACTCTCCAGCATGCTTTCGATCGCACTTGGGACATTCCAATATCGGCCCCCAAATTTCAACTTTCTTTCCTTCCCCTTGCTCGTTCGAACCTTTATTTGGCCTTTTCATCCCATGCACTGGTTGCCATTGTTTACTCAGCCACAGTTGGACTTCTCAAAAGAACCGTCTTTGGGATGTTCTTGGTTGTTGCTTCACCAATTTTTATTTTTCTTCATCAAGGTCTAGAGCCTTGGCAACAACCTTTAAATATTTAGCATCCTCTGATCCCAAAGTCTTTATTCCTTTATAGATTTCTGGTTTCAATCCTTGCACAAACTGCTCAACTTTATCCTCATTGGTTGCCACCAGTTGTGGAGCAAACCTTGATATGCCTTCAAACTTTCAAACATATTCAACTACTGATCCCCACTACTTAAGTTGCATAAACTCTATTTTCTTTTTTTTCTGATCAGCTCTACTAAAATATTTTTCATAAAAAAATTTCTTGAATTGAGCCCATGATAGTTCTTGAACATTGGTAGTTACCTCAACAGTATCCCACCAATTCCTTGCATCCATAGTCAGCAAGAAGGTTGCACAATTAACTTTTTCTCCTTTCTCAATCTTAGCATACTGAAATATCTTCTCCAAAGACCGAATCCACTCCTCAGCCAACACATGGTCTGTGGACTGTCCATTAAATGACGGAGGATTCATTTTTCCTAAATCTCTCACAGCTCAGCTCTCCAGCATTATGATTTCGTCAATTTCCTCCTTGCTCTTCTTGATTCATCATTCGTTCCAATTGTTGAAAGTGACAGATGGTTAATAGCAGCCTCATTAGTTCCCTCCTCGGGAATATTTCTTCTTCCTCCCCTCATAGTCCTTCAATTACCCATCACATCGTTAGTACTCCAAAGTAAGTGTCTCTCAACATTAATCCTTTTATAACACAAGAGTATGCAAATAATACAGTTATTGAGCTTTCTAGAGAACCGACTTAACCCGATACACTAACCCTTTCATTCCCTTATTCACTCGTGTGTGTTTTGCTCTGATACCATAATTGTAACGTCCCGATTCCCGAGTGACCGATTACTTTTTTTTTCTTACTTACTTACTTACTTACTTCGGAGACCCGAGAACCAGTCCGTTACATGATTTCTTATTTACTTACTTACATTACTTTGGTGGAAGAACTCGTTTTTAATTTCTAAAAACTACTATCTTTAGTTGATAAAACAGTTTACAAGGAAACCGTCAAATGATAAAAACATACATTTGAATTCCACCTTTAAATAAAATACATAAGAATTTAATAACTTAAAACTGCAGCGGAAGACAATTACTTTAACTAAAGTACATTAATTTTCAAAACATTGGTAATCCATCACACCAAAATAAGGGTATACATTTTAATTACATATTCAAAATATTCAAAAAATTCAAAAAAAAATTTATATCACGACTGTGTGTGTGTCATGCATCACTCCCCGTCGATCATCGCTCAATAAAATGTATCATTTGGACACTCCTCCGCTCTAACTCCTTGGTCAGTCACTTGAACAATTTCCTTCATTATATTCCCTACGTTGCAAAGCCTAAACTATGAGCCTAAAGCTCAATAAGTAGCATAACTATAAAATGCATTGCATGAGTATGCTATGTTGTTAAAACAATGCACAATTTCATTCACGTTTCTTAGGTTCATATCTTCTTTATCTTTGGAATTATTACAGGATCTCAAGAACACTCCCTCCATCTACTGATTTTGGTCCCACTTACTACTTTGAGTTCTCAGGCCTCTAATAACCATTTACTTTACTGTTTCTTACATTCAAGTTCTTAATTCATCGGAGACAAAATATAATTAGCGTCCCATACCACCAATTATTCCTCGTTTACCTCCAACTACGTTGTAAAACAATGTATGAAATCATTTCATTGACATTTTGTAAAACTATTATGCATGACTATGTGACTATGAAACATCACTTAAATCATATCAAACATAACATTAAAATAAACATACATCACCAAACATGTCATGAAATCAAACATGCAACACACATCAAACATACATCCTAATCTTTGCAATGCAGTCTCACCTAAGGGCCAAACAATCTTAATACTAACTTACCTTAGCTTCTTTCTTGAATCAATCAACTTGAGTTCCTTTTTAATCCAATAAATGACCTAAACATATAAATTATATAAGGATCAGAAATTGCATAAAGTCTTAACTTTCTTTTCAACCTTTGAACAACTATAACTTCCTTGATAATGATCTATTCCTGATGATTTAGGTGTGAAATTGTTCCTTAAGGAGTCTACTATAACTTCATATATGACACCAAATTCAAAAAACTAAGGCATGTCGGCTTATGTGGACAAAACAAAGAGCATTCACTGTTGAAACCCCGATTCGGTCGACCCAAACTATAAGCGGTCAACCCATGTCGACCAAACAGAGACCGTGTGTTTTTAATTTGAGGATCGATCAACCCAACCTATAAGGGGTCGACCGCAGCGCTTCCCAGTTTCTATATGGTAAATTCTGACGTCCATAACTTTTTACACAAAGCTTTCAATTAAGTGATTCCAATGGCTATATATCACTCTAAGAGTTTCCTCTAACTCTTATAAAGGTCATAAACTCTAATTCATACTACTTATCGACCGAATCTCCAAAACTCTAACTTTGTTCATACTTAACTCTTTTCTTATCTCTTAGCATTAAGTCACTCGTTTTTATCTACCAATTCAAACAATACTATCATATTATCCTTACTAAACTTAGAAGAAATTAAGAGGATAGAAAATATTACCTTGAACTTCAGTTTCCGCGAAAGCTTTAGAGTTTTCAACTTCCCTTCACTCTCTCACTCTTTTTCTCTCACAAAACTTATTTTCTCTCTCAATCTCCCTCTCCCTTATCAAGACGTGAAAACTTAAAGTAAAATAGGGAGAAGGAGTCATGCTGGTACCGAAATTGCAGACCATGCCTTCTTGTCTCCTTAATTAAACAAAAATTGATGTTTCCTTTATGTCCATCCATCAGGATTCTCTACGTTTTTGCCGACTTTTCAACTCTAATTGGGAATGTGTCGACCGCTCGTTTATTTGTGTCGACCGCTCGGTCCTGGAGTTGACCGGAAGTGTTCCCAAGAGTGGCTTGTGTCGATCCCTCTTAAATCCTGGGTTGACCGGAAGTATTCCATTGTGCTCCTAAACCCTGGGGTCGACGTAAGGTATTCAATTGGGTCGACCCCTCCTAAATCCTGGGGTCGATCGATAAACAAAGTGTCGACTGCTAGTCCATAGCGGTCGACCAAAAATACAAAGTGTCGACCCCTCTTAAATGCTGGAGTCGACTGAAAGTTCTTATTGTGTCAACCCCTCCTAAATTCTGGGGCGACCAGATCTTACATAAAGGTAGTCCTTTAGTATATTTAACCTAACTTACTTCATTGCTTTGTTTAAACCTTACAACCATCAAACATTGGACTTCAAACAAACACCAGTCAAACACAAATACTTGGGCCGGTGCACGGTGCGATACACCCCAAACAGAGTCTTCTTATTCTAATTATTCATAATCGTAACCAATTCACGTCTTTCTAATTTTCTAACCTTTCCTAATAACTTCGTCCAACAAACCCTTGAACATTATTCTCTTTATCATCTTCAACCTACTAATTTACTAATATCCACAATACTTTAATACATAAAAATTTAACCAACAATCATCCAATAAAAAGAATCTTTAAAACTTAAATCTTAAGGTCAAAAATTAAAAAAAAAATGAGGGTTATTACATAATCTTCGTCCTCGGATTTCAAGTGTATGTACGAGGAGAAACAAGTAAGAAAAAATAATCATTTAAAACTTCGGTCGCAATGTGAAGACGTGGGAATGACAAGGTAATAGCAAGGCATTTACCAAGTAAACTTTTTTCAACGTCGGGTTCAGACAACAAATCGTCCCAAAAAATTAATTGCAACATAAAAATGTTATAACAAGAGTGGTTGGTGCTTTTACAGACGTATCTGGTGTTAAAACGAGTATAGATAAAAGAAAGAGGGAAAAAAGGAATTTTTTTGCAATAATTTTAGGGGTTTGTTACTTGTATGAATAGACCCAATCCCCGGTTCCGAGAGGAGCCAATCTTTGTCCTGTGATGTCAAGTTTATGTATGAGGGGAAACAAGTAAGAAAAAATAACCATCAGAAACTTCGGTCGCTATGTGAAGACGTGGGAATGACAAGGTAATAGCAAAGCTTTTTCATTACTTGGTCCCCAAGTAAACTTTTTTCAACATCGGATTCGAGCTCCAAATCGTCCAAAAAGTTTAATTGCAACATAAAAATTTTATAGTAAGAGTGGTAGGGGCTTTTACGGACGTATATTGTTTTAAAACGAGTACAGATAAGAGAAAGAGGGGAAAAAGCATTTTTTCACTAATTTTAGGGGTTTGTTACTTGTCAAGTGTATGTATAAGGGGAAACAAGTAAGAAAAAATAATAATCGGAAACTTCGGTCGCTACGTGAAGACGTGAGAATGACAAGGTAATAGCAAGGCATTTTGATTACTTGGTCACTAAGTAAACTTTTTTCAACGTCGGGTTCAGACTCTAAATCCTCTTAAAAATTTAATCGCAACATAAAAATGTTATAGCAAGAGTGGTTGGGGCTTTTACGGACGTATCTGGTGTTAAAACGAGTATAGAAAAGAGAAAGATGGAAAAAAGGCATTTTTTTGCACTAATTTTAGGGGCTGGTTACTTGTCTGAATGGACCCATTCTGGGTTCTGAGGGGAGCCAATATTCATCCTCCGGTGTGAAGTGTATGTGTGAGGGGAAACAAGTAAGAAAAAATAACCATAAAAAACTTTGGTTGCTATATGAAGACGTGGGAATGGTAAGGTAATAGCAAGGCATTTTGATTACTTGGTCACCAAGTAAACTATTTTCAACGTTGGGTTCGGGCTACAAATCGTCCCGATAGTTTAATAAAAAAATTATAACAAGATTGGTTAGTGCTTTTACGGACGTATGTGGTGTTAAAACGAGTATAGATAAGAGAAAGAGGAAAACCAAGCAATTTATTGTACTAATTTTAGTGGCTGGTTACTTGTCTGAATAGACACGTTCCGCCTTCTGAGGGGAGAAAATCTTCGTCTTCAGATGTCAAGTGTATGTATGAAGGGAAACAAGTAAGAAAAAATAATCATTTGAAACTTCGGTCGCTAGGTGAAGACGTGAGAATGACAAGGTAATCACAAAGCATTTTGAATACTTAGTCACCAAGTAAACTTTTTTCAACGTCGGGTTCGGCGTCCAAATTATCACTAAAGTTTAATTGCAACATAAAAAAGTTATAGCAAGAGTGGTTTTGTGCTTTTACGCACGTATATTGTGCTATAACGAGTACAGATAAGAGAAAGAGGGAAAAAATCATTTTTTTGCACTAATTTTAGGAGCTTGCTACTTGTCTAAATGAACCTGTTCCGGGTTCCGAGAGGAGCCAATCTTCGTCCTCCGATGTCATATGTATGTATGAGGGGAAACAAGTAAGAAAAATTAACAAACACAAACTTCGGTTCCTATGTGAAGACGTGAAAATGACAAGGTAATAGCAAGACATTTTGATTACTTGGTCACCAAGTAAACTTTTTTCAACGTCGGGTTCGGGCACCAAATCGTTCCAAAAGTTTCATTGCAAAATAAAAATGTTATAACAAGTGTGGTTGGTTCTTTTACAGACGTATCTTGTGTTAAAACGAGTATAGATAAGAGAAAGAGGGAAAAAAAGGCATTTTTTCCAGCAATTTTGGACTTGTTACTTGTCTGAATGGATCTGTTACGGGTTCCGAGAGGAGTCAATCTTAGTCCTCGGATGGCAACTTTATGTATGAGGGGAAATAAGTAAGAAAAAATAATCATTTGAAACATCGGTCGCAATGTGAAGATATGGGAATGACCAGGTAATAGCAAGGCATTTTGATTACTTAGTCACTAAGTAAACTTTTTTCAACATTGGGTTCATTGTCAAAAAACTCCTAAAAGTTTAATTGCAACATAAAAAAGTTATAACAAGGGTGGTTGGTTCTTTTACGCCTGTATATGGTGCTAAAACGAGTACAGATAAGAGAAAGAGGGAAAAAGGCATTTTTTGGCTCTAATTTTAGGGGCTGGTTACTTGTCTGAATGGACCCGTTAAGGGTTTTGAGAGGACCCAATCTTAGTCCTCGGATGGCAAGTGTATGTATGTGGGAAAAAAGTAAGAAAAAATAGTCATTTGAAACATCGGTTGCAATGTGACGACGTGGGAATGACCAGGTAATAGCAAGGCATTTTGATTACTTGGTCACCAAGTAAAGTTTTTTAAACATTGGGTTCATTGTCCAAATAATCCCCAAAGTTTAATTTCAATATAAAAAAGTTATAACAAGAGTGGTTGGTGCTTGTGCGCACATATATGGTGCTAAAACGAGTACAAATAAGAGAAAGAGGAAAAAAGCATTTTTTGCACTAATTTTAGGGGCTGGTTACTTATCTGAATGGACCCTTTCCGGGTTTCGAGAGGAGCCAATCTTTGTCCTCCGATGTCAATTGTATGTAGGAGGGGAAAGAAGTAAGAAAAAATAACCATCAGAAACTTCGGTCGCATGTGAAGACGTGGGAATGACAAGGTAATAGCAAGGAATTTTGATTACTTGGTCCCCAAGTAAACTTTTTTCAATGTCGGGTTCAGGTTGAAAATCATTACAAAAGTTTAATTGCAACAAAAAAAATTATAACAAGAGTGGTTGGTACTTTTACAGACGTATCTAGTGTTAAAACGAGTATAGACAAGAGAAAGAAGAAAAAAGTCATTTTATTGCACTAATTTTCGGGGCTGGTTTCTTGTCTGAATAGACCTGTTCCGGGTTCCTAGGGGAGAAAATCTTCTTCCTCTGATGTCAAGTATATGTATAAGGGGAAACAAGTAAGAAAAAATAACCATCGGAAACTCAGTCGCTATGTTAAGACTTTAGAATGAAAAGGTAATAATAAGGCATTTTGATTACTTGGTCACCAAGCAAACTTTTTTAACGTCGCGTTCGGGCTCTTAATCGTTCCAAAAGTTTAATTGCAACATAAAAAAGTTATAACAATAGTGGTTTGTGCTTTTACGCAGGTATCTAGTGTTAAAACGAGTACAAATAAGAGAAAGAGGAAAAAAAGTCATTTTTCACACTAATTTTAGGGGCTGGTTACTTGTCTGAATGAACTTGTTCTGGTTCTGAGAGGCACCAATCTTCGTCCTCTGATTTCAAGTGTATGTATGAGCGGAAACAAGCAAAAAAAAAACCATTGGAAACTTTGGTCGCTATGTGAAGACGTTAGAATGACAAGGTAATAGCAAGGCATTTTGGTTACTTGGTCACCGAGTAAACGTTTTTCAACCTCAGGTTCAGGTTCAAAATTGTTCCAAAAGTTTAATTGCAACATAAAAACGTTATAACAATAGTTGTTGGTGCTTTTACCGATGTATATGGTGTTAAAACGATTATTGATCAGAGAAAGAGGGAAAAAATGCATTTTTTGCACTAATTTTAAGGGCTTGTTACTTGTCTGAATTGACCCGTTCTGGGTTCCGAGAGGAGCCAATCTTCGTCCTCCAATGTCAAGTATATGTATGAGGGGAAACAAGTAAGAAAAATCAACTATCGGAAACATTGGTTACTATATGAAGACGTGGCAATGATAAGGTAATAGCATGACATTTTGAATACTTGGTCACCAAGTAAACTTATTTCAACATCCGGTTCGGGCTCCTAATCGTCCCAAAATTTTAATTGCAACATTAAAAACTTATACAAAGAGTGGTTAGTACTTTTACTGACGTATCAAGTGTTAAAAAGAGCACAGAACAGAGAAAGAGGGAATAAAGCATTTTTTGCACTAATTTTAGCAGTTGGTTACTTGTCTGAATAGACACGTTCCGAGTTCCGAAGGGAGAAAATATTCGTCTTTCGATGTCAAGTGTTTGTATGAGGGGAAAAAAGTAAGAAAAAATAACCATGAAAAACTTTGGTTGCTATGTGAAGACCTCGGAATGGCAAGGTAATAGCATGACATTTTGATTACTTGGTCACCAAGTAAACTTTTTTCATCGTTGGGTTCAGGCAACAAATCGTCCCAAAAGTTTAATAAAAAAATTATAACAAGATTGGTTGGTGCTTTTACGGACGTATGTGGTGTTAAAACGAGTACATATAAGAGAAAAAGAGAAAAAAAACAATTTATTGTACTAATTTTAGTGGCTGGTTACTTGTCTGAATAGACACGTTCCGCGTTTTGAGGAGAGAAAATCTTCGTCTTCTGATGTCAAATGTATGTATGAAGGGAAACAAGTAAGAAAAAATAATCATTTGAAACTTCGGTCGCTATGTGAAGACGTAAGAATGACAAGGTAATCACAAAACATTTTGAATACTTGGTCACCAAGTAAACTTTTTTTAACGTCGGGTTCGGGGTCCAAATAATGCCTAAAGTTTAATTGCAACATAAAAAAGTTATAACAAGAGTGGTTTGTGCTTGTACGGACGTATATGGTGCTATAACGAGTACAGATAAGAGAAAAAGGGAAAAAAGTATTTTTTTGCACTAATTTTAGGAGCTAGTTACTTGTCTGAATGAACCCGTTCCGGGTTCCGAGAGGAGCCAATCTTCGTCCTCCGATTCATGTTTATGTATGAGGGGAAACAAGTAAGAAAAATTAACCAACAAAAACTTCGGTTGCTATGTGAAGACGTGAAAATGACAAGGTAATAGCAAGACATTTTGATTACTTGGTCACCAAATAAACTTTTTTCAACGTCGGGTTCGGGCACCAAATCGTTCCAAAAGTTTAATTGCAACATAAAAATGTCATAACAAGAGTGGTTGGTTCCTTTACAGACGTATCTTGTGTCAAAACAAGTATAGATAAGAGAAAGAGGGAAAAATGCATTTTTTTTCCAGTAATTTTAGGGGCGGCTTACTTGTTTGAATTGATCTGTTACGGGTTCTGAGAGGAGCCAATTTTAGTCATCGTAATGCAAGTGTATATATGAGGGGAAATAAGTAAGAAAAAATAGTCATTTGAAACATCGGTCGCAATGTGACGACGTGGGAATGACCAGGTAATAGCAAGGCATTTTGATTACTTGGTCACCAAGTGAAGTTTTTTAAACATCGGGTTCGTTGTCCAAATAATCCCCAAAGTTTAATGGCAATATAAAAAAGTTATAACAAGAGTGGCTGGTGCTTGTACGCACATATATGGTGCTAAAACGAGTACAAATAAGAGAAAGAGGAAAAAAAGCATTTTTTGCACTAATTTTATGGGCTGGTTACTTATCTGAATGGACCCGTTATGGGTTCCAAGAGGAGCCAATCTTCGTCCTCCGATTTCAAGTGTATATAGGAGGGGAAAGAAGTAAGAAAAAATAACCATCAGAAACTTCGGTCGCTATGCGAAGACGTGGGAATGATAAGGTAATAGCAAGGAATTTTGATTACTTGGTCACCAAGTAAACTCGGTTCCAAATTATTACAAAAGTTTAATTGCAAAAAAAAAAAAATTATAACAAGAGTGGTTAGTACTTTTACGGACGTATCTTGTGTTAAAACGAGTATAGACAAGAGAAACAAGGAAAAAAGCATTTTATTGCACTAATTTTAGGGGCTGGTTTCTTGTCTGAATGGACCCGTTCCGGGTTCCTAGGGGAGAAAATCTTCGTCCTCTGATGTCAAGTGTATGTATAAGGGGAAACAAGTAAGAAAAAATAACCATCAGAAACTTTGGTTGCTATGTGAAGACGTGGGAATGACAAGGTAATAGCAAGACATTTTGTTTACTTGGTCACCAAGTAAACTTTTTTCAACTTCGGGTTCGGGCTACAAATCATCCCAAAATTTTAATTGCAATCTAAAAATGTTATAATAAGAGTGGTTGGTGCTTTTACAGAATTATCTGGTGTTAAAACAAGTATAGATAAAAGAAAGAGGGAAACAAAGGCATTTTTGAGCAATCATTTTAGGGGTTAGTTACTTGTCCGAATGGACCCGTTCCGGGTTCCGAGACGGGAAAATCTTTGTCCTCCGATGTTCAGTGAATGTATGAGGGGAAACAAGTAAGAAAAAATAACCATCGAAAACTTCGGTCCCTTTGTGAAGACGTGGGATTGACAAGGTAATAGTAAGGTATTTTGATTACTTCGTCACCAAGTAAATATTTTTCAATGTCGGGTTTGGGGTCCAAATTATCCAACAAGTTTAATTATGACATAAAAAAGTTATAACAACAGTGGTTGGTGCTTTTACGGACAAATCTGGTGTTTAAACGAGTAAAAATAAGAGAAAGAGGGAAAAAATGCTTTATTTTTACTAATTTTAGGGGCTAGTTACTTGTCTGAATGTACCTGTTCAGGGTTTCGAGAGGACCCAATCTGCGTCCTTCGATGTCAAGTGTATGTATGAGGGAAAACAAGTAAGAAAAAATAACAATCGAAAACCTCGGTCGCTATGTGAAGATTTGGAAATGACACGGTAATGGCAAGGCATTTTGATTATTTGGTTACCAAGTAAACTTTTTTCAACGTCGGTTTCGGGCTCCAAGTCGTCACAAAAGTTTAATTGCAACATAAAAAAATATAACAAGAGTGGTTGGTGCTTTTACGCACGTATATGGTGTTAAAACGAGTACAAATAAGAGAAAGAGGTAAAAAAAGGTATTTTTTCCACTAATTTTAGGGACTGGTTGCTTGTCTAAATAGACTCATTCCGGGTTCCGAGATGAGCCAATCTTCGTCCTCCGATGTCAAGTGTATGTATAAGGGGAAACAAGCAAGAAATAATAAATATCGGAAACTTCGGTCGCTATTTGAAGACGTGAGAATTATGAGGTAATAGCAAGGCATTTTGATTACTTGGTCACCAAGTAAACTTTTTTCAACGTCGGGTTCGAGCTGCAAATCTTCCCAAAAATTTAATTACAACATAAAAAAGTTATAACAAGGGTTGTTGGTGCTTTTACGGACGTATCTGGTGTTAAAACAAGTAAAGATAAGAGAGAGGGAAAAAATGCATTTTTTTGCAGTAATTTTAGGGACTGGTTACTTGTCTTAATACCCGTTCCGGGTTTCGAGAGGACCCAATCTTCGTCCTTCGATGTCAAGTGTATGTATGAGGGCAAACAAGTAAGAAAAAATAAACATCGGAAACTTCGGTCACTATGTAAAGACGTGAGAATGACAAGGTAATATCAAGACCTTTTGATTACTTGGTCACGTAGTAGACCTTTTTCAACGTCGGGTTGAGGCTCCAAATTGTCCCAAAAGGTTAATTACAACATAAAAAAGTTATAACAAAAGTGGTTGGTGCTTTTACGCACGTATCTAGTGTTAAATTGAGTACAAATAAGAGAAAGAGGGAAAAAGATGCATTTTTTCATTATTTTTCAAGCTGGTTACTTCTCTGAAGACGTGAGACTGACAATGTAAAGCAAGGCATTTTAATTACTTGGTCACCAAGTAAACTTTTTTCAACGTCGGGTGCGACTTCTAAATTGTCCCAAAAGTTTAATTGCTACATAAAAAAGTTATAACAAGAGTGGTTGGTGCTGTTACGGACGTATCTGTTGTTAAAACGAGTACAGATTAGAGAAAAAAGGTAAAAATGCATTTTTTTGCACTAATTTTAGGGGCTGGTTACTTGTCTGAATGGACCCGTTCTGGGTTTTGAGAGGTGCCAATCTTCGTCATCCGATATCAAGTGTATGTATGAGGGGGAACAAGTAAGAAAAAGTAACCATCGGAAACTTTGAATGCTATGTGAAGGCGTGGGAATGACAAGGTAATAACTAGGCATTTTTATTACTTGGTCACCATGTAAACTTTTTTCATCATCGAGTTTGGGCTTCATATCATCCAAAAAGTTTAATTGCAAGATAAAAAGGTATAACAAGAGTGGTTGGTGCTTTTACGGACGTATCTGGTGTGAAAACAAGTACATATAAGAAAAAGAGGGAAAAAAGCATTTTTTTGCACTAATTTTAAGGGCTGGTTACTTGTCTGAATGGACCCATTCCTTGTTTGAAGAGCCAATCTTCGTCCTCCGATGTCAAATGTATTTATGAGGGGAAACAAGTAAGAAAAAATAACCATCGGAAACTTCGGTCGCTATGTGAAGACGTGGGAATGACAAGGCAATAACAAAGCATTTTGATTACTTGGTCACCAAGTAAACTTTTTTCAACGTCGGATTCGGGCACCAAATCATACCAGAAGTTTCATTACAACATAAAAAAGTTATAACAAGAGTTGTTGGTGCTTTTACAGACGTATCTGGTGTTAAAACGAGTACAGCTAAGAGAAAGAGGGAAAAAATGCATTTTTTTACACTAATTTTAGGGGCTGATTACTTGTATAAAAGGACCCGTTCCGAGTTTTAAGAGGAGCCCATCTTCATCGTTCGATGTCAAGTTTATGTATGAGGAGAAACAAATAAGAAAAAATAACCATAGGAAACTTCGGTCGCTATGTGAAGCAGAGGGAATGACAAGGTAATAGCAAGACATTTTGATTACTTGGTCACCTAGTAAACTTTTTTTAACATCTTGTTCGGGCTTCAAATCGTCCCAAAAGTTTAATTTCAACATAAAAAAGTTATAACAAGAGTGGTTGGTACTGTTACGGACGTATCTGTTGTTAAAACGAGTACAGATTAGAGAAAAAAGGTAAAAATGTATTTTTTTGCACTAATTTTAGGGGCTGGTTACTTGTCTGAATGGACAAGTTATGGGTTCGAGGGTGCCAATCTTCGTCCTCCGATATCAAGTGTATGTATGAGGGGAAACAATTAAGAAAAAGTAACCATCGGAAACTTTGACGCTATGTGAAGGCGTGAGAATGGCAAGGTAATAACTAGGCATTTTTATTAGTTGGTCACCATGTAAACTTTTTTCATCATCGGGTTCGGGCTTCATATAATCCCAAAAGTTTAATTGCAACATAAAAAAGTTATAACAAGAGTGGTTGGTGCTTTTATGGACGTATCTGTTATGAAAACGAGTACATATAAGAGAAAGAGGGAAAAAAGCTTTTTTTGCACTAATTTTAAAGGCTGGTTACTTGTCTGAATGAACCCATTCCGGGTTTGAGGAGCCAATCTTCGTCCTCTGATGGCAAATGTATTTATGAGGGGAACCAAGTAAGAAAAAATAACCATCGGTAACTTCGGTCGCTATGTGAAGACGTGGGAATGACAAGGTAATAACAAAGCATTTTGATGACTTGGCACAAAGTAAACTTTTTTCAACGTCGGGTTCGAGCTCCAAATCGTACCAGAAGTTTCATTGCAACATAAAAAAGTTATAACAAGAGTGGTTGGTGCTCTTACAGACGTATCTGGTGTTTAAACGAGTAGAGATAAGAGAAAGAAGGAAAAAAGGCATTTTTTGCACTATTTTTAGGGGCTGATTACTTGTATAAAAGGACCCGATCCAGGTTTTGAGCGGATCCCATCTTCATCATTCGATGTCAAGTGTATGTATGAGGGGAAACAAATAAGAAAAAATAACCATCGGAAACTTCGGTCGCTATGTGAAGACGAGGGAATGACAAGGTAATAGCAAGGCATTTTGATTACTTGGTCACCTAGTAAATTTTTTTAACGTCTGGTTTGGGCTCCAAATCATCCCAAAAATTTAATTACAATATAAAAAAGTTATAACAAGAGTGATTGGTGCTGTTATGGACGTATTTGTTGTGAAAACGAGTACAAATTAGAGAAAAAAAGGTAAAAAAGGCATTTTTTTGCTCTAATTTTAGGGGCTGGTTACTTGTCTGAATGGACAAGTTATGGGTTTCGAGAGATGCCAATCTTCGTCCTCCGATGTCAAGTGTAAACTTTTTTCAATGTTCGGTTCGGGCTCCAAATCTTCCCAAAAGTTTAATTGCAACATAAACAAGTTAAAACAAGAGTGGTTGGTGTTTCACGGACGTATCTGGTGTTAAAAACATTACAGATAAGAGAAAGAGGGAAAAAATGCATTTTTTGCATTCATTTTAGGAGCTGGTTACTTGAATGAACCAGTTATGGGTTTCAAGAGGAGCCAAACTTTGTCATCGGCTGTCAAGTGTATGTATTAGGGGAACCAAGTAAGAAAAAGTAACCATCGGAAACTTCGGTCGCTATGTGAAGACATGAGAATGACAAAGTAATAGCAAGGCATTTTGATTACTTGGTCACCAAGTAAACTTTTTTCAACGTCGGGTTTTGGCTCCAAATCATCCCAAAAGTTTAATTGCAACATAAAAAAGTTATAACAAGAGTGGTTAGTGCTTTTACGGACCAATCTGGTGTTTAAACGAGTACAGATAAGGGAAAGAGGGGGAAAAAACATTTTTTCAACGTCGCTATGCTAAGACGTTAGAATGAAAAGGTAATAATAAAGCATTTTGATTACTTGGTCACCAAGCAAACTTTTTTAACGTCGCGTTCTTGCTCTTAATCATACCAAAAGTTTAATTGCAACATAAAAAAGTTATAACAATAGTGGTTTGTGCTTTGACGCACATATCTAGTGTCAATTTTCGTCCTCCGATTACAAGTGTATGTATGAGGGGAAACAAACAAAAAAAAAACCATTGGAAACTTCGGTCGCTATGTGAAGGCGTGTGAATAACAAGGTAATAGCAAGGCATTTTGATTACTTGGTCACCAAGTAAACTTTTTTCAATGTCGTGTTCTGTCTCCAAATCATCCCAAAACTTTAATTGCAACATAGAAAAGTTATAACGAGTATAAATAAGAGAAAGAGGGACAAATGCATTGTTTGCATTAATTTTAGGGGCTAGTTACTTGTCTGAATTGACCCGTTCCGGGTTTTGAGAGGAGCCAATCTTTGACCTCCGATGTCAAGTATATGTATGAGGGGAAACAAGTCAGAAAAAATAACTATCGGAAACATCGATCCCTATATGAAGACGTGGGAATGATAAGGTAATAGCATGACATTTTGATTACTTGGTCACCAAGTAAACTTATTTCTACATCGGCTTCGGGGTCCTAATCGTTCCAAAATTTTAATTGCGACATTAAAAAGTTATACAAAGAGTGGTTGGTGCTTTTACGGACGAATCAGGTGTGAAAACGAGTAAAGATAAGAGAAAGAGGGAAAAAAGGCATTTTTTGTACTAGTTTTTGGGGCAGGATACTTGTCTGAATGGACCCATTCTGGGTTCCGAGAGGAGCCAATCTTCGTCCTCTGATGTCAAGTGTATGTATTGAGGGGAAACAAGCAAGAAAAAATAACTATTGGAAACTTCAGTCACTATTTGAAGACGTGAGAATTACAAGGTAATAGCAAGGCATTTTGATTACTTGGTCACCAAGTAAACATTTTTCAACGTCGGGTTCAGGCTCAGAATCGTACTAGAAGTTTCTTTGCAACATAAAAAAGTTATAACAAGAGTGGTTGTTGCTTTTACAGATGTATCTGGTGTTTAAATGAGTACAACTAAGAGAAAGAAGGAAAAAAGGCATTTTTTTGCACTAATTTTAGGGGCTGATTACTTGTATAATTCCAAGTTTTGAGAGGAGCCCATCTTCATCGTTCGATGTCAAGTGTATGTATGAGGGGAAACAAATAAGAAAAAATAACCATCGGAAACTTCGGTCGTTATGTGAAGACGTGAGAATGACAAGGTAATAGCAAGACATTTTAATTACTTGGTCACCTAGTAAACTTTTTTTACCTTCGGGTTCGGGCTTCAAATCATCCCAAAAGTTCAATTGCAACATAACAAAGTTATAACAAGAGTTGTTGGTACTTTTACGAAAGTATCTTGTGTTAAAACGAGCACAGATTAGAGAAAGAGAAAAAAATGCTTTTTTTTGCACTAATTTTAGGGGCTGGTTACTTGTATGAATGGACCCGTTCCAGGTTCTCAGATCTTTGTTCTCCGATGTCAAGTGTATGTATGAGGGGAAACAAATAAGAAAAAATAACCATCGGCAACTTCGGTCATTATGTGAAGACGAGGGAATGACAAGGTAATAGCAAGGAATTTTTATTACTTGGTCACCTAGTAAACTTTTTTTAACGTCTGGTTCGGGCTCCAAATCGTCCCAAAAGTTTAATTGAAACATAAAAAGTTATAACAAATGTGGTTGGTGCTGTTACAGACGTATCTTTTGTTAAAACGAGTACAGATTAGAGAAAAAGGTAAAAATGCTTTTTTTTGCACTAATTTGAGGGGCTGGTTACTTGCTGAATGAACAAGTTATGGGTTTGGAGAGGTTCCATTCTTCGTCCTCCTATGTCAAGTGTATGTATTAGGGGAAACAAATAAGAAAAAATAACCATCGAAAACTTCGGTCGCTATGTAAAGGTGTGGGAGTGACAAGTTAATAGCAATGCATTTGATTATTAGTCACCAAGTAAACTTTTTTCAATGTCGGGTTCGAGCTCAAAATTGTACAAAAAGTTTAATTGCAAGATAAAAAAGTTAAAACAAGAGTTGTTGGTGCTTTTACGGAAGTATCTAGTGTTAAAACGAGTACAGATAATAGAAAAAGGGAAAAAAGGCATTTTTGCACTTATTTTGGGGGCTGATTACCTGTATAAAAGGACCTGTTCCGGGTTTTGAGAGGAGCCCATCTTCATCGTTCGATGTCGAGTATATGTATGAGGGGAAACAAATAAGAAAAAATAACCATCGAAAACTTCGGTCGTTAAGTGAAGACGTGTGAATGACAAGGTAATAGCAAGGCATTTTGATTACTTGGTCACCTAGTAAACTTTTTTTTAACGTCACGTTCGGGCTCTAAATCGTCCCAAAAGTTTAATTGCAACATAAAAAAGTTATAACAAGAGTTGTTGGTGCTTTTCCGAAACTATCTGGTAATAAAACAAGAACAAATAAGAGAAAGAGTGAAAAAAGTCATTTTTGCACTAATTTTAGGAACTTGTTACTTGTATAAATGGACTCGTTCCAGGTTCTGAGAGGAGCCAATCTTTGTTCTCCGATGTCAAGTGTATGTATGAGGGGAAACAAATTAGAAAAAATAACCATCGGAAACTTCGGTCGTTATGTGAAGACGAGGGAATGACAAGGTAATAGCAAGGCATTTTGATTACTTGGTCACCTACTAAACTTTTTTTAACGTCTGGTTCGGGCTCCAAATCGTCCCAAAAGTTTAATTGCAACATAAAAAAGTTATAACAAGAGTCGTTGGTTCTGTTACGCATGTATCTGATGTTAAATTTAGTACAAATAAGAGAAATAGGGAAAAAAAAATGGATGTTTTGCATTAATTTTACGTGCTGGTTACTTGTCTAAAGACGTGAGAATGACAATGTAAAGGAAGAAATTTTTATTACTTGGTGACCAAGTAAACTCTTTTCAACGTCGGGTTCGGGCTCCAAATCATCTCAAAAGTTTATTTGCAACATAAAAAAGTTATAACAATAGTGGTTGTTGCTTTTACTCACGTATTTGGTGTTAAAACGAGTACACATAAGAGAAAGAGGGGAAAAAAGAATTTTTTTGGATTAATTTTTAGGTGCTGGTTTCTTGTCTGAATGGATCCGTTCCGGGTTCCGAGAGGAGCCAATCTTTATCCTCCGATGTCAATTGTATGTATTAGGGGAAACAAGTAAGAAAAAAAAACCATCAAAAACTTCAGTCGATATGTGAAGACGTGAGAATGATAAGGTAATAGCAAGGCATTTTGATTACTTGGTTACCAAGTAAACTTTTTTCAACGTCGGGTTTTGGCTCCTAATTTTCTCAGAAGTTTAATTGCAACATGAAAAAGTTAAATAAAGAGTGGTTGGTGCTTTTAGGCACATTGTATTGTTAAAACGAGTAGAGATAAGAGAATGAAAGAAAAAAAGGCATTTTTTTGCAATAATTTTAGGGGCTGGTTACTTGTTTGAATGGACCCGTTCCGGGTTTTGAGAGGTGTCAATCTTCATCCTCGGCTGTTTAGTAAATGTATGAGGGGAAACAAGTAAGAAAAAATAACCATCGGAAACTTCGGTCGCTATGTGAAGGCATGGGAATGACAAGGTAATAGCCAGACAGTTTGATTACTTGGTAACCAAGTAAACTCTTTTCAAGGTCGGGTTCCGGCTCCAAATCTTCGCAAAACTTTAATTTGAACATAAAAAAGTTATAACAAGAGTTGTTTGTGCTTTTACGGACATATCTGGTGTTAAAACGAGTACAAATAAGAGAAAGAGGGAAAAAAAGCATTTTTTGCACTAATTTTACAGGTTTATTACTTGTCTGAATTGACCCGTTCCGGGTTCTGAGAGGATCCAATCTTCGTCCTCCGATGTCAAGTGTATGTATGAGAGGAAACAAGTAAGAAAAAATAACCATCGGAAGCTCCGGTCGCTATGTGAAGGCGTGGGAATTATAAGGTAATAGCAAAGCATTTTGATTACTTGGTCACCTAGTAAACTTTTTTAGCATCTTGTTCGGGCTCCAAATCATCCCAAAAGTTTAATTGCAACATAAAAATGTTATAACAAGAGTGGCTGGTGCTTTTACGCACTTATTTGGTGTTAAAACGAGTATAGATAAGAGAAAGAGGGAAAAAAGGCAATTATTTACACTAATTTGAGGGGCTGGTTACTTGTCTTAATAGACTCGTTCCGGGTTCTGAGAAGAGCCAATCTTCTTCCTTTGATGTCAAGTGTATGTTTGAGGGAAAAATAGTAAGAAAAAATAACCATCGGAAACTTTGGTCGCTATGTGAAGACGTGGGAATTACAAGGTTATAGGAAGGCATTTTGATTACTTGGTCACCAAGTAAACTTTTTTCAACGTCGGGTTCGGGCTTCAAATTTTCCCAAAAGTTTAATTGCAACAAAACATATTATAACAAGAGTTATTGGTGCTTTTACGGAAGTATGTGGTGCTAAAACGAGTACAGATAAGAGAAAGAGGGAAAAAAGCATTTTTTTCACACTAATTTTAGGGGCTGGTTACATGTTTGAATGGATCTGTTACAAGTTCCGAGAGGAGCCAATCTTCCTCCTGGGATGTCAAACTTCTGTCGCTATGTAAATGCAAGGGAATGACAAGGTAAGAACAAAGCATTTTGATTACTTGGTTAGCAAGTAAACTTTTTTAAACGTCCAGTTCGGGCTCCAAATCATCTCAAAAGTTTAATCGCAACATAAAAAGTTTAAACAATAGTGGTTGGTGTTTTACGGACGTAACATGTATTAAAACGAGTACAGATAAGAGAAAGAGGGAAAAAGGCATTATTTGCATTTATTTTAGGAGCTGGTTACTTGTCTGAATGAACAAGTTATGGGTTTCGAGAGGAGCCAATCTTTGTCCTCGGCCGTCAAGTGTATGGACGAGGGGAAACAAGTAAAAAAAAATAACCATCGGAAACTTCGGTCGCTATGTGAAGGCGTGGGAATGACAAGGTAATATCAAGGCATTTTGATTAGATGGTCACAAAGTAAACCTTTTTCAAAGTCGGGTTCAAGCTCCAAATTGTCCCAAAAGTTTAATTACAACACAAAAATGTTATAACAAGAGTGGTTGGGGCTTTTACGCACGAATCTAGTGTTAAAACCAGTAAAGATAAGAGAAAGAAAGAAAAAAAAGCCTTTTTTCACTAATTTTAGGAGCTGGTTACTTGTTTGAATTGATCCGTTACGGGTTCTGAGAGGAGCCAATCTTCGTCCTCAGATGTCAAGTCTATGAATGAAGGAAAATAAGTAAGAAAAAATAATTGTTCGAAACTTCGGTCCCTATATGAATACTTGGGAATGACAAGGTAATGACAAAGTATTTTGATTACTTGGTACCAAGTAAACTTTTTTTAACGTCAGGTTCGGGTTCCAAATCTTCCCAAATGTTTAATTGCAACATAAAAAAGTTATAACAAGAGTGATTGGTGTTTTACGGACGTATCGTGTGTTAAAACGAGTACAAATAAGAGAAAGAGGGAAAAAGGCATTTTTTTTGCATTTATTTTATGGGCTGGTTACTTGTCTAAATGGACCCGTTCCGGGTTTCAAGATGAGCCAATCTTCCTCCTCGGCTGTCAAGTTTATGTAAGAGGGGAAACAAGTAAGAAAAATAATCATAACAAAACTTCGGTCGCTATGTGAAGGCGTGGAAATGACAAGGTAATAACAAGACAATTTGATTACATGGTCACCACGTAATCTTTTTTCAAAGTCCGGTTTAGGCTCCAAATTGCCCCAAAAGTTTAATTGCAACATAAAAAAGTGATAATAAGAGTGGTTGGGGCTTTAACGCACAAATCTGGTGTTAAAGCGAGTACAGATAAGAGAAAGAAAGAAAAATATGCAATTTTTCGCAATAATTTTATGAGCTGGTTACTTGTCTGAATGAACCAGTTATGGGTTTTGAGAAGAGCCAATCTTTGTCCTTGGCTGTAAGTGTATGTATGAGGAGAAACAAGTAAGAAAAAATAACCATCGGAAACTTCGGTCGCTATGTGAAGACATGGGAATGACAAGGTAATATCAACGCATTTTGATTACTTGGTCACCAAGTAAACTTTTTTCAACGTGGGGTTTGGGCTCTAAATCACCCCAAAAGTTTAATTGCAACATAAAAATTTTATAACAAGAGTTGTTGGAGCTTTTACGGAGGAAACTTGTGTTAAAATGAGTACAGATTAGAGAAAAAAAGAAAAAAGGCATTTTTTGCACTAATTTTAGGAGCTGATTACTAGTCTTAATGATCAAAATATGGGTTCCGAGAGGAGCCAATTTTTTTCCTCGTCTGTCAAGTGTATGTATATGTGGAAACAAGGTAATTTGGTGTTAAAACGAGTACATATAAGAGAAAGAGGGAAAAAAGGCAATTTTTACACTAATTTTAGGGGCTGGTTACTTGTCTTAATAGACCCGACGGGTTCTGAGAGGAGCCAATCTTTGTCCACCAAAGTCAAGTGTATGTATGAGGGGAAACAAGTAATAAAAAATAACCATCGGAAACTTTGGTCGCTATGTGAAGATGGGGGAATGACAAGGTAATAGCAAGGCATTTTAATTACTTGGTCACCAAGTAAACTTTTTTCAACATCTGGTTCACACTCCAAATCATCCCAAAAGTTTAATTGCAACATAAAATTTTTACAACAAGAGTGGTTGGTGCTTTTACAGACGTATCGGGTGTTAAAACAAGTACAAATAAGAGAAAGAGGGAAACAAACATTTTTTTGCACTAATTTTAGGGGCTGGTTACTTTTTTCAATGGATCTGTTACGGGTTTTGAGTTGAGCCAATCTTAATCCTTAGATGTCAATTATATGTGTGAGGGGAAACAAGTAAGAAAAAATAATAATTTGAAACTTCGGTCGCTATCTGAAGACGTGGAAATGACAAGGTAATAATAAAACATTTTGATTACTTGGTCACTAAGTAAACTTTTTTCAACGTCGGGTTCGGGCTCCAAATTATCCCAAAACTTTAATTGCAACATAAAAAAGCTTTAACAAGAGGATTTGGTGCTTTTACGCACGTATATGGTGTTAAAACGAGTACATATATGAAAAAGAGGGAAAAAAGAATTTTTTCACACTAATTTTGGGGCTGGTTACTTGTCTGAATGGATCCGTTACCGGTTTCAAAAGAAGCCATTCTTCTTCCTCAGATATCAAGTGCATGTATGAGGGAAAACAAGTAAGGAAAAATAACCATCATAAACTTTGGTCGCTATGTGAAGGCGTGGGACTGACAAAGTGATAGCAAGGCATTTTGATTACTTGGTCACCAAGTAAACTTTTTTTAACGTCACGTTCGGGGTCCAAATCGTCCCAAAAGTTTAATTGCAACATAAAAAAGTTATAACAAGAGTTGTTGGTGCTTTTACGAACATATTTAGTTTTAAAACGAGTACAGATATGAGAAAGAGGGAAAAATAGCATTTTTTTCACTCTAATTTTAAGGCTAGTTACTTGTCTGAATGGATCCGTTACGGGTTTCAAGAGGAGCCAATCTTCGTCCTCGGATGTCAAAGGTATATATGAGAGGAAACACGTAAGAAAAAATAACCATCGGAAACTGCGGTCGCTATGTGAAGTCGTGGGAATGACAAGGTAATATCAAGGCATTTTGATTACTTGGTCACCAAGTAAAGTTTTCAGGCTCCAAATCATCCAAAAAGTTTAATTGCAACATAAAAATGTTATAACAATAGCAGTTGGGGCTTTTACGCACGAATCTAGTGTTAAATCGAGTACAGATAAGTGAAAGAGGAAAAAATGCATTTTTGCCCTAATTTTAGGCACTGGTTACTTGTCTGAATGGATCCGTTACGGGTTGCGAGAGGAGCCAACCTTCGTCCTCGGATGTCAAGTGTATGTATGAGTGGAAACAAGTATCAAAAAATAACTATTTGAAATTTCTGTCTCAATGTGAAGACGTGGGAACGACAAGGTAATAACAAAGCATTTTGAGAGGAGATAATCTTCGTCCTCCAACGTCATGTGTATGAATGAGGGGAAACAAGTACGAAAAAATAACCATAAAAAACTTTGGTCGCTCTGTGAAGTCGTGGGAATGACAAGGTAATAGTAAGGCATTTTAATTACTTGGTCACAAAGTAAACTTTTTTCAACATCGGGTTCGGGCTCCAACTCGTCCGAAAAGTTTAATTGCAACATAAAAAAGTTATAACACGAGTGTTTTGTGTTTTATGGACGTATCGGGTGTCAAAACGTGAACAAATAAGAGAAAAGGGAAAAAAAGCATTTTTTGCACTAATTTTATGAGCTGGTTAATTGTCTGAATGGACCCGTTTTAGGTTCCAAAAGGAGCCAATCTTCATCCTCTGATATTAAGTATATGGATGAGGGGAAAAAATTAAGAAAAAATAACCATCGAAAACTTAGGTCGCTATGTGAAGGAGTGGGATGGCAAAGTTATAGCAATGCATTTTTATTACTTGGTCACCAAGTAAACTTTTTTCAACGTCGGGTTCGGGCTCCAAATTGTCCCAAAATTTTAATTGCAATATAAAAATGTTATAACAAGCGTGGTTGGGGCTTTTACGCACTAATCTTGTGTTAAAATGTGTTCAGATAAGAGAAAGAAAGAAAAAAAGGCATTGTTTGCACTAATTTAAGGAGCTTGTTACTTATCTGAATAAACTAGTTATGGGATCCGAGAGGAGCCAATCTTTGTCCTCTGCTGTCAAGTGTATGTATGAGGGCAAATAAGTAAGAAAAAATAACCATCGGAAACTTCGGTCGCTATGTGAAGACGTGGGAATGACAAGGTAATAGCAAAGCTTTTTCATTACTTGGTCCCCAAGTAAACTTTTTTCAACGTCAGGTTCGGGCTCTAAATCATCCCAAAAAGTTAATTGCAACAAAAAATAGTTATAACAAGAGTTGTTGGTGCTTTTACGGACATATCTTGTGTTAATACGAGTACATATAAGAGAAAGAGGGAAAAAGGCATTTTTTTGCACTAATTTTGGGGGCTGGTTACTTGTGTGAATGGATCCTTTACGTGTTTTGAGAGGAGCCAAACTTCGTCCTCGGATGTCAAGTGTATGTATGAGGGGAAACACGTAAAAAAAATAACCATCGAAAACTTCGGTCTCTATGTGAAGACGTGTGAATGACAAGGTAATATCAAGGCATTTTGATTACTTGGTCACTAAGTAAAAATTTTTCAACGTTGGGTTCGGGCTCCAAATCGTCCCAAAAGTTTAATTGCAAATTAAAAATGTTATAACAAGAGTGGTTGGGCTTTTACGCACGAATCTGGTGTTAAAACGAGTACGGATAAGAGAAAGAGAAAAAAAACAACATTTTTTGCACTAATTTTAGGGGCTGGTTACTTTGAATGGACCGTTTCTGGGTTTTCCGATGTCAATTGTATGTATGAGGGGAAACAAGTAAGAAAAAATGTGCATCAGGAAACTTCGATCGCTATGTGAAGACGTGGGAATGACAAGGGAATAACAAGGCATTGTGATTACATTCTCACCAAGTAAACTTTTTTCAACGTCGGGTTCAAGCTCCAAATCATCTTAAAAGTTTAATTGTAACATAAAAAGTTAAAACAAGAGTGGTTGATGCTTTTACGCATTTATCTGGTGTTTAAACGTGTACAGATAAGAGAAAGAGGGAATAAAAACAATTTTTTGCACCAATTTTAGGGGCTGGGTAAATGTCTGAATGGACCCGTTCTGGGTTCCGAGAGGAGCCAATCTTCCTCATCGGATGTCAAGTTTATGTATGAGGGGAAACTAATAGGAAAAAGTAATCATTTGAAACTTCAGTCGCAATGTGAAGACATGGGAATGACAAGGTAATCACAAAGATTTTTGATTACTTAGTCACCAAGTAAACTTTTTTCAACATCAGGTTCAAAGTCAAAATAATCCTTAAAGTTTAATTGCAACATAAAAAAGTTATAACAAGAGTGGTTGGTGCTTTTACTCACGTATATGGTGCTAAAATGAGTACAGATAAGAGAAAGAGAGAAAAAAAGCATTTTGCATTAATTTTAGGGGCTGGTTACTTGTCTGAATGAACCCGTTTCGGTTTTCGAGAGGAGCCAATCTTTGTCCTCTGATGTCAAATGTATTTATCAAGGGAAACACATAAGAAAAAATAACCATCAGAAACTTCGGTCGCTATGTAAAGTCGTTGGAATGACAAGGTAATATCAAGGCATTTTTATTACTTGGTCACCAAGTAACCTTTTTGCAACATCGGGTTCAGGCTTTAAATCATCCCAAAAGTTTAATTGCAACATAAAAATGTGAAAACAATAGTAGTTGAGCCTTTTACGCACGAATCTTGTGTTAAATCGAGTACAGATTAGAGAAAGAGGAAAAAATGTATTTTTTGCCCTAACTTTAGGCGCTGGTTACATGTCTTAGTTTATCCGTTACGAGTTGCGAGAGGAGCCAATCTTCGTCCTCTGATGTCAAGTGTATTTATGAATGCAAACAAGTATGAAAAAATAACCATTTGAAACTTATGTCTCAATGTGAACTGGTTAATTGTCTCAAGTATGAAAAAATAACTTTATGCATTTTTTGCACTATTTTTATGAACTGGTTAATTGTCTTAATGGACCCGTTTTAGGTTCCAAAAGGTGCCAATCTTCGTCCTTTGATATTAAGTATATGTATAAAGGGAAACAAGTAAGAAAAAATAACCATCGAAAACTTCGGTCGCTATGCGAAGGGGTGAGAATGACAGGTAATAACAATGCATTTTAAATACTTGGTCACCAAGTAAACTTTTTTCACCGTCTGGTTCGGGCTCCAAATTATCCAAATAGTTTAATTGCAATATCAAAATGTTATAACAAGCGTGCTTGGGGCTTTTACGCACTAATCTGTTACTTATCTCAATAAACTAGTTATGAGTTCTGAGAGGAGCCAATCTTTGTCCTCAGCTATCAAGTGTATGTATGAGGGGAAACAAGTAAGAAAAAATAACCATCGAAAACTTTGATCGCTATGTGAAGACGTGAGAATGACAAGGTAATATAAAGGAATTTTGATTACTTGGTCACCAAGTAAACTTTTCAACGTCGGGTTCGGGCTCCAAATCGTCCCAAAAAGTTAATTGCAACAAAAAAAAGTTATAACAAGAGTTGTTGGTGCTTTTACGGACGTATCTTGTATTAAAACGAGTACAGATAAGAGAAAGAGGGAAAAAAGGCATTTTTTCGCACTAATTTTTTGGGCTGGTTACTTGTGTGAATGGATCAGTTATGGGTTTTGAGAGGAGCAAAACTTCGTCCTCGGATGTCAAGTGTATGTATGATTGGAAACACGTAAGAAAAAATAACCATCGAAAACTTCGGTAGCTATGTGAACACGTGGAAATGACATGGTAATATCAAGGCATTTTGATTACTTGGTCACCAAGTAAAAATTTTTCAACGTTGGGTTCGGGCTCCAAATCGTCCGAAAAGTTTAATTGCAACATAAAAATGTTATAACAAGAGTGGTTGGGCTTTTACGCACGAATCTGGTGCTAAAACGAGTACGGATAAGAGAAAGAGAAAAAAAACAACATTTTTTGCACTAATTTTAGGGGCTGGTTACTTTGAATGGATCGTTTCTGGGTTTTTCGATGTCAAGTGTATGAATGAGGGGAAACAAGTAAGAAAAAATATGCATCAGGAAACTTCGATCGCTATGTGAAGACGTGGGAATGACAAGGGAATAACAAGGCATTGTGATTACATTCTCACCAAGTAAACTTTTTTCAACGTCGGGTTCAGGCTCCAAATCATCTTAAAAGTTTAATTGTAACATAAAAAAGTTATAACAAGAGTGGTTGATGCTTTTACTCTCTTATCTGGTGTTTAAACGTGTACAGATAAGAGAAAGAGGGAATAAAAACATTTTTTTGCACCAATTTTAGGGGCTAGGTAAATGTCTGAATGGACCCGTTCTGGGTTCCGAGAGGAGCCAATCTTCCTCATCGGATGTCAAGTGTATGTATGAGGGGAAACAAGTAAGAAAAAATAATCATCGAAGACTTCGGTTGCTATGTTAAGACGTGGGAATGACAAGGTAATAGCAAGGGAATTCGATTACTTGGTTACCAAGTAAACATTTTTCAACATCAGGTTCGAGATCCAAATCATCACAAAATTTTAATTACAACATCAAAATGTTATAACAAGAGTGAATGGTGCTTTTACGCACGTATTTGGTGTTAAAACGAGTACAGATAAGAGAAAAATGGAAAAAAGGCATTTTTTTGCACTAGTTTTAGTGGCTGGTTACTTTTCTGAATTGACCCGTTCCGGGTTCCGAGAGGAGCCAATCTTCGTCCTCCGATGTCAAGTGTATGTATGAGGGGAAACAAGTAAGAAAAAATAACCATCGGAAACTTCCGTCGCTATGTGAAGACGTGGGAATGATAAGGTAATAGCAAGGCATTTTGATTACTTGGTCACCAAGTAAACTTTTTTCAACATCGGGTTCGGAGTACCAATAATCCCAAAAGTTTAATTATAACATGAAAACGTTATAACAAGATTTTTTGGTGCTTTTACGCATGTATGTGGTGCTAAATTGAGTACAGATATGAGAAAGAGGAAAAAAAAGAATTTTTTGGACTAATTTTAGGGGCTGGTTACTTGTTTGAATGGAACGGTTCTGGGTTCCAAGATGAGCCAATCTTCATCCTCCGATGTCAAGTGTATGTATGAGAGGAAACAAGTAAGAAAAACTAATCATCGAAGACTTCAGTTGCTATGTTAAGATGTGGGAATAACAAGGTAATAGCAAGGGAATTTGATTACTTGGTTACCAAGTAAACTTTTTTCAACGTCGGGTTTGAGATCCAAATCATCACAAAATTTTAATTGCAACATCAAAATGTTATAACAAGAGTGATTTGTGCTTTTACGCACATATTTGGTGTTAAAACGAGTACAGAATTGAGAAAGAGGGAAAAAGGCATTTTTTGCACTAGTTTTGGTGGCTAGTTACTTTTCTGAATAGACCCATTCTGGGTTCTGAGAGGAGCCAATCTTCATCCTCCGATGTCAAGTGTATGTATGAGGGGAAACAAGTAATAAAAATTAACCATCAGAAACTTCGGTCGCTATGTGAAGACGTGGGAATGATAAGGTAATAGCAAGGCATTTTGATTACTTGGTCACCAAGTAAACATTTTTCAACGTCGTGTTTGGATTCCAAATCATCCCAAATGTTTAATTGCGACATAAAAAGTTACAACAATAGTTGTTGGTGCTTTTACGCACGTATCTGGTGTTAAAACGAGTACAGATAAGAGAAAGAGCAAAAAAAAGGCATTTTTTTGCACTAATTTTAGGGGCTGGTTACTTGTCTGAATGGACCCGTTCTGCCTTTCGAGAGGAGCCAATCATCCCAAAAGTTTAATTGCAACATAAAAAAGTTATAACAAGAGTTGTTAGTGCTTTTACGCACGAATCTACTGTTAAAACGAGTACATAAAAAGAGAAATAAGGAAAAAAAGACATTTTTTTGCACTAAGTTTAGGGGTTAGTTAATTGTCTTAATGGACCCGTTCTTGGTTCCGAGAGGAGCCAATCTTCGTGCACCAGTGTCAAATATATGTATAAGGGAAAACAAGTAAGAAAAAATAACCATCAGAAACTTCGGTCACTATGTGAAGACGTGGGAATGACAAGGTAACAACAAGGCATTTTGATTAGTTAGTCACCAAGTAAACTTTTTTCAATGTCGGGTTCGAGCTCCAAATCGTCCCAAATGTTTAATTACAACATAAAAAATTTATAACAAGAGTGGTTGGTGCTTTTACGCATGGTATCTTGTGATAAAACGAGTACAAATAAGAGAATGAAGGAAAAAAATACATTTTTTTGCACTAATTTCTTGGTCAGCAAGTAAACTTTTTTCAACGTCGGGTTCAAGCTCCAAATTATCCCAAAAGTTTAAATGCAACATAAAAAAGTTAAAACAAGAGTGGTTGGTGCTTTTACAGACGTGTCTGGTGATAAAACGAGTACAGATAAGAGAAAGAGGAAATAAAGGCATGTTTTGCACTAATTTTAGGGCCTGGTTACTTGTCTGAATGGATTCATTAAGGTTTTCGAGAGGAGCCAATCTTCGTCCTCCAATGTCAAGTGTATGTATGAGGGGAAACAAGTAAGAAAAAATAATCATTTAAAACTTCGGTCACTATGTGAAGATGAGGGAATGACAAGGTAATAACAAAGCATTTTGATGACTTGGTCACCAAGTAAACTTTTTTAAATGTCGGGTTCGAGCTTCAAATCGTCCCAAAAGATTAATTGCAACATAAAAAAGTTATAACAAGAGTGGTTGGTACTTTTACGCACGTATATGGTGTGAAAACAAGTACAGATAAGAGAAAAAGGAAAAAAAACATTTTTTTCCTTAAATTTTAGGGGCTGGTTACTTGTCTGAATTGACCCGTTCTAGTTTTCGAGAGGAGCCAATCTTCATCATCGGCTGTCAAGTGTATGTATGAGGGGAACTAACTAAGAAAAAATAACCATCAGAAATTTTGCTCGCTATTGGAAGGCGTGGGAATGACATGGTAATAGCAAGGCAATTTGAATACTTTGTAACATCCCGTTTTTTTTTGTAAGTAAAAAGCTTTCCATCGTTAATTCCTTTAATCAAATCTATACATATATATTTTTACATAATCAGCGGAAGCTAACATTTCAAATCACACTTATAAATAGTTAAACATACGTTATATTTTCAAAATATAAAACTTTACAAACACTATATATTTGTAATTCAAAATTACCTTTTTATAAATTATCTTCAAAATACGTGTCTTTTAGTGAGCTTACTCCACCGGTCGAAATCTTGCTTAACAACGACAATGCTCCACGGAAGACATTCTCCTCCTCTTTCATATTTAATCCTCATGTGATATTTCTTCAACATTCAAGTCATCACCAACATTGCAAAGTCTAACTAATGAGCTTAAAGCTCAGTAAGTAGTGTGAATAAAACATGCATGATGTAATGAATGATATGATTTAAAACCATGCAGCTTATTTCATTTTTGTGGTGTGGATCCGCCACCCATATAACGACCATCGACAAAACTTGATTGTTTACGTATCGTATATCATTAGGAGATAACAACCTACTGTCAAACCCCATTGGGCTCACGGTAACAGTGATCCATAGCCATTGTCGAGGATGTCTTTATTCTCCTTTACATAACTTATATCATTAGGAGATATAACAACCTACCGTCAATCCCCATTGGGCTCACGGTAACAGTGATCCATAGCCATTGCCGAGGATGTCTTTATTCTCCTATATCGTAGATGTCTTCGTCGAATCAATAAAGATATTGCGGGGATGAATGTAGGCATCAAAGACCCCCTTGGGCAACCTAACACCCAATCTGCCGTCCCCCTACGATTCACTTATTATAATTCATAGTCTTCATGCATGAAAATTCCTTTTCGTTGTCATTCGTAGGAAACATGATGCATGATCTCCATAACATGTCACATACAATTCTATCCTTAATGCAAGAAATTCTAACTAATCCGAACAATAATCATATAAACATATCAATCAATCAATACAAAGCACACAAACAATCCTCAAATGACTTGAGGTCGGTGTATTGTGCATTACACCCCAACCAGTCTATGATTAATGAAAATCATAAAAACACATAATCTTTGCAATGTAGACCTCTAATAGGCCAAACGCATGCAACACATACTTACCTTGATTTCCGATGTCTTTGGTTTCAACTTGGCAATGCACACTAGAGGCTTGAGAACCTATATTGCCAAACCATTCGGATAAGTTTTATACCATGAGTAACTATTTTCACTATAAGTTCCAAAATTCATAACTTCCACTATATTGATCCATTCGTGATACTTAAGGTGTCAAATTGTTCCTTAAGGAGTCTACTATAACTTTTTAGAAGACACTAAATTCAGAAAACTAACGCATGTCGACTTACGTTGACAAAACAGAGGGCATTCACTGTTTGAACAGTGATTGGTCGACACAAACTTTCAGGGGTCGACCTATGTCGACAAAACAAAGCATGCATTTCTGGAACTCAAGAATCGGTCGACATAACCTATATGTGTCGACCTAAATTAGCATAATGTGTCGACTTCTTATTCATGCGGTCGACCGAATCACTTACAGAGAGTTATTTTGTGTCGACCGGTCGATAATATGTCGACCGGTGCTCTCCCAGTTTCCGTAAACTAACTTACAACATCCATAACTTTCTCTACATAACTCCGAATCGAGTGATTCCAACGGCTATAATTTAATTAAAGAGTCTAATTTAACTCTTATCAAGGATATAATCTCAAATTCGTGCTTAAAGTTGACTGAATCTCGAAAACTATAACTTTGTTCATAATTGACTGATTTTCTAACAATCTACATGAAATCCTTCATTTGTTATCCATCATTTCAACCAACACCATCCTATTATCCTTACTGAACTTAAAAGAAACTTAGAGGATAGAATAATACCTTGAACTTCAGCCTTCACGAATTTACTTGGGATTTTCTACTTCACCTCTCTTGAAATAACTCACTCACTCACTCAAGGACGCCTAAACTCACAATTTTTCTTTCTCAACACCTCTCTTCTTTGACGAATCTTACTCTTCTTTGATCTTAGAGAAAGAAAACGGGAGAAGAATGTAAGAGAGTTCGTGCTTGGGAGAAGGATATGGCAGGCCATGCCCTTTTATCTCTTAGTTAAACAAAATCAATCTTTCTTTTATGTTCACCAATCGGGTTTCTCCATGTTTCAGCAGACTTTCCAACTCAAATCAGGAATGTGTCGACCCAAAGTCAGTTGTGTCGACCCAAAGTATTTCCCGAGAGTGACCTAAAGTCACTTGTGTCGACCGTTCGTCCATGTGTCGACCCAAAGTATGCCAAATGACTATTTTGTGTCGACAGTTTGTTCATGTGTCGACCAAAAGTGTTTCCCAGAGAGCAACTTGTGTCGACCCTTTCTAAGTCCCGAGGTCGACCTAAACACACAATTGTGTCGACCCCACCAAATTCCTGGGGTCGACCTAAACACAAAATTGTGTCGACCCCACCAAATTCCTGGGGTCGACAAACAGTTGAAACTTTTATAACTTTTGTTATACAACTTAGATTTCTATGATTCAAACACCATTATTTTTTTTATTGAATCTAGTTTAACTTTGTAGAATACATAAACTTTAAATTATGAGTTTAATATAATAAAAAGTACTAAATATCGAACCTCGCTCAAAATCCATAATTCTATAGTCCGGTTTTGCTTCACCAACTTCAAATAAATATAACTTTCTCTCAGAAAGTTCAATAGAAATGATCTACCTATCAATCTTCTTATCTCGACGTCTTCTACAACTTGGTAAAAGAACACCTTGCCATTTATGCTCTTCTAGGGCACGTTATGATTGAAACACAGAAACTACTCTGTTACCAACTTCCAACCAAACATATATTACCCACCATTGGGTTCTAAGATCTATAACTTTCTCTATACCCTTCCAATTCAAGAAATTCTTATTGCTGTAGTTTCATCTACTAGTCTTGTAAATTTTATTAGAAGAAATTGACTCCATGTAATGACCCTAAAACCTTGGAATTAGGTAAACACCAAAATTGTTTCCAATTCGTCTCCATATTCATCTTTTCTTAGTATATTTCATTCCTTAAACATAAAACATTATATTCAAAAAGTGGGGTGTTACATTCCAGCCCCCTTATTTGAAATTTTGTCCTCAAAATTGTAGGTTAAACCACTCTAGATAGCCCCTTTTTATATCTCCTTGGAATTCCTAAGTAGTTTCTTCTATCTAGTTGCTCAACTTCTATCTGCGTTGCTTCGATCACTTGGGATGGATCACAAATGCATTTCCTTAACATGAAATACATTGTGAACACCTGCCAAGTATTCTTGTAATTGAAGCATATAGGCCATGTTTCCCACTCTCTTCGGAATATTAAATGATCCAATGAATCTTGATGCCAACTTCCCTTTAATCTCAATTGCATTAAATAACTCAATCCTATGTTTCTCCCTCTTTTAATTTCATCGACACATCTTTTCATATCTCAACATAAATTTCCAACTACTCTACCTATGCAAACTCTTTATTTCTCTTTAATCTAACATCACACCTAAAACTACCAATGTCACTTTATCCTTGTTCAATCTAACATCAATCTTTCTTTCCCTTCATTAATCCATCATCATTCAAACACAACTCTCATTCTATTATTTCTAAGTCATTCAATTGTATCAAACTATTGATTTATTTTCATCCTTCTATATTTGTATCCTAATTTTACCTTTGTTCAGCCTCAAACATTCAACCTTTACATCCAAACCTGAAACTCCCCTTACCATTTTCATTTTTCTTCACTTAATTGGGATCCATATGAACTTTTTCTACATCGATGTGAGACCCTCCTTATATAATCCTTGCATAGTTGATGGAAATTCTCAATTTGTATGCTGCTTTGTCAATCTCAGTTATAATCAAGACAGGTCCATTAGCTTTTGGGATGAGTCTTCCTCAACCAAACTTGAGTTCTGTCTAAGCTAGCATAGCCTTCATCTTGGTCTCGTGACACTCAAATCCTTTTCCTAATCATGCATATTAATCCATGAGTTTTTGTAACATATTTGGACCATATAATTTGCTTCTCTAGTGTTATCTAATATTGGGTAATCTACACTTCTCATCATACATGACCTTATAAAGGTTGTACTAACTGTAGCTTAGTAGCAATGAGTGTAAGTAAACTTCGCTAAGACCAACAACTTGCTCTATGACACTTTGAAACTTTAACACTCTTGCTTTCACCGTATCATCTAAATTTGGGTTGTCCTTTTTGATTCGACTACCGGTTCGTGGATGAACCGCCGTTCACATTTCTAAAATTTTCTCATGGTCTTTCCAAAACAATGGAGATTGAGATCCCGACTAATCTTACCATCCTTTTATATGTGTATCTCCACATACTTGTCAAAAATGTTCGAAACATTCAACTTGTTACGTCCATAAACTACTAGTGCATTTGTTACTCTAATAGATATCTTCCAAAAATTCATAATGTTTATATTCTTCATGAATGTCATCTTGAAATATCGTCCATTATGATCGAACAAGTTATCATTCTCTGATGACATACACTTATCCCTTATCTTTAGCTTACTTAATTTTCCCGTCCTTGAATTTGTTCCTCGTTGTTGCTTTTTCATTTTGTGATAGTTTCCCACTAGATGCACTATTCTCTTTGCATTTAATACATCGTCATGTGTCGATAGCACATTTTCCAAAATGCCTCCTTTTAAGTCTTTGGCATAACTTGGCTTGAGAAGAACATTAAACTTACTTTTTGCTTTACCTCATTTGAGTTTATTCTCACTTGATCCTTTTCGTTCTTCTTAGTGGTTCTCATTCTTTACTGGATTGAGGTATTATTGGTTGAAAGAATTTCTCGTCAGAGATTTCTCATACCTCATGAGCCACATCTAAATTTCCTAGATTTTTCGCCACCACATTAACATTATTAACGTTCTTGGTATCAGCTACTTTAACTTTCCATAAGTTTTAAACTTTAGACCTTGGATATACTAGTACACTTTAAGTTTTTTCTTTACTCACCTAAATGTGGGGCAAATTTTGATAAACCTCAAAAAGTCTTCTAGATATATTTGTCTCTTACCTCCTTAACTAGTCCCTCTCAAAACCCTAACATCCAATCTTCTAGATTTACGAGACTCCCCTTACTTGATACTCTAGGCATATTTTTTGCAAGAGATTTCTTCTCATACTTAGAGATTGAGAATAGATTACTAACTAGTGGGTGACACTAGAGTCAAGTAATGTATAAGTATATGCTTCATTATTAACTGGAAGCGTACCTGACATCACCACGGGTTGTTCCATATCTTTGGGCTCGATCATCGTGGACACTTGGGGTTTCACCATCAATTTTTGTTGTTCTTCCTTTAATTAGGGACATTCTCTCATTTTATGCCCCATTTCCTTGCACTTGTAACACTGTCCAGTACCAGCGAGACATTGTCCGAAGTGCCCTTTTCCACATTTTGAGCAGACACTACATTGAGAGGAGCCTTGTATTCATTTTCCTCCACCCATTTCCAATTCATCTTGGTTTGCCCTTTTTGTTCTTTTTTGTGGTCTTTGTGATTCCAACTGAGAAATCTTTCTTATCTGTTCCTCAGCCCAGGATCGAGTAGTTGACTGGCTGTCAAGAATGGTTGGGCAGAGGTGATCCAAACCTTCATTACTTGGTCCAGTTTGATCATTCTTCTTTTCCCCCGCTAGAGCAACCCTTTCTCTATATTCTTTTCTACTCTGAAATTTGTGACCTACCAAGTTATTCAACCTATTTATGACACTTTCATCCACTTGACTGGTTTCGTTATCCATTGATCTTCTGACACCTGTCGTTTCTATTTAATCCTAGAGTTAACCAGACAATACACATAAACAATGTAAAAAATAATAATAATAATTCTCAAATACACTTACAGTGGAGAGAACATCTTTGTGAAGCTTGCGTTGTTAAGCAGTCTACAGAAATGATTTTAAAACCCGGTGCGCTCTGATACCAACTGTAACATCCCGTTTTTTTTTTGTAATTAAAAAGCTTTCCATCGTAAATTCCTTTAATCAAATCTATACATATATATTTGTACATAATCAGCGGAAGCTAACATTTCAAATCACACTTATAAATAGTTAAACATAGGTCATAGTTTAAAATTATAAAACTTTACAAACACTACATATTTGTAATTCAAAATAACCTTTTTACAAATTCTCTTCAAAATACGTGTCTTTTAGTGAGCTTACTCCACCGGTCGAAATCTTGCTTAACAACGACAATGCTCCACGGAAGACATTCTCCTCCTCTTTCATATTTAATCCTCATGTGATATTTCTTCAACATTCAAGTCATCACCTACATTGCAAAGTCTAACTAATGAGCTTAAAGCTCAGTAAGTAGTGCGAATAAAACATGCACGATGTAATGAATGATATGATTTAAAACCATGCAGCTTATTTCATTTTCGTGGTGTGGATCCGCCACCCATATGACGACCATCGACAAAACTTGATTGTTTACGTATCGTATATCATTAGGAGATAAAAACCTACCATCAAACCCCATTGGGCTCACGGTAACAGTGATCCATAGCCATTGCCGAGGATGTCTTTTTTCTCCTTTACATAACTTATATCATTAGGAGATATAACAACCTACCGTCAATCCCCATTGGGCTCACGGTAACAGTGATCCATAGTCATTGCCGAGGATGTCTTTATTCTCCTGTATCGTAGATGTCTTCGTCAAATCAATAGAAATATTGCGGGGATGAATGTAGGCATCAAAGACCCCCCTGGGCAACCTAACACCCAATCCGCCGTCCCCCTACGATTCACTTATCATAATTCCTAGTCTTCATGCATGAAAATTCATTTTCGTTGTCATTCGTAGGAAACATGATGCATGATCTCCATAACATGTCACATACAATTCTATCCTTAATGCAAGAAATTCTAACTAATCCGAACAATAATCATATAAACATATCAATCAACCAATACAAAGCACACAAACAATCCTCAATTGACTTGAGGTCGGTGTATTGTGCATTACACCCCAACTAGTCTATGATTAATCAAAAATCATAAAAACACATAATCTTTATAATGTAGACCTCTAATAGGCCAAACGCATGCAACACATACTTACCTTGATTTTCGATGTCTTTGGTTTCAACTTGGCAATGCACACTAGAGGCTTGAGAACCTATATTGCCAAACCATTCGGATAAGTTTTATACCATGAGTAACTATTTTCACTATAAGTTCAAAAATTCATAACTTCCTCTATATTGATCCATTCGTGATACTTAAGGTGTCAAATTGTTCCTTAAGGAGTCTACTATAACTTCTTAGAAGACAGTAAATTCAGAAAACTAACGCATGTCAACTTACGTTGACAAAACAGAGGGCATTCACTGTTTGAACTGTGATTGGTCGACATAAACTTTCAGGGGTCGACCTATGTTGACAAAACAGAGCATGCATTTCTGGAACTCAAGAATCGGTCGAAATAACCTATATGTGTCGTCCTAACTTATCATAATATGTCAACTGCTTATTCATGCGGTCGACCGAATCATTTACAGAGAGTTATTTTGTGTCGACTTGTCGATAATATGTCGACCGGTGCTCTCCCAGTTTTTGTAAACTAACTTACAACATCCATAACTTTCTTTACATAACTCTGAATCGAGTGATTATAACGGCTATAAATTAATTGAAGAGTTTACTTTAACTCTTATCAAGGACATAATCTCAAATTCGTGCTTAAAGTTGACCGAATCTAAAAAACCCTAACTTTGTTCATAATTGACTGATTTTCTAACAATCTACATGAAATCCTTTATTTTTTATCCATCATTTCAACCAACACCATCCTATTATGCTTACTGAACTTAAAAGAAACTTAGAGGATAGAATAATACCTTGAACTTCAGCCTTCACGAATTTACTTTGGATTTTCTACTTCACCTCTCATGAAATAACTCACTCACTCACTCAAGGACGCCTAAACTCACCCTTTTTCTTTCTCAACACCTCTCTTCTTTGACGAATCTCACTCTTGTTTGAGCTTAGAGAAAGAAAACGGGAGAAGAATGGAAGAGAGTTAGTGGTTGGGAGAAGGATATGGCAGCCCATGCCCTTTTATCTCTTAGTTAAACAAAATCAATCTTTCTTTTATGTCCACCAATCGGGTTTCTCCATGTTTCGGCTTACTTTTCAACTCAAATCGGGAATGTGTCAACCCAAAGTAAGTTGTGTCGACCCAAAGTATTTGCTGAGAGTGACCTAAAGTCATTTGTGTCGACCGTTCGTCCATGTGTCGACCCAAAGTATGCCAAATGACTATTTTGTGTTGACAGTTCGTCCATGTGTCGACCCAAAGTGTTTCCCAGAGAGCAACTTGTGTCGACCCTTTTTAATTTCTGGGGTCGACCTAAATACACAATTGTTTCGACCCCACCAAATTCCTGGGGTTGACCTAAACACACAATTGTGTCGACCCCACCAAATTCCTGGGGTCGACCGGCAGTTGAAACTTTTATAACTTTTGTTATACAACTTATATTTCTATGATTCAAACTCCATTCTTTTTCTTATTGAATCTTGTTTAACTTTGTAGAAGAAATAAACTTAAAAATATGAGTTTAATATAACCAAAAATACTAAACACCGAACCTCGCACAAAATCCATAATTCTATAGTCCGGTTTTGCTTCACCAACTTCAAATAAATATAACTTTCTCTCAGAAAGTTCAATAGAAATGATATATCTATTGATCTTCTTATCTTGACGTCTACTACAACTTTATAGAAGAACACTTTTCCATTTATGCTATTCTAAGGCACGTTATGATTAAAACACAGAAACTACTCTGATACCAACTTCCAAACCAACATATATTACCCACCATTGGGTTCTAAGATCTATAACTTTCTCTATACCTTTCCAATTCAAGAAATTCTTATTGCTGTAGTTTCATCTACTTGTCTAGTAAATTTCCTTAGAAGAAATTGACTCCATGTAATGACCCTAAAACCTCGGAATTAGGTAAACACCAAAATTGTTTCCAATTCGTCTCCATATTCATCTTTTCTTAGTACATTTCATTCCTTAAACATAAAAAATTATATTCAAAAAGTGGGGTGTTACATACTTGGTCACTAAGTAAACATTTTTAATCATCGGGTTCGGGCTCCAAATTGTCCCAAAAGTTTAATTGCAACATAAAAATGTTTTAACAAGAGTGGCGGGTGCTTTTACGGACGTATCTGGTCTTAAAACAAGTACAGATACGAGAAAGATAGAAAGAAAGGTATTTTTTTGCACTAATTTTAGGGGCTGGTTACATGTCTGAATGGACCTATTTTGAGTTCCGAGAGGAGCCAATCTTCGTTCTTAGATGTCAAGTGTATGTATGAGGAAAAAAAGTATGAAAAAATAACCATCGGGAACTTCGGTCGCTATGTGAAGACGTGGGAATTACAAGGTAATAACAAGACATTTTGAATACTTGGTCACCAAGTAAACTTTTTTTAACTTTCGGTTCGGGCTCAAATCGTCCCAAAGGTTTAATTGCAACATAAAACTGTCATAACAAGAGTGGTTGGTGCTTTTGCGGGCATATCTGGTGTTAAAATATTTATAGATAAAAGAAAGAGTGAAAAATTCATTTTTTTGCACTAATTTTAGGGGCTGCTTACTTGTCTGAATTGACCCGTTCTGGGTTCCGAGAGGAGCCAATCTTCGTCCTCCGATGTCAAGTGTATGTATGAATGGAAACAAGTAAGAAAAAATAACAATCAGAGACTTCGGTCGCTATGTGAAGACGTGGGAATGACAAGGTAATAGGAAGGTATTTTGATTACTTGGTCACCAAGTAAACTTTTTTCAACGTTGGTTCGAGCTCTAAATTGTCCAAAAAGTTTAATTGCAACATAAAAATATTATAACAAGAGTTGTTGGTGCTTTTACGGACGTATCTGGTGTTAAAACGAGTATAGATAAGAGAAAGAGGGAAAAAAAGGCAATTTTCCGTACTAATTTTAGGGGCTGGTTACTTTTCTGAATGGATCCGTTTCGGGTTCTGAGAGGAGCCAATCTTCGTCCTCTGATGTAAAGTGTATGTATGTGGGGAAACAAGTAAAAAAAAAACCATCGGAAACTTCGGTCGCTATCTGAAGACGTGGGAATGACAAGGTAATAGCAAGGCATTTTGATTACTTGGTCACCAAGTAAACTTTTTTCAACATTGGGTTCGGGCTCCAAATCGTCTGAAAAGTTTAATTGCAACATAAAAAAGTTATAACAAGAGGGGTTTGTACTTTTATGCACGTATATAGTGTTAAAACGAGTACAAATAAGAGAAAGAGGAAAAAATGAAATTTTTTACATTAAATTTAAGGGCTTGTTACTTGTCTGAATGGACCCGTTCTGGGTTTCCAGAGTAGCGAATCTTCATCCTCGGCTGTTAAGTGTATGTATTAGGGGAAATAAGTAAGCAAAAATAACCATAGGAAACTTCGATCGCTATGTGAAGACGTGAGAATGAAAAGGTAATAGCAAAGCATTTTGATCACTTGGTCACAAAGTAAACTATTTTCAACATCTGGCTCGGGCTTCAAATCATCCTAAACATTTAATTGCAACATAAAAAAGTTATAATAAGAGTGATTGGTGCTTTTACGGACGTATCTGGTGTTAAAATAAGTACAGATAAGAGAAAGAGGGGAAAAAAGGAATTTTTTTGCACTAATTTTAGGGGCTGGTTACTTGTCTGAATGGACCCGTTTCAGATTCCGAGAGGAGCCACTCTTCGTCCTCCGATGTCAAGTGTTTGTATGAGGGGAAACAAGTAAGCAAAAATAACCATCGGAAACTTTGGTCGCCATGTGAAGACGTGGGAATGACAAGGTAATAACAAGACATTTTGATTACTTGGTCATTAAGTAAACTTTTTTCAACGTCAGTTTTGGGCTCCAAATTATCCCAAAAGTTTAGTTGCAAAATAAAAAAGTTAAAACAAGAGTGGTTCGCGCTTTTATGGACGTATCTTGTGTTAATTTGGGTACAGATAAGAGAAAGAGGGACAAAAGCCATTTTTTCGCACTAATTTTAGAGGCTGGTTACTTGTCTGAATGGACCCGTTCCGGATTTCGAGAGGAGCCACTCTTCGTCCTCCAATGTCAAGTGTATGTATGAGGGGAAACAAGTAAGCAAAAATTATCATCGAAAACTTCGGTCGCCATGTGAAGACGTAGGAATGACAATGTAATAGCAAGGTATTTTTATTGCTTGGTCACCAAGTAAACTTTTTTCAACGTCGATTTCGGGCTTCAAATCATTCCAAAAGTTTATTTGCAACATAAAGAAGTTATAACAAGAGTGGTTGGTGCTTTTACGCACTTATCTTCTTTTAAAATTAGTACAGATAAGAGAAAGAGGGAAAAATGCATTTTTTCGCATAAATTTGAGGGGCTAGTTACTTGTTTGAATTGAAAGTGTTTAAGATTTTAAAATGAGAGGACCCAATGTTGGTCCTCGGTTGTAACAACCCTCGTTTATATTAAGAATTATGTTTTTAAAATTAAAGTGTTTAAGATTTTTATTTATATTGGTTACGATGATGAATAATTGGAAGAAGAATACTCTGTTAGGGGTGTATCACACCGTGCACCGGCCCAAGTGTTTGGGTTTGATTGGTGTTTGTTTGAAGTCCATTGTTTGATGGTTGCTAGGTTTAAGTAAAGTAATGAAGTAAGTTGGGATAAATATACTAAGGGATTACCTTCAAGTAAGATCTGGTCGACCCCTAAATTTAGAAGGGGTCGACACAAATGGAAGTTTCGGTTGACTTCAGGATAAGAGAGGGGAGAGGGGTCGAAACAATTATAATACTTTCGGTCGACCCCAGGAATTAAGAGGGGTCGACACTTTGTTTACCTGTCGACCCTAGGATTTAGGAGGGGTCGACGCAATAGGACCATCCAGAATGCTTTCGGTCGACCCCAGGATCGAAAAGGGGTCGACACAAAATAGTCCTTTAGTATGTCAACACAAGTTGCTCTCGGGAACACTTCCGGTCGACACAATTGGACGAGTGGTCGACACATTCATACATGCCGGTGAAAAGTCAACCAAAACATGTAGAGTTTTGATTGGTGGACATGAAGGAAATATTGATTATGGTTAATAAAGGACATAAAAGGCATGGGCTGCCATATCTTTCTCCCAGCCACAAACCCTTTTCCATTTTCTCCTGTTTTGTGGCTCTAAGCTCAAAGGAGAGTGAGATTTTTCAAAGAAGAGAGGTGTTGAGGAAGAAAAATGGTGAGTTTAGGCGTCCTTGAGTGACTAAGTGAGTTATTTCAAGAGAGGTGAAGTAGAAAATCCAAAGTAAATTTTTGAAGGCTGAAGTTCAAGGTATTATTCTATTCTCTAAGTTTCTTTTAGGTTCAGTAAGGATAATACGATGTATTGGTTGGGTTGGTGGATAAATATGAATGATTTCATGTTAATTTCTGTGAAATCGGTTAATTATGGGCAAGGTTAGGATTTTTGAGATTTCGTCAAATTGTACCACGTCTTTAAGTTTATATCCTTCATAAGAGTTATAGTAGGCTCTTAGAGTAATTTATAGCCATTGGAATCACTCAATTCAAAGCTATGTAGACAAAGTTATGGGCATCGCAAGTCATTGTACGGAAACTGGGGAGAGTTTTGGTCGACCCCTTATAGTTTGGGTCGACTTATTCTTAAATTTAAAAGGCAAGCTTTATGTTTGGTCAACATGGGTCGACCGCTTACAGTTTGGGTCGACCCAATCGGGGTTCAAACATGGAATGTCCTCTGTTTTGTCCACATAAGTCGATATGCGTTAGTTTCTGAATTTGGTGTCTTCTACAAAGTTATAGTAGACTCCTTAAGGAATAATTTGACACCTTAATCATTAGAAATATATAATTAACCAGGAAGTTATTGTCATTTGAAGTTGGAATAGAAAGTTAAGACTTTATGGAAATTCTGATCCGTATATGATTTATATATTTAGGTCATTTAATTAATTAAAAAGGGCTGTAGTGGAGTGATTTAAGAAAGCAGCTAAGGTAAGTTTGCATTAAGATGGTTTGGCCCTTAAGTGGGACTTTATTGCAAAGATTAGGATTATGTTTGATGTGTGCTGCATGTTTGTTTTCATGACATGTTTGGTGATGTATGCTTATTTTCATGTTATGTGATGTGATTTAAGTGATCTTTTTCATAGTTACATAGTCATGCATCATAGTTTTACAAAATGTCAACGAAATGATTTCATGCACTGTTTTACAACGTAGTTGGAGGTAAACGAGATATGATTGTTGGTATGGGATGCCAATTATGTTTCGTCTCCGATGAATTAAGAACTTGGATATAAGTAGAACAATAAAGTAAATTGTTATTACAGGCCTGAGCACTCCAAGTACTACGTAAGTGGGCCCAGGCCTCAGATCAGTAGAAGTTGAAGTAGGTAGAGGGAGTGTTCTTGAGATCCTGTAATATTTCCAAAGATAAAGAAGATATGAACCTAAGAAAATTGAATGAAAATGTGCATTGTTTTAACGTCATAGCATACTCATGCATTGCATTTTATAGTTATGCTTCTTACTAAGCTTTAGGCTCATAGTTTAGACTTTGCAATGTAGGGAATGTAATTGAAGAATAGGTGCCAGTGACTGACCAAGAAGTTAGAGCATAAGAGTATCGAAATGATACAGTTTATTGAGCGATGACCGACAGGGAGTGATGTATGACACACACACAGTTAGAATATAAAATGTTTTGAATATTTTGAACCTTTTGAAGATGTAATTAAGGTGTGAACCCTTATTTTGGTGTGATGGATAAGAAATTTTTTGAAATGAATGTACTTAGAACTATATTCTTCCGCTGTAAGTTTACGTTATTAAATGCTGATGTATTTTGATAAAAGGCAGAATTCAAATCGTTGTTATAAGCAGCAACAATTGCAGCCTGAGGGCAATAGTTTTGTTGATGGTGAAAGTACATATCACAAGAATTTTTATCGAAATGAACTTGATAAATCTAGACTTATTAGAGATAGTAACATGGGAGAGTCATATTAGCAATATTAGAATGTTTCCTATACCTCATACTATGGTAAAACTAGAATCCAGGTACCTACTACACGAAATGTGGATATGGAGCTTTCTGAGTATACCAGGATTGAGTATCCAGGTCGAGTAGCTTCTGAAAAACTAACTTTTGTGAAAACTCATGTAGATAAGGAGCACTCGGTGATTGATTCAAGTAAAGCGTCACATCATAGGGTGACTAGATCTGATTATAATAGAGACATAAGAAACTCAAATGGAATTACTCATTTAGGGAGACCCTCTTCTAACTTAGCAAGATACAGAGGTTTGGATTCATATCAAGCCAAAGAAAGGATTGCATCTTGCCATGACTTTTTGAGGAGAAGTGACGAATATAAGCCAAGGCAAGTAGATTCTGATGAAAGAAATGGGAGTGCTGATTATCATCAACGAGGTATTTTTATTCCTAGGAATGAGCATAAAGATTATCTTTATTCTAGACTAGACAGAACCATGCTCATGAATATGCTCAAGGGAGCTGAAATAAAATGACTCACTTGCATACTAAAATAGGTTATGGTCTTGAGCAGAGCGAGAATTTCAGTAAAGCAAGATGGTCGATTTGTAGATGCTTCGGATGACCATATTGAAGTGGTAGGTACGATGTCACAAGATTACAGAATGTCTCATTTGGACGATTGTCAATATTCTCATGCCTCAAGTAAGCATGACTATGGAAGAAAAGAAATAATTGAAGTTTCACAATGAACTTTCTAGTCATCATGTATCCATGCATGAACCAAATCATAAAAACATGGATTGGTTGTAATCAATGGATATTTATGATTCATATAAATAGGTAGATGTTGACAGATTAGTTGGAAGTAAATATACTCACGAAAAAGAAGTAAGAGCTACTAATCATAGGATGAATATATCTAGTGAGTGTGAGTCTTCAGGAAACTACCACGATTTATACCCCACTAACAAAGACGTTCTTGCTATGGATTTAACAAGGGAAATAAGATTTAAAAATGAGAAAGACAGAGAGTAATTAAAATATGCCTAGAGTATCAAGTAAGGGGAGTCTCATAAATCTAGAAGATTGAATGTAAGAGAGGAGAACTAGTAAAGGAGGTAAGGGAAAAATATATATAGAAGACGTTTTGATGTTTATCAAAATTTGCCCCACACTTAGATGAGTAAAGAAAAAATTAAAGGGTACTAGCATATTCAAGGTTTAAAGTTGGAAACTTATAGAGGAGCTAAAGTAGCTGGTACAAAGATTGTTAATCATGCTAATGTGGTTGCCAAGAATCTTTGAAATTTAGATGTGATTTATGAGGTAGAAGAAATCTTTGATAAGAACTTCTTTGAACCGATAATACCTCAATCAAGTAAAGAATGACAATCACTGAGAAGAACAAAAAGGATCAAGTGAGAATAAACTCAAAGGAGGTAAGGCAAAAAGTAATTTTAAGGTTCTTCTCAAGCCAAGTTATGCCATAGACTTAAAGGAGGCATTTTGGAAAATGTGCTGTCGGCACATGACAGATTCAAGGATAAGGAAATTAAGTAAGCTAACGATAACGGATAAGTGTATGTCATCAGAGATTGCCAACTTGTTCGATCAAAATGGACGATATTTCATGATGACATTCATGAAGAATATAAACATTATGAGTTTTTGGAAGATATCTGTTAGAGTAACAAATGCACCAGTAACTTTATGGACATAACAAGTTGAATGTTTCAAACATTTTGGACAAGTATGTGGAGATGCACATCTAAAAGATAGTAAGATTAGTTGAAATCTCAATCTCCAATTTTTTGGAAAGACCATATGAAAAGTTTTGAAATATGAATGGCGGTTCACCCCTGAACAAGTAGACGAATAAAAAGGGCAACCTAAATTTAGAAGACATAGTGAAAGCATGAGTGTTGAAGTTTCAAAGTGTCGTAGAGCAAGTTGTTGCCCTTAGCGGAGTTTACTTAAACTCATTACGACTAAGCTACAATTAGTACAACCTTTATAAGGTGAATAATGATGAGAAGTGTAAATTACCCCATATTAGATAATACTAGAGAAGCGAAATATATCATCCAAATATGTTACAATAACTCAGGGATCAGTATGCATGATTTAGAAAAGGATTTGAGTGTTACAAGACAAAGATGACGACTATGCTAGCTTAGATAGGACTCAAGTTTGGTTGAGGAAGACTTATCCAAAAAGCTATTGGACATGTCTTGATTATAACTAAGATTGAAAAAGCAGCATACAAATTGGGAATTTTCAACCACGCAAGGATTATACCAGGTAGGTCTCACATCGATGTCGAAAAAGTTCATATGGATCCCAATTAAGTGAAGGAAATGAAAATGGTATAAGGAGTTTAGGTTTGAAAGTAAAAGTTGAATGTTTGAGGCTGGACAAAGGTTAAATTGGGATACAAATATAGAAGGATGAAAATAAATCAATAGTTTAATACAATTCAATGACTTGGAAAATAATATAATGTGAGTTGTGTTTTAACGATGATTTATTAGCGAATGGAAAGAAGGATTGATGTTAGATTGGAGAAAGACAAAGTGACTTTAGTAATTTTAGCTGTAATGTTAGATTAAAGAGAGATGAAGGGTTTGTATAGGTAGACTAGTTGAGATTTGATGATGAGATATAAAGAGATGTGTTAATCAAATTAAAAGAAGGAGGAATAGAGAGTTGAGTTATTTAATGCAATTGGGATTGAAGGGGATGATTAAAAGGTTACGAAGAAGAAGGGACAGTAACTTTGAATGAAATAATGAAGAAAAATGTAGGAAATATTTTGGTTACTTAGGATTTTGTAGTTGGATTGCCTACAACAAATAGAGGAGCAGGCAATAAGAATACTGGATACTAAGATAAAGGTGTTGCGGAAGAAGCAAATCTCATTGGTGAAAGCTCTATGGAAAAATCATAACGTGAAAGAAGCTACCTAGGAAAAGAGAACAAGAAACGAAAGAAAAGTATCCAGAGGTGTTTGAGGACTGAATTTTGAGAACAAAATTTTTGTTAAGGAGGGTAGAATGTAACAACCCTCGTTTATTTTAAGAATTATGATTTTAAAATTAAAGTGTTTAAGATTTTTTCTTTATGAATGTTGGTTACGATTATGAATAATTGGAAGAAGAATACTTTGTCTGGGGTGTATCACACCGTGCACCGGCCCAAGTGTTTGGGTTTGATTGGTGTTTGTTTGAAGTCCATTTTTTGATGGTTGCTAGGTTTAAGTAAAGTAATGAAGTAAGTTTTGTTAAATACGCTAAAGGAATACCTTCAAGTAAGATCAAGGTCGACCCCAAGATAAGAGAGGGGTCGACACAATTATAATAATTTCGGTCGACCCAAGGATCGAAGAGGGGTCAACACTTTGTTTACCTATCGACCCTAGGATTTAGGAATGGTCGACACAATAGGACCATCCGTAATGCTTTCGGTCGACCCCAAGATTGAAGAGGGGTCAAGACAAAATAGTCCTTTAGTATGTTTCTGGTCGACCCCAGGACCGAGCGGTCAACACAAGTTGCTCTCGGGAACACTTCTGGTCGACACAATTGGACGAGCGGTCGATTCATTCATACATGCCGGTGAAAAGTCAACCAAAACATGTAGAGTTTTCATTGGTGGAGTTCAAGGAAATATTGATTATGGTAAATAAAGGACATAAAAGGCATTGGCTGCCATATCTTTCTCCCAGCCACAAACCTTCTTCCATTTTCTCCCATTTTGTAGCACTAAGCTCAAAGGAGAGTGAGATTTTTCAAAGAAGAGAGGTGTTGAGGAAGAAAAAGGGTGAGTTTAGGCGTCCTTGAGTGACTAAGTGAGTTATTTCAAGAGAGGCGAAGTAGAAAATCCCAAGTAAATTTTTGAAGGCTGAAGTTCAAGGTATTATTCTATTCTCTAAGTTTCTTTTAGGTTCATTAAGGATAATACGATGTATTGGTTGGGTTGGTGGATAAATATGAATGATTTCATGTTAATTTCTGTGAAATCGGTTAATTATGGGCAAGGTTAGGATTTTTGAGATTTCGTCAAATTTTACCACGTCTTTAAGTTTATATCCTTCATAAGAGTTATAATAGGCTCTTAGAGTAATTCATAGCCGTTGGAATCACTCAATTCAAAGCTATGTAGACAAAGTTATGGGCATCGGAAGTTAGTGTACGGAAACTGGGGAGAGTTTTGGTCGACCCCCTATACTTTGGGTCGACCGATTCTCAAGTTTAAAAAGGGCAAGCTCTCTTTTTTGTCTACATGGGTCGACCCCTTATAGTTTGGGTCGACCGATTCTCAAATTTAAAAGGCAAGCTCTCTGTTTGGTCGACATCGGTCGACCCCATATAGTGTGGGTCGACCCAATCGGGGTTCAAACATTGAATGCCCTATCTTTTGTCCACATAGGTCAATATGCGTTAGTTTTCTGAATTTGATGTCTTTTAAGAAGTTATAGTAGACTCCTTAAGGAACAATTTAACTTCTTAATCATCAAGAATAGATCATTAACGAGGAAGTTATAGTCATTTGAAATTGGAATAGAAAGTTAAGACTTTATGCAAATTATGATCCGTATATAATTTATATATTTAGGTCATTTATTGGATTAAAAATGGGCTCAAGTGGAGTGATTCAAGAAAACAGCTAAGGTAAGTTTGCATTATGATGGTTTGGCCCTTAAGTGGGACTACATTGCATAGATTAGGATTATGTTTGATGTGTGCTGCATGTTTGTTTTCATTTCATGTTTGGTGATGTATGCTTATTTTCATGTTATGTGATGTGATTTAAGTGATGTTTTCATAGTCACATAGTCATGCATCATACTTTTATAAAATGTCAACGAAATGATTTCATGCATTGTTTTACAACGTAGTTGGAGGGAAAAGAGTTATGATTGGTGGTATGGGATGCCAATTATGTTTCATCTCCGATGAATTAAGAACTTGAATATAAGCAGAACAATACTGTAAATTGTTATTACAAGCCTGAACACTCCAAGTACTACGTAAGTGGGCCCAGGCATCAGATCAGTAGAAGTTGAAGTAGGTAGAGGGAGTGTTCTTGAGATCCTGTAATATTTCCAAAGATAAAGAAGATATGAACCTAAGAAAATTGAATGAAAATGTACATTGTTTTAACGACATAGCATACTCATGCATTGCATTTTATAGTTATGCTTCTTACTGAGCTTTAGGCTCATAGTTTAGGCTTTGCAATGGGGGAATGTAATGGAAGAATGGGTACAAGTGATTGACCAAGAAGTTAGAGTAGAAGAGTGTCCAAACGATACAGTTTATTGAGCGATGACACACACACAGTTAGAATATAAAATGTTTTGAATATTTTTAAATGTTTTAAAGATGTAATTAAGGTGTAAACCCTTATTTTGGTGTGATGGATTAGAAAGCTTTTTAAATGAATGTACTTTGAACTATATTCTTCCGCTGTAAGTTTACGTTATTAAATGCTTATGTATTTTGATAAAAGGTAGAATTCAAATCGTTGTTTACAAAGAGTGTATGTATGTTTTAATTTGACGGTTTTCCTTTAAACTATTTTATGAACTAAAGATAGTTTTCCTTTAAACTATGTTTTAATAAGCAGCAGGTGGATTCTCGGGAATCGGGACATTACATCGGCTGTCAAGTGTATGTATCCAGGGAAACAAGTAAGAAAAAATAACCATCGGAAACTTCGTTTCTTATGTGAAGTATACTTTTTTCAACATAGGGTTCGGGCTCTAAATCATCTGAAAAGTTTAATTGCAACATAAAAAAGTTATAACAAGAGTGGTTGGTGCTTTTACGCACTTATCTTGTGTTAAAACGAGTACAGATAAGAGAAAGAGGGAAAAAGACATTTTTTTGCATTTATTTTAGGAGCTGGTTACTTGTTTGAATGGACCCGTTTCGGGTTTTGAGAGGAGCCAATCTTTGTCCTCGGCCGTGAAGTGCATGTATGAGCGGAAAGAAGCAAGAAAAAATAACCATCAAAAACTTCGGTTGCTATGTGAAGGCGTGGGACTGACAAGGTAATAGCAAGACATTTTGATTAGTTGGGCACCAAGTAAACTTTTTCCAACGTTTGGTTCGGGCTCCAAATCATCCCAAAAGTTTAATTGCAACATAAAAAAGTTATAACAAGAGTGGTTGGTGCTTTTACGCATGTATCTGGTGTTAAAATGAGTACAGCTAAGAGAAAGAAGGAAAAACATGAATTTTTTTGCATTTATTTTATGGGCTGGTTACTTTTCTGAATGGACCCCTTACGAGTTTTGAGAAAACTCAATGCTTGTCCTTGGCTGTCAAGTGTATGTATGAGGGGAAACAAGTGAGAAAAAATAACCATCGAAAACTTCGGTCGCAATGTGAAGGTGTGAGAATTATAAGGTAATAGCAAGGCATTTTGATTACTCGGTCACCAAGTAAACTTTTTTCAACGTCGGGTTTGGGCTCTAAATCGTACCAAAAGTTTAGTTGCAAATTAAAAAAGTTATAACAACGTACCTGGTGTTAAATCTAGTACAGGTAAGAGAAAGAGTGAAAAAGGCATTTTTTGCACTAATTTAAGGGACTGGTTACTTCTCTGAATTGACCCAATCTGGGAGCTAAGAGGAGTAAACTTTTTTGAACGTCGGGTTCGAGCGCCAAATCATCCCAAAAGTTTAATTGCAACATAAAAAAGTCAAAAAAAGAATTGTTGGTGCCTTTACGCACTTATCTTGTGTTAAAACGAGTACAAATAAGAGAAAGAGGGAAAAAAGGCATTTTTTCGCAATTATTTTAGGTGCTAGTTACTTGTCTTAATGGACCCGTTTCGGTTTTCAAGAGGAGCCAATCTTCGTCTTCGGCTGTCAAGTGCATGTAGGAGGGGAAAGAAGTAAGAAAAAATAACCATCAGAAACTTCGGTTGCAATGTGAAGGCGTTGGAATGAGAAGGTAATAGTAAGGCATTTTGATTACTTGGTCACCAAGTAATCTTTTTTCAACGTCTGGTTCGGGCTCCAAATCATCCTAAAAGTTTAATTGCAAAATAAAAAAGTTGTAATAACAGTGGTTGGTGCTTTTACGCATGTATCTAGTAATAAAACGAGTTTGGAGAAGAAAAATAGGGAAAAAAGGTATTTTTGCATTGGTTTTAGGGGCTAGTTATTTGTTTGAATTGACCCGTTCCAGGTTTCAAGAGGAGCCAATCTTTGTCCTCGGCTGTCAAGTGTATGTATGAGGGAAAACAAGTAAGAAAAAATAACCATTTGAAACTTCTGTCGCTATGTGTAACAAGGTAATAACAAAGCAGTTTGATTACTTGGTCACCAAGTAAACTTTTTTCAACGTCTTGTTCGGGCTCCAAATCATCCCAAAAGTTAAATTCCAACATAAAAAAGTTATAACAAAAGTGGTTAGTGCTTTTACGCACGAATCTTGTGTTTAAACGAGTACTTATAAGATAAAGAAAAAAAGCATTTTGATTACTTGTCACCAGGTAAACTTTTTTAAACATCAGGTTTGGGCTCCAAATTATCCCAAAAGTTTAATTGTAACAAAAAAAAGTTATAACAGGAGTGGTTGGTACTTTTACGCACGTATCTACTGTTAAAACGAGTACAAATAAGAGAAAGAGGAAAACAAAGCATTTTTTGTACCAATTTTAGGGGCTGGTTACTTGTCTGAATGGACCCGTTCTGGGTTCCGAGAGGATCCAATCTTCGTCCTCCGATGTCAAGTGTATGTATGAGGGGAAACAAGTAAGAAAAAATAACCATCGGAAACTTCAGTCGCTATGTGAAGACGTGGGAATGACAAGGTGACAGAAAGGCATTTTGATTACTTGGTCACCAAGTAAACTTTTTTCAACATCGGGTTCGGGGTCTAAATCATCCCAAAATTTTAATTGCAACATAAAAAAGTTATAACAAGAGTGGTAAGTGCTTTTATGCACGTATCTTGTGTTAAAACAAGTAAAGATAAGAGAAAGAGGGAAAAAATGTGTTTTTTGGCACTACTTTTAGTGGCTAGTTACTTGTCTGAATGTACCCATCTGGGTATTGAGAGACGCCAATCTTCGTCTTCCGATGTCAATTGTATGTATGCCGGGATACAAGTAAGAAAAAAATAACCTTCGGAAACTTTGGTCGCTATGTGAAGACGTGGAAATGACAAGGTAATAGCAAGATATTTTCATTACTTTGTCACCAAGTAAACTTATTTCATTGTCAGGTTTAGGCTCCAAATCGTTCCAAAACATTAATTGCAACATAAAAAACTTATAAAAAGAGTGATTGGTGCTTTTACGCACCCATCTTTGGTTAAAACAAGTACATATAAGAGAAAGAGAGAAAAAAAATTCATTTTTTTGTACTAATTCTAGGGGCTGGTTACTTGTCTGCATGGACCCATATCGGGTTTCGAGAGGAGCCAATCTTCGTCCTGCGATGTCAAGTGTATATATGAGGGGAAATAAGTAAGAAAAAATAATCATTTGAAACTTTGGTCGTTATGTGAAGACGTGGGAATGACAAGGTAATAACAAAGAATTTTGATTACTTGGTCACCAAGTAAACTTTTTTCCACATCGGGTTTGTGGTCCAAGTCATCCCAAAAGTTTAATTGCAACATAAAGTAGTTATAACAAGTGCGGTTGGTGCTTTTACGGACGTATATGGTATTAAACGATTACATATAAAGGAAAGATGGAAAAAAATGCATTTTTTTGCACTAATTTTAGGGGCTTGTTACTTGTCTGAATGGACCCGGTTCAGGTTCTGAGAGGAGCCAATATTCATCCTCCAATGTTAAGTGTATGTATGAGTTGAAACAAGTAAGCAAAAATAACCATCAGAAACTTTGGTCGCCATGTGAAGACGTGGGAATGACAAGGTAATAGCAAGGCATTTTGATTACTTAGTCACCAAGTAAACTTTTTTCAATGTCAGGTTCGGGCTCCAAATCATTCCAAAACTTTAATTGCAACATAAAAAAGTTATAATAAGAGTGGTTGGTGCTATTACGCACATATCTTGTGTTAAAACAACTACGGATAAAAGAAAGAGGGAAAAAATCTTTTTTTTGCACTAATTTTAGGGGCTGGTTACTTGTCTGAATAGACCCGTTCTGGGTTTTGAGAGGACATAATCTTCGTCCTCAGCTGTCAAGTGTATATATGAGGGGCAACAAGTAAGAAAAAATAATCATCGAAAACTTCGGTCGCTATGTGAAGACGTGGGAATGACAAGGTAATAGCAAGGCATTTTGATTACTTGGTCACCAAGTAAACTTTTTTCAACGTCGGGTTCGGGCTCCAAATCGTCCCAAAAGTTTAATTGCAACATAAAAAAGTTATAACAAGAGTGGTCAGTGCTTTTACGGACGTATCTGGTGTTAAAATGAGTACAGATAAGAGAAAGAGAGAAAAAATGAATATTTTTGCACTAATTTTAGGGTCTCGTTACTTGTTTGAATGGACCCGTTCCGGATTCCGAGCGGAGCCAATCTTCGCCCTCCGATGTCAAGTCTATGTATGAGGGGAAACAAGTAAGAAAAAATAACCATCGAAAACTTTGGTCGCTATGTGAAGATGTGAGAATGACAACATAATATCAAAGGATTTTGAATACTTGGTCACAAAATAAACTTTTTCCAACATCGGGTTCGGGCTCGAAATCATCCCAAAAAGAATAGTTACAACATAAAAAAGTTATAACAAGAGTGGTTGGTGTTATTACACACGTATCTTGTGTTAAAACGAGTACAAATAAGAGAAAGAGGGAAAAAAGGTGTTATTTGTATTAATTTTAGGGGCTAGTTACTTGCCTCAATGGACCCGTTCTGGGTTTTGAGAGGAGCCAATCTTCGTCCTTGGCTCTCAGGTGTACGTTGGAGGGAAAACAAGAAAAACTATTCATTTGAAACTTTGGTCGCTATGTGAATACGTGGAAATGACAATGTAAAGACAAGGCATTTTGATTATTTGGTCACAAAGTAAAATTTTTTCAACGTCGGGTTCGGGGTCCAAATAATCTCAAAAGTTTAATTGCAACATAAAAAAGTTATAACAAGAGTGGTTGATGCTTTTACGCGCATATCTGGGGTTAAAACGAGTACAAATAAGAGAAAGAGAGAAAAAGAAATTTTTTGCACCAATTTTAGGGGCTGAATACTTGTCTGAATGGACTTGTTCTGGGTTCCGAGTGGATCCAATCTTCGTCCTCCGATGTCAAGTGTATGTATGAGGGGAAACAAATAACAAAAAATAACCATCGGAAACTTTGGTCGCTATGTGAAGATGTGGGAATGACAACATATTAGCAAAGGATTTTTAATACTTGGTCACAAAATAAACTTTTTTCAATATCGGGTTCGGGCTCCAAATCGTCCTAAAAAGAATAATTACAACATAAAAAAGTTATAACAAGAGTGGTTGGTGCTATTACACACATATCTTGTGTTAAAACGAGTACAGATAAGAGAAAGAGGGAAAAAAGGTTATTTTTGTATTAATTTTAGGGGCTGGCTACTTGTCTCAATGGACCCGTTCTTGGTTTTGAGAGGAGCCAATCTTCGTCCTTTGCTCTCAAGTGTATGTATGAGGGTAAACAAGTAAGAAAAAATAACCATCGGAAACTTCGGTCGCTATGTGAAAGCGTTAGAATGACAAGGTAATAACAAGGTGTTTTGATTACTTGGTGACTAAGGTAACCTTTTCCATTATCCGGTTTGGGCTCCAAATCCTCCCAAAAGTTTAATTCGAACATAAAAATGATATGAAAACAGTGGTTGGTGCTTCTATGGACGTATCTGGTGTTAAAACGAGTACATATAAGAGAAAGAGGGAAAAAAGAAATTTTTTACATTAATTTTAGGGGTTGGTTACTTGTCTAAATAGAACCGTTCCAGGTTTCGAGAGGAGCCAATCTTCGTCCTCCGATGTCAAGTGTATGCATTAGGGGAAAAAAGTAAAAAAAATAACAATCGGAAACTTCGGTCGCTATGTGAAGACGTGGGAATAACAAGGTAATAACAAAGTATTTTGATTACTTGGTCACTAAGTAAACTTTTTTCAATAGGGGGTTTGGGTTCCAAATCATCTCAAAAGTTTGATTGCAACATAAAAAAGTTATAAGAAGAGTGGTTGGTGCTTTTACGCACGTATATGGTGTTAAAACGAGTACAAATAAGAGAAAGAGGGAAAAATGCATTTTTTGCACTTATTTTAGGGGCTGGTTACTTGTCTGAATGGACCCGTTCTGGGTTTTCAGAGGAGCCAATCTTTGTCCTCCGATATCAAGTGTATGTATGAGGGATAACAAATAAGAAAAAATAATCATCGGAAACTTCGGTTGCTATGTGAAGACGTGGGAATGATAAGGTAATAGCAAGACATTTTGATTAATTGGTCACCTTGTAAACTTCGTCCCAAAAGTTTAATTGCAACATAAAAAAGTTATAACAAGAGGGGTTGATGCTTTTACGGACGTATCTGGTTTTAAAATGAGTACAAATAAGAGAAAGAGGAAAAAAATCCATTTTTTGCACTAATTTTAGGGGCTCGTTACTTGTCTTAATGGACCGGTTACGGGTTCCGAGAGGAGTTAATTTTCGCCCTCCGATGTCAAGTGTATCTATGAGGGGAAACAAAAAAGAAAAAATAACTATCGGAAACTTCAGTCGCTATCTAAAGACGTGGGAATGACAAGGTAATAGGAAGACATTTTGATTACTTGGTCACAAAGTAAACTTTTTTTAACGTCGGGTTCGGGCTCCAAATCATCTTAAAAGTTTAGTTGCAACATAAAACTTTTATAACAAGAGTGGTTTGCTTTTATGGACGTATCTGGTGTTAAAAGGGGTATATATAAGAGAAAGAGGGAAAAAAGGAATTTTTTGCACTAATTTTAAGGGCTGGTTACTTGTCTGAATAGATACAATACGGGTTTTGAGAGGCGCCAATTTTCATCCTCGGATGTCAAGTGTATGTATGAGTGGAAACAAGTCAGAAAAAATAATCATTTGAAACTTGGGTCGCTATGTGCAGACGTGGGATTGACAAGGTAATAACAAAGCATTTTGATTACTTGCTCACCAAGTAAACTTTTTTCAACGTCGGGTTCGGGGTCCAAATCATCCCAAAAGTTTAATTGCAACATAAAAAAGTTATAACAAGGGTGGTTGGTGCTTTTACGCATGTATATGGTTTTAAAACGAGTACAAATAAGAAAAAGAGGGAAAAATGCATTTTTTGCCTTAATTTTAGGGGCTGGTTACTTGTGTAAATGGACCCGTTTCAGGTTAGGAGTGTAGCCAATCTTTGTCTTCCGATGTCAAGTGTATGTATGGGGGGAAACAAGTAAGAAAAACTAACTATCGGAAACTTCGGTCGCTATGTGTAGGCGTGGGAATGACAAGGTAATAGCAAGGCATTTTGAATACTTGGTCAAGTTNAGGGGAGGGGATGAATTAGGTTAACTAAATTTTTGCGATTACTAAGTCAAGTTCGTACGAATTGTTTAGTTATTTCAAAACTCTAGTGCGGAATACTTAAACAAATAAATTAGAGTTTAGGGTAAGAGATTGACACCGGATCGTTAACGAGGTTTGGCCAACCTTGCCTATGTCCATGCTTCAAGGTACCTATTTGAAGAAGCGTCACCCCTTTTACAATAAGCGTTCAAAAAATGAGTTACAATTTGTACGGTTTTTAATAAACCGACTCACTCAAGCTCAAGAATGGTATACAAGTTTAAGTACAAGGATTTGAGAGAGTAAAAGTTTGAGAAATAAATTTGACAGCAATTCGGCGTAGTTTTCTCTCGGGAAAATTGTTAGTCATAAATGAAGTTGCTTCATCTATTTATAGATTACTGCGGAATTGTACAGTTGGGTTAACACAAGTCCTTCGGAGGTCGGCACAAAGCACTAGCTGGTAGACACAAGTAATATGGGGTCGACACAAAAATGAGTTGGCTCTAGCTTTAGAGTCCACACATAAAATGCAGGATGGGTCGACACACGGATTTAGGTATGGTCGAGATAGTGTTCTATCTGGGGTCGACATAGACAGTTTGGATGGTCGACACAAATGTCTAAAGGTCGATACAAACTGCATACATCTATAAAAATTCTGCAGCACTTAAACAAACTGTTTGACTTTAATTGTACCCTTCAAAGAGGGTATTTCTCATGAATCGTTAAGTCTAATTTAAGCATTGTAAAATAGTTTATTTTATATTTCATGCTCATCTTATGTAGTTATCATAAAAAACAATTGATTACTTTAAACATACTTTTAAAGCTAATAATCTCCCCCTTTTTGATGATGACAAAAGCTTTTGAAAGATAAATTGCTCCCCCATAGACATAGCATGTATAAAAGATTATTAGCATGTATAAAAGATTATTCAATGCTCCCCATACTAAAACACTCATGCATTACAAAATAAAAATAACAATTTGTGAATTGTTAGCATGCTAATAGATAGAATTGTGAATTATGATAGCCAAAAAAATAACTTATACATTTTCTCCCCCATTGACATTATCAAAAAGAGTAATCATTGACAGTAATAGATAGAATAGTGAAAACCAAACATAATAGCATTGTTGATACAAAAGAGAAGATACGCAAGAAGTGAAGAGTCTCCTAAGACAAATAAGTTTCTATACTACTCTACAACTGGAGAAGAAGAGGGAGAATCAATAACAATGGTTCCTGCAGCTGATGGAGGCTCCATTGTCGATGGAGTAGGTAGCACAACTGTGCCAGGAGTGGAGGATTGTACTGAAACAACACCAGGGGTAGTAGCTTCTTCCTTCATGACATCAACTGACACTGTATGTGCTGAGGACAGAGTTGAAGATCAAAAAGGAGAGGGAAACGGTGAAGGAATTTGCAAGGGATCTTGAGCAGGATTAGGAGGTCCAGACATACGAGGCCTCAAGTTAGATTCACACCATTAATAGTACCACCTCTCAAGGTTGTCATGAAGAAAATCAACCTTGTCATGAAGTTCAGAATTGGATGCGGCAAGGGAGTCTATTGTCCTTTAAAGAGTATCATTATGGTGGACAAGAGTACCGACTGTGGATGCTAGGTTTGAAATCTGTCCCGTGAGCCAATCAAAATGTTCTTCCATCAAAGTGATAATTCATTGGGAGCAGGAAGAGGTTCTATGCTCGGGATGAGTATCAACATCATAACTAGTCTGTCGAGCAGGAGGATTAGCTATGGCCTCTTTGTATTGCCAAATTCCATCCTCATCTTGAGCTAAGCCAACTCGAGCAAGAGTTGAAGAGCTATACTTCTCCAATTTTCTGACGCGGGTGATTTGCTCAGTAGAAGGAATCCCAACCCATTTTGGCAAAGAATCTCCATTATGACGAGTTTGAAAGGTAAAGCCTTGGATTCCTTATCCATGACGTCCATCATCCGTCACATAATAATGTATCATATGTCTCTGCGACGTCTTCTAAAGAACATAAAGAGGACATACAGCTCCATGTTGCTGATGTAGTCTCTGTGACCATCCTTAGGTAATAAATTATATGTAAGAAATGATGGATTAAGCGAGCCACAATATTGAGATCACTAGCCTTAGGTCGATAAGGCACTGAATCGGGATTCTTCCCGATTTGTCTAAGAAAAGGCCAATACTCTTCATCCGTCATGATTGTAGGCTCAGAGTGCTGCTCATAATATAACTCAGTTTTGCCATCTAATGTACAATTCATAATTTTATTCAGTTGATAATTTGTGAATTGTATTTTCTTTCCAAATACATATCTCTTAATGATAAATGGTTTTTTGGGTAAAATACAGATTTGCATAGAAAATTCTGACCTCCTTCTCTGAATAAGGACCATATAGAGATAAAATATCGGAAATTCAAAAGAAATCACCACCTTCTTTGATATTTATTCCAGGAATAGAGTTATGCTCATATATCATACTTATAATGAGAGGTTTGTTCTGAAAGTAGGAATAAAACTTATCTTGGCTGCTTTGTTTTTGGAATAAGAATTTTTCCAGCATTGAGGGTGGAGTTTCTGTGGGCAGAGGAGAGGAGGAGGCTGCAATATCCTTTGACTTATTGGCTGCCCTCTTTCTTCTGACTGGAATTTTTGAGGAGGAAGCCATTTGAGGAGTGGGACTCGGAGGAATTTGAGGATTTGGTCGACCTAAAGGAGATAGAGCGCGAGAGAGATTTGTTTGACGGAAAGGGATTTTCCGATTGAAAATAGCACGTTAGGGTTTTAAAAGAAAACAGCAACAAACCCGGTTGACCGAACAAAATTTTATGTCGACCCTTTTCGCGACAGAGCCTAAGTTCGGTCGACATATCCATTTTATGTCGACCCTTTTTCTGCGATAGAGCAAAATTTCGGTCGACATATCCATTTTAGGTCAACCCCTGTCACAGGAAACAGTAGCAATAAAATGATGTTTCTAAACACCATCAACCCAAATTACCCCTAACCAAATTCCAATTCCATTGAAGGTCTTTTCATCCAAAGGCTTAGTAAATATATCAGCCAATTGATCACTTGACTTGACAAATTCTAATATAATATCCCTTTTTTGTACGTGATCTTTGATAAAATGATATCTTATTTCTATATGCTTAGTTCTAGAATGAAGAATAGGACTTTTGCTGATATTTATTGCACTAGTGTTATCACACATGATAGGAATCTTAGTAAATGAGAGATTGTAGTCTTCTAAGGTATGCTTCATCCAAAGCATTTGTGCACAACAACTTCCGGCTGCGATATATTCGCTTTCGACAGTCGAAAGTGCTACGGAGTTTTGTTTCTTAGAAAACCATGAAACTAATGATTCTCCTAGAAATTGACAAGTTTCACTAGTGCTCTTTCTATCCACAAGGCTCCCGGCATAATCTGAATCTGTATATCAAATTAAGTTTAGCGAGGTTCCCTTGGGATACTATAATCCTAAATTTGTTGTTCCACTCAAGTATTTGAAAATTCTTTTGATAGCTTTTAAATGGGATTCTCTAGGTGCCGCTTGAAATCTAGCACAAAGGTATACAATATCGGGTCTACTAGTAATTAGGTATAGAAGAGATCGAATAATACCACGATATTTCTTAATGTCCACAACTTGACCATTTTCATCTTTGTCCAATTTAGTTGTGGTACTCATGGGAGTCCTAGAGGATTTGCAAGAGTCCAATCTAAATCTCTTAAGCTATTCTTTAACATATTTTTCTTGACAAATGAATGTTTCCTCTAAGGTTTGCCTAATTTGGAGTCCTAAAAAGAATTTAAGCTCTCCAATCATGCTCATTTCAAATTCATCTTGCATGAGAGAAGCAAAGCTATCGCAAAGCTTTTTGTATGAGGCTCCAAAGATGATATCATCTACATAGATTTGGACAAGAAGTAGGTGATCACCATCATGTTTAGTGAATAGAGTTGAATCAATTTTTCCCATTTTGAACTCTCTCTAAAAGAAAGTTCTTCAACCTATCATACCAAGCACGAGGAGCTTGTTTAAGACCATAAAGGTCTTTATGAAGTTTCTAAACGTGATCTACATTGTCAAAGGCTTCAAAGCCAATAGGTTGCTCCACATTAACTTCTTCCATTATATATCCATTTAGGAAGGCACTCTTAACGTCCATTTGAAATAAAGTGAAATTTTTCTGGCACGCATAGGCAAGTAGCATACGAATTGACTCCATTTGTGCTACTGGTGCAAAGGTTTCATCAAAATCTATCCCCTCTTCTTGATTGTATCCTTTTGCAACCAATCATGTCTTGTTTCTAATGACAACACCATGTTCATCTAGCTTATTCTTGAATACCCATTTAGTTCCAATGATGGTGCGATCATTAGGTCTAGGAACTAACTCCCATACTTGTGTAGGATCGTGTTTAACCTAAAAGGGGGGGTGAATTAGGTTAATAGATATTTATTTCGTTTAGTNTGAATTAGGTTAATAGATATTTTATAAGTTTAATATGAAATTCTTCGTTTATCTCTTAAAAAATATTTATCTATTAAATGACTAAGCACAACCAATAATTAAAAAGTTTAAGAGAGAGAAGAATGACACTGAGCTTGTTAACGCAGTTCGGCCAACCTTCCCTACGTCCGCGCTTCAAGGTTCCTCCTTGAAGATCTTTC
>QAOC01022569.1:14450-27479 GCA_003255005.1 Begonia fuchsioides | reverse complement strand
TTGGTGAGTAATATCCAATCTTCTTTGTTTGTCTTGGTGATGGTGATTAGCAAGGATCACTAAACCCTATTCCAACCTCCTTCCTCACTTGTTTAGGATCAAAGGCGAGTTTGGAATTCCCATAGCCTTCCTCCATTTGTTGTTTGCATTTTTGTTTTGTCTTTGTTGTTGGTTGCTGTTTTTGGTGCTTACCCGAGTGAATTTGTGCAACAAAAGTCCAATTCGTGCCATTTCTGTTTTCCGTGAACAAAAGTGCCCAATTTTATGGCTGTGAGTTCCTCTTTCATGGCTTGAAATAAATGTTCTTTCCGTTTAGCCATAGCCACCTCCCTTTAAAAGTTATGCTTGTGTTTTCCCACTGCTTCCTACCCGAGTTCCTGAAATCGGGCAACTCTGTCCATTAATTTTCTATCCAGCATAACTCCTAGCCTACTCATGCTTTTTCTGTGAAACCACTTGCATTGTCTTCCCCTTTGATTGAAGTTGTTTTATGCTTATTTTTACGATCGCAGACTCCCTTAATTGGAAGTTCTGTCATCACCCCTGCACTGTTTTCTTCCTGTTGGTCTGTTTGTGCATCTGAAAGTGTCTCCGTGTATTTTAACGTTCCGCACGTGCTTGTAAGCTGAAATTCGGGTCACACTTAGTCCACTTCCTAAAGTTTCATTTGGCTGAGTTTATTTGACTTAATCCTGTATGCATTTGGAATATTAACCGTTACACCTCACTGTTTCTGTCTTGGACTTTCTCCTTGGCAGATTACCCTTGTGTCTTCTTTCTCCCGACACTTCTCATAACCCCGAGCATGTCAGTTTAGAAACCGCAAACTTCTTAAACATTCTTGTTGAGAAATTCGTGTAAAGGGGTGACACCTCTGATACATAAGAGTCAACTTGTAGAGGTTTGATTGAGACCCATAAGATCAATCAAGTGAAGGATCTTCGAGGAGAAACCTTGAAGCACAGACGTAGGCAGGTGTTGGCCGAAACGCAAGAACAAATCAATGTTAATATCTCTCTCTCTCAACTCTTATAATTGTTGATTGTGCTTGCATATTGAATTGATAACTAAATCAAGAAGAGATAATTATTAAATCCTTGAACTTACAAAAACTTGTTATTAACCTAATTCACCCCCCCCCCCCCACTTAGGTAAAAACGATCCTACAATTGGTATCAGAGCAAGGTTAGATAGAAATTTTCTGTAAGTTAGATGTTATATTGTGCTTATTTACGATGGCTTCTAATATGAACAACTCACACACAGAGGGTCAATTTATTACTAGACCCCCACTCTTTGATGAAAATAACTATCTGTATTGGAAAACTAGGATGACAATCTTTGTCCAAGCTATGGACTATAGCTTATGGAATATAATTGAAAATGGTCCATACATGCCAATCAAAACTGAGAACGGCATTAATATACCCAAACCGAGTAATGAATATGATGAGAATGACTTAAGGAAATTAAGTCTAAATGCCAAAGCAATGACCACCTTGTATTGTGCCTTAAATGGTGATGAATTCAATAGAGTACAAAGTTGTAATAATGTTCGAGAAATTTGGTGATTACTTGAGGTAACCCATGAAGGGCCTAACAAAGTAAAAGAAAACAAATTAAGTATGCTTGTGCATGAATATGAATTGTTTTCTATGCAAAGTGATGAATTGGTTAGTTCCATGTTTACAAGGTTTACTAAAATTACTAATGGGTTGAAAGTGCTTGGTAAAGTTTATACAGACGAAGAATGTGTTAGGAAAATTCTTCGAGTTCTTCCAAGAGCATGGCAACCAAAAGTAACCGCCAACCAAGAGGCTAAAGACCTCAAGACCTTGAAAGTTGAGGAACTCATCGGATCTCTAATGACTCATGAGATCACGATGAAAGCCAATGAGAAGGAGGCAATTAAGGAGAATGAACCAACTAAGAGAAAAGACATCGCTCTTAAGGCATCATCTAGTAATCAAGACAAGTCCAAGAGCGATGAAGAGGATGATGAAGATGTCGCCCTCATTACAAGGAAATTCAAGAGGTTCCTTCAAAGAAAAAGGATGAAAGGAAAGGAGTTCCCAAGAAAAGAGAAGCATCCTAAGGAAAACGAGAAAGAGCTTAAATGCTATGAGTGTGGAAAGCAAGGACATTTCAAATCCGACTGTCCACAAGCAAAGAGACATCCCAAGACTTACAAGAAGAAAGCCATGAAAGCAACTTTGGATGACAGTGATTCGTCAAGCTCCTCATCCAAAGACGAGGAGATAGCTAACATGTGCTTCATGGCCAAGGAGGATAAGGTACTTGACTCCTTTAGCGATTTAGAAAATTCAGATGAGGATAATGAATTTTTTGATGCTTTCAATGACTTGCTTAACGATTTGAATATCTTGAAATCTAAGTATAAGAACTTGAAAAAGGAACATGCCATGTTAACAAAAGAGCATGAGAGTAAAGTTAATCCATTGGAAAATGAAATGAGTAGATTAAAGAGGGAAAATAATGATTTGAATGGCATAGTTCTGAAGTTTACTAATGGAAGCAAAAATTTAAACATGCTTCTTGGTAAACAAAGAATAACCCTTGATAAAGCAGGCATAGGTTATGAATCCTTCAAGAAGAAAAAGAAGTATGAAAACTTCTTTGAAAAACCAAAACCTTGTCATGTATGTAATAAAATAGGTCATACCTCCTTTGTATGTCCTTCAAAAATAAGAGACAAAAATCAAAGGTTTGTTCAAAAATGGGTTCCCAAAGGAACCAATGCTAACCCTCTAGGACCCAAAATGGTTTGGGTACTTAAAAAGAACACCTAATTCTCCTTGTGTAGGTGGAAGTTTCCAATGCAAAGAATCTCTGGTAACTCGATAGTGGATGTTCGAGCCATATGACGGGAGACCCTTCAAGGTTTACCTTCCATCAAGCAAAAGAAGGGGAATTTCACTTTTGGAGGAAATCAAAAAGGGAAGATAATTGGTATTGGCAATATCGGTAATCCCTCTTCCCCTATTATTGAAAATGCCCTTTTAGTTGACGGTTTAAAGCATAATTTATTAAGCATTAGTCAACTTTGTGATAAGGGACATATGGTAATTTTTTAATCCAAATATTCCTTAATAGAAGATCGCTCAAGTGGTAAAATCTTATTCATTGGCTATCGATCCGATAATGTTTATACAATTGATTTGAATAATGTTGCATGCTTTGATGAAAAATGTTTTAATGCAACATCCTCTCTAGATAGTTGGGCATGGCATAAGAGATTAGGGCATGTTAGCGTGGATACCTTAGCTAGGATCTCAAAGAAAAATCTAGTTAGAGGTCTTCCAAAATTATCCTTTGAGAAAAACAAATCGTGTGATGCATGTCAAATGGGGAAGCAAACAAAGAGTTCCTTTTCCCTAAAACATGTTGTGTCTTCCTCTAAACCTCTCCAGCTTCTCCACTTAGATCTATTCGGCCCTTCTAAAGTAGCTAGCCTAGGTGGCAAAGCATTATTCCCTTGTAATTATTGATGATTTCTCAAGATTTACTTGGGTATACTTTCTTAGATCTAAGGATGAGACTTTTGAGACTTTCTCTTCCTTTAGGAAGAAAGTTCAAAATGAAAAGGGTCTCTCCATTGTAGCTATCCGTAGTGATCATGGAGGAGAATTTGAAAATGAGAAATTTGAGTTCCTATGTCTTAAGAATGGGATCAATCATAATTTCTCCTCTCCTAGGACTCCTCAACAAAATGGAGTTGTTGAGAGAAAGAATAGATCACTTCAACAGCTTGCTAGGACAATGCTCAATGAAAATTCTCTTCCCAAGTATTTTTGGGCGGAAGCCGTAGCTACGGCATTCTACACAATAAATTGAGTATAAATCCGTCCAATCTTAGAAAAGACCCCCTATGAACTATGGTCGGGTAAAACTCCTAGTGTTAAGTATTTAAGGCCCTTTGGATGCAAATGTTATATTTTAAACACCAAGGACAACCTAGGAAAATTTGATTCAAAGACGGATTTTGGTATCTTCCTTGGATACTCTTTGACTAGCAAAGCATATAGAGTATTCAACAAAAGGACTCTAGTGGTTGAAGAATCTATGCATATCATTTTTGATGAATCACCTCTCTTGTTAGAAAATATGAACAAAGTTGAGGAACTTATAAGAGACATAGATTCTTTATCTCTAGAAGAAAATGAGAAAGATTCTCTTGAGGTTACCCCCTCTGAAACTCCTCTAAACAACCTAGAAGAGGGTACAAATGGTGACCCTATTAGAGAACTTCCTAAGGAATGGAGATACTCCAAAGACCATCCATTAGAAGATGTGGTTGGTGATCCCTCATTGGGCGTCAAAACTAGAGCCTCCCTTAGGAACTTGTGTGCTAATGTAGCATTTATTCTCAAGTGGAGCCTAAGAAATTTGATGAGGCAATATTAGATGAAAATTGGATAATGGCCATGCAAGAGAAACTAAATCAATTTGAGAGAAACCAAGTATGGGAGTTAGTTCCTAGGCCTAATGATCGCACCATCATTGGAACTAAATGGGTATTCAAGAATAAACTAGATGAACATGGTGTTGTCATTAGAAACAAGGCAAGATTAGTTGCAAAAGGATACAATCAAAAAGAGGAGATATATTTTGAAGAAACCTTTGCAGCAGTAGCACAAATGGAGTAAATTCACATGATACTTGCCTATGCGTGCCAGAAAAATTTCACTCTATTTCAAATGGATGTTAAGAGTGCCTTCCTAAATGTTTATATAATGGAAAAAGTATATGCGGAACAACCTATGGGTTTTGAAGCCTTTGACAATGCAGACCACGTTTATAAGCTTCATAAAGCTCTTTATGGTCTTAAGCAAGCTCCTCGTGCTTGGTATGATAGGTTGAAGAACTTTCCTTTGGAAAGAGAGTTCAAAATGGAAAAATTGATTCAACTATCTTCACTAAACATGATGGTGATGATTTGCTCCTTTTCCAGATTCATGTGGCCGATATCATCTTTGGAGCCTCAAACAAAGAGCTTTGCGATAACTTTGCCTCTCTCATGCAAGATGAATTTGAAAAGAGCATGATGGGACAACTTAACTTCTTTTTAGGACTCCAAATTATACAATCCTTATATGGAACATTCATTTGTCAAGAAAAATACGTCAAATAATTGCTTAAGAGATTCAGATTAGACTCTTGCAAATCCTCTAGAACTCCAATGAGTACCACAAAAAATTGGACAAAGATGAAAATGGTCAAGATGTGGACGTTAGGAAATATCGTGGTATGATTGGATCACTTCTATATTTAACCGCTAGTCATCAAAATATTCTTTTTAGTGTATGTCTTTGTGCTAGATTTCAAGCGGCACCTAAAGAATCCCATTTAAAAGCTGTCAAAAGGATTTTCAAATACTTGAGTGGAACAACAAATTTAGGATTATGGTATCCCAAGGGAACCTCTCTTAACTTAATTCGATATACAGATTCAGATTATGCCGGGAGCCTTGTGGATAGAAAGAGCACTAGTGGCTCTTGTCAATTTCTAGGAGAATCATTAGTTTCATGGTTTTCTAAGAAACAAAACTCCGTAGCACTTTCAACTGCCGAAAGCGAGTATCGCAGCCGGAAGTTATTGTGCACAAATGCTTTGGATGAAGCATACCTTAGAAGACTACAATCTCTCATTCTCTAAGATTCCTATCATGTGTGACAACACTAGTGCAATAAATATCAGCAAAAATCCAATCATTCATTCTAGAACTAAGCATATAGAAATAAGATATCATTTTATCAAAGATCACGTCCAAAAATGGGATATTATATTGGAATTTGTCAAGTCAAGTGATAAATTAGCAGACATATTTACTAAGCCCTTGGATGAAAAGACTTTCAATGGAATTAGAATTCGGTTAGGGGTAATTCGGGTTGATGATGTTTAGAAACATCATTTTTCATCCTGTTGTTTTCTGTGATAGTGGTCGACATAAAGAAGCGTATGTCGACCAGGGTTTGGCTCTGTCGAAAAAAAAAGAAGTCGTCATAAGATCGTAGTCGTCATTTTTTTTAAAACCCTTCCCGCGGATGTTTTTCAGACTCTCACACTCAATCTCACGATTTTCCTTCTTTCGACGACCAGATTACGAATCCTTCAACCTATCCTCGAGATCTCAAATGGCTTCCATTTCTCAACTCCCAACCAAAAGAAAGCAAACCTCCAAATCAAAATCCGACCTCCTCCTCCGGAGATTGACAAAAGGCTATTTCATAATGAAGCGGCTCAAGAGAGGTATTCCAAATTCTTTCAATCAAAACCTCTCATTTTAAGTAGGATATATGAGCAGAATTCTATTCCTGGAATAGATATTCAAGAAGGCTGTCAGTTTCTAGGAATTTCAAAACTATTATCCTTCTATGGTCCCTATTCTGAAAAGGCAGCGAGATTATTCTATGTCAATCTATATTACACTCAGAATCCATTCATCCTTCTACTGAGTCACTCACTCGGGTCAAAAAATTTGATAAATATAGTCCTTCAACATTTTCTCGAATGGGCTTAGCTCAAGACGAGGATGTGATCTGGCAATACAAAGTGGCCATAGCTGATCCTCCTGCTCGTGAACACCCTACATAGACCGGTGATGATGCTGATGTACATCTCAAGCATAGATCCTCTTCCCGCTCACATCGCATTTCTTCCTTGATGGAAGAACATTTTGATTTGCTCACGGGACAGATCTCAACCTTAGCATCCACAATAGAGTCTCTTGCCCACTATCATGATACTCTTCAAAGGACACTAGATTCCCTTGCCGCATCAAATTCTGAACTTCATGATAAGGTTGATTTTCTTAATGACAACCTTGAGAGGTGGTACTATCAATGGTATGGATCTTCCTTGAGGCCTAGTATGTCTGGATCTTTTGATCGTGCTGAAGATCCCTCACCAATTCCTTCGCCGTTTCCCTCTCCTGGTCAATCTCCAGCTCTCTCCTCAGCGAATACACTGGCAATTGCTCCCATGGAGCTGGAAATTACTATTCCTGCCGTTGCTACAATACCATTATCCTCTCATGGCACTATTGTGCTACCTACTCCATCTACAATTGGGCCTCCATCTGCTGCGGGCACCATTGTACTTGACTCTCCCACCTCTTCACCAGCTGTAAAAAAGAATATGGAAGCTCCTTTTTTGTCTTAGGAGAAGTCTTAACTTCTTGCTTATCTCCTCTTTTGTATAAACAATGCTAGTTTACTCGTATTGAATATTCTATATATTAATGTTTATTCTTTTTTATAATGTCAATGGGGGAGAAAACGATGTTACTCGTTTATGCATAAGTTATGTTAATCTGTTATGCATAAGTTATGTTAATTTGTTTTGCATAAGTGATATTAATCTATTATGCATGAGTGTCTTTGTATGGGGAGCATTGAATATCTATCATACATTCTTTTTCTATGAGGGAGTAATTTATCTTTCAATTGTTTTTGTCATCATCAAAAAGGGGGAGATTGTTGGCTTTAAAAGTATTTTTAAAGCAATCAATTGTTTTTTATGATAACTATGTAAGATAAGCATGAAAGATAAAATAAACTACTTTACAATGTTTAAATTAGACTAAACCATTCATGAGAAATACCCTCTTTGAAGGGTACAATTAAAGTCTAACAATTTGTTTAAGTGCTGCAGAAATTTCAAGTATATGCAGTGTTTTGTGTCGACCCATAATACCTTGTGTCGACCCTTGTAAAATACAAAAGCTTAACCATACATACTTTGTATCGACCCACAGTGTATTGTGTCGACCCCTGTTCAAAATAGAGGCCGAGTCTTTCATTCCTTATGTCGACCAGAAAATCAGCCCAACGTACAAAATGTGTCGATCCAACTAAATTACTTATGTCGAACTTTACGTTCAAATTGTGTCGACCCATATATACAAATTCTGTCGACCAATAAAAGGCAGTGCAGCGTGCAAATCGTGTCGACCCATCCAAACTGTCTGTGTCGACCCTAGAAAAGACATTGTGTCAACCTTACCATATTCCATGTGTCAACCCCTCAAAGCTGAGCCACTCGTCCGTTCAAGATAAAATTGTCGACCCAACTTTAGTTATGTCGACCGATCCAAGAACAGAAAGATTTGAAGTGTCAAATTTGTTCAAGACAAAAGTGTCGACCCAACTTTAGTTATGTCGACCACTCCAAGAACGGAAAGATTTGAAGTGTCAAAAAATCTCCAACGGCTATTTCTTTTTTGTGTCTAAAGGATAGTGCATATGTCGACCCCAACAGCGTGTGTCAACCCAATTCGGCAGCAAACTATAAAAGGATGAAGCAAGCTCATCTTTAGCAGCAATTTTTTCAAGCAAATTTCAAAGCCAATTTTTTAGAGAGAAAAACACGCCCAAACTCTGCCAAATTTATTTTCAAATGTCTCTCTTACTCTCTCATCTTTGTATTCATCTTTGATCATCATTCTTGTGATCGAGAGAGTCGGTTTAGAAACCACAAACTTCTTAAACATTCTTGTTGAGAAATTCGTGTAAAGGGGTGACACCTCTAATAAAAAAGAGTCAACTTGTAAAGGTTTTATTGAGACCCATAAGATCAATCAAGTGAAGGATCTTCAAGGAGAAACCTTGAAGCGCAGACGTAGGCAGGTGTTGGCCGAACCGCGAAAAAAAATCGGTGTTAATATCTCTCTCTCTCAACTTTTATAATTGTTGATTGTGCTTGCATATTGAATTGATAACTAAATCAAGAAGAGATAGTTGTTAAATCCTTGAACTTACAAAAAATTGTTATTAATCTAATTCACCCCGTCCCCCACCTAGGTTAAAACGATCCTACAAAGGATTCAAAGGTTCAAGGTTCCAGGGTTCAAAGTTCAATGTTCTAGGGTTATAGCATTCGAGGGTTTAGGGTTATAGGGTCTAGGGTTCAGGGCTCTAGTTTTCAAAGTCAAGGTTCAAGGGTTCATGATTTAGGGTTCAAGTTTCTAGGGTTTAAGGGTTTAAATGTTTAAAGTAAAGGGTTGAGGGTTAAAGAGGTTCTAGCATCCAAAGTTTAGACATTAGAGTTCAAGGGTTCAAGGTTCATAGTTCAAGGGTTCAAGGTTCATAGTTCAAGGGTTTAGGGTTTAACATTCAAGAGTTCCAGAGTCTATGGTTTAGGGTTTATGGTTCACTACTACAGGGTTGAGGGTTCCATGGTTCTAAACTTTAGGGTTAGGGTTCTGGGGTTAAAAGTTTAGGTTCCCAAGTCCTAGGGTTCCAGGGTTCATGGTTTATGATTCAAGGTTCAATGTTCAGTATTCAAGGTTAAATGGTTTAGGCATCGAGGAATCAGGGTTCGAGTGCTCAAGGTTCAGGGATCGGGGTTCAAGTTTCAAGTGGTTCTAGGGTCTAAGGTTAAGGGATCACGGGTTCAGAGTTCAATTGATCAAGGTTAAGGGTTCAACTATTAAAGGGTTGTTTGGTTTTTTGGCTTCAGGGTTCTAGAGTCCACGGGTTAAGGATTTAGGGTTCAAAGTTCTAAAGTTTAAGGGCTCTAGTAATCTTGGGTTCAAGTTTAAAAGTCCAGGGTTTCAGGGTTCAGGGTTTGTGGTTTCAGAGTTACAAGGTTTTATGTTCAAGTTTGGGGTTCCAAGGTTTAATGTTCTTGGATTTAGGGTTCCAAGATTAGGGTTTAGAGTTCAAGGTTTAGGGTTGATGGTTCACGGTTCAAGGTTCCAGAGTTCAAAGGTCTTAGGATTTTAAGTTTTAGGGTTTAAGGTGCAAGGTTCTAGTGTTAAAAGTGTTCCAGCGAGGGAGAGAGAGGAAGGAGGGAGAGTGCCAGAGAAGGAAACAAAGGGAGAGAAAAAGATAGAGAGAGAGTGTGAGTGAGAGGGAGAGAAATAGAGAGAGGACAAATAGCAATACATAGAAAGAAGCAGGGAGAGAGAGGGAGAGAGAGGAAGGAGAGGGAGAGAGATGGAGAAAGAGAGAAAGAAAGGGAGAGAGAGTGAGGGACAATGAGGGAGGGATAAGGGAAAAGAGGGAGGGAGAAAGAGAGATGAAAATAGGGAGATGGAAAGAGAGATAGAGAAAGGGATAGTGAAAAAAAGAGTGAGAGAGCATGGGGAGGGAGAGAGAGAGTGTGTGTGTGTGTGGGATAAAGAGAGGGGGAGAGAATGTGAGAGATTGAATGGGAGAGAGATGGAGAAAGGGAAAGGTAGAGGTAGAGAGAGCGAGCAAGCAAGAGAGAGAGGTAGTGATAAAGGGAGATAAAAGGAGAAAGATAGACGAAGAGAGAGTTGCGAGGACAAAGAGAGAGGGAGAGAATGGGAGGAAGGGAGAGTAGGAGAAGGAGAGAGTGAGATGAAAGAGAGAGAGGGATATAAGAAGAGAAAGTGGGAGATAGAGAGGTGGAGAAAGAGAGAGTGAGACCGTGGGAGAGACAAAGATTAGGATAGAGAAAGAGAGAGGGAGAGAGAGAGATCGAGAGAGATACAAAGATTAATAAAGAGAAAGGGGAAGGAGAGGGAGAGGGAGGGCTAAGAGATAGAGGGAGAGAAGGAGAAAGAGAGTGAGGGAGGGAGAGAGACGTTATGAAAGAGAGGGTCATAGATGGAGGGAGGGAAAGAGAATGCGAGAGGGGAGAGATAGGGAGATGGAGAGACAGGGGGAGACAAAGCTAAAAAGAGAGAATGTGAAAATGAAAGGGATATGGGGAGAAAGAGAGAGGGGGACGAAAGGGGCGTGGGAGAGAGAATAAGATAGAAAGGGAGAGGGAGAGAGAAAATGAGAGTAAGACTAATAGAACAAGATAGAGAGAGACTAAGAGAGGGAAGAGAAAGGGATAAGAAGAGAGGGAGGGAGAAGGACAAAGTGAGTGGGATAAAGAGAGAGGGAGAGCGACAGGTGGAAGAGAAAATGAAAGGCATGGGGGGAGAAAAAGAGGGAGGGAATATTAAAGGGAGGGAGGGAGGGAGGGAGAAAGGGGGAGAGATAGTATGCATGAGAAGGGATAGAGAATATCGAGCAGGAGGGAGAGACAGAGAGAGAGAGAGAGAGAGTTAGAGAGGGAGAAGAAAGGGAGAGAAACAGATAAGACGGAGCGCGAGAAAAGGAGAGGAAGAGAAAGTGGGAGATTGAGAGAAAGACAGAGGGGGAGAGAGAGAAATAACATGAGGGAGAAAGAGTGGGACGAGAGCCGGAGGTAGAGAGAGGGAGAGAGATAGATGGAGAGAGAGGGATAGGTAAAAGGAAGAGAGGGAGAAAGAGGAACACAAAAAAGGAAGAGAGGGAGAGAGAAAAGAAGGAAACACAAGCGGATATATAGAGAGAGCAATAAAGAGAGAAAAGAGAGCAAAAGGGAGAAAGAACCAGGGATTGGGAGGGAGAGAGGAAGGGAGAGTGCGAGAGAGATGGAGACAGAGAAAAGAAAGGGGGAGAGAGTGTGACAAACAATAAGGGAGGGATAAATAAAGAGAGGGAGGGAGAAAGAAAGATGAAATCAAGGAGATAGAGAGAGATAGCGAGAAAGAAAGGGAGAGAGATCAGAGGGAGGGATAAAGAGAGAGAGAGTGTGTGTGTGTGTGGGATAGAGAGATAGAGAGAGGTAAAGAGGCAGCCAAATAGAAAGAGAGCAAGAGAGAGAGAGGGATAAGGAGAGACGAAGAGAGAGTTAGGATGCAAAAGAGAGAGAGAGAAAGTCAGAAGGAGAGAATAAGAGGAAGAATAAGGGAAGAGAGAGAGAGAGAGGAGGAGGAAATAAGAAAAGAGAGCTGGAGATAGAGAGTGAGAGCGAGGGAGGGACAAATATTAGGAGAGAGAAGGAGAGAGGGAGAGAGAGATATCGCAAGAGAAAGGGAGCAAGCGAGAGGAAGCAAGAGAGAGAGAGAGAGAGAGGGTGGAGGGGGAGATAGTGAAAGCAAGAGAGAAGAAGAGAGAAGGAGATGGAAAGAGAGGAAGAGCGGGACAAAGGAAGAAAATAAGAGAGAGAGCGCAAAAGTGAGGGGGATCGAATGAGAGGGAGGGAGAGCCAAAGAAGGGCAGAAGGAGATAGACAAATAGAAAAAGAAAGAGAGGAAGAGAGAGAGAGGGAGCAGGAATAATAGGAAGAGATGAAGGGCGAGGGTAAAATAGAGAGAGAAAATCAGAGTGAGAGAGCACTCGAGAGAAAGAGATAAGAAAAGAGAGAGAAAAAAAGAAAGGGAAAGAGACGCAGAGAAGAAGAGAGATTAGGGAGGAAGGAAGAAAGAGAAAATGATGGGAGAAAGAAAGTGCACGCGAGAAGAGAGAGAGATTAATCGAACAAAAGAGAGAAAAAGAAAAAAAGGATAAAATAAAGAGTGAGAGAAGGTGAGTATGAGAGACAGGGAGATAAGAAGAAGGAAATAGGGAGGAAGAGAGAAAATAAGGAGAAAGAGTGAGAGAGTTAGGGGGCAGAAGGGATAGAGAGAGAAGAGAGAGAGGGGAAAAGATAGATGGAGAGAAAGAGAGGGGATAAAGAAAGGCAGAGAGTGGGAGAGAGACAAGGAAGACAAAGACATGAAGAGAGTAGGGGAAAGAAAGGTGAGAGGTAGAGAAGGAGAAAAAGAGCGAGAGAGAGAGGGAGATCATTAAAGATGAAGAGGGTGAGATAGAGAGAGGAGAAAGACAAAGATGGAGGAAGGGAGAGAGGGGAAGGGGGAGAAAGGGAGTAAGGCAAAGAGAACATGAAAAAAGAAGGAGATAGAAAGAGAGGTGGAAAGACATGATCAACCGGAGAGAGAGACAAAGGTGGAGAGAGGGAGAGTGAGTGAGGGAGATAATGTGAAAGAACAAAGAGGGAGTGACGAAGAAACATGGTTGGAGAGGGGAATTCAAGCAAAGACCTTGATCGATGCTCAAATGAACATTAGATTTCACCTATTTGAATAACCATCCAAATTAGCATTTTGTGAGAGAATTTGCTTGTTCAAATAAAAAAAACTCTCTAATTCAAATTAAGGATGTTTATATAAAGTACAATCACAAGAGGATAAAAGTTGAAAAGATTAACTCTTTCAAATGGAAT
>QAOC01022513.1:0-27208 GCA_003255005.1 Begonia fuchsioides | reverse complement strand
TCGGGACCCGCGGGTTGGGTCGGGTTGCCCATCCCTACCAATCGGTATATTCCTTAGGCAAAGGATTCCATCTACTGGTGGGCCGAACCTCTGCCGCCTTAATTGGTTTGCCGGCCTAATTGGTTCGGTTTTCAACGATTGTGTTGCATCCGGGTCAGTTTTTGTTTTGAAAATTAGATTTCGATTCGATTTTTAGAGATGTTGGAGAAAATAAAAAGGCTACTCGGTGATCAATGGTAAATAAAAATATTATAATTAAAATTATTTAAAAAACCCCAACAAAATTCAATTCGGCTGGGGCAAATAGTATTTGGGTTTGGTTGTGGGTCCGCTTTTGGTTTTATTTTCAGTACTAAAAATTAATTGGTTTGGTTCACGTCGATGATAAAACCAAGTAATTGTAAAAAACATCGATCTCTCGAGGATAACGAGTATAATCAATTTAAAAAAATTAATGTGAAAATGTAGGTTGTTCAATAGAATGGTGATTGAGTTTTTCTAAGTCTATGAAATCTAATTAGAATTCGGGAATAAAATGTGCAAAATACTCAACGAAGTTGATTGAGATAGAAGAAAGTATATCAGCAAAAATGAAGAAGGTCAGTTATTATTCTCTTGCTGGTTACACCTCGGCTATAACATGTGTTATTTTAATGATGTAACACAATTTTACTAAATTGAATTCTTTTTCGTGAAAACATAGCGGAAGACTTTAATTAGAAATCGTAGTAAACCAGACATTTACTTGAAATAAGACATTGTTAACCAAAATATTCATCAAATAAAATACCGCAAAACTCATATAACATATAGTTTAATCAAAACGCGTAACATACATAATAAACATCTTTACACAACATCATTTAACAAAACTAAGCTTTTAAAACACATAATTGTTCAAAGGTAAACACTCAAAAATACTTCAAATGTACATCTTGATGTCCCCACCGGTCGGCACTTAACGATTCAAGCTTCCCGCACTGGATCCGCCTGCTTCACGGCATGATCGTTACATCAAACACGGAGGGCTAAGTCCCTCACCTTTATCTTCATCACCTACATCACAAAGCATAACCTATGAGCCTAAAGCTCAGTAAGTAATTGAATGAGCCTATATGCCTAACATGAGCATGAAGTTTCTTGAAAAACATGCACATTCATTTCGTTCCTTATGATTATCTTGACTTAACTTGACATGTGTGAGCGCCACATCGTATGAAGGTGAATAGGCACCATATGGCCTCCATGAGGCAGCCAATTTCACTTTCTCTCATAACTTGATCTTGACTTTACATACATTTATGCATTGGATGATGAATGTGTCTCATACCACCTTCATCATCCGTTGGGTGACATTTTAAAAATATGCATGAGAAAACATTTTTGTATCTTTCATAAAACATGATGCATGGACATGATTCATACATATGCATGACATGGTAACTTAATTTAAGTACAAGCAACCTAACGCATCAAACATCTCTCAAATCAACCGTAATAAACATTCATAGTATACTTGACTTAACTCTTGACTTATGATATTACATAAACATCAAACAATATCAATCAAGCACCAATCACGCCCAAAGCACTTGGGTTGGTGTACGGTACGATACACCCCAACAGAATATCATTACTAACATTATCATAAAAATAAACAACTCCTAAGACATTCTTACTTAATGAATATCTAAGTAATCAAACACATCATCCTTATGTCATATCCTTTGTAATGTAGTCCCACAAGGGCCAAACACATTCAAGGATTACTTACTTGGATTCCTTAGCTTCAGCTTGATATTCTGAATCTTCAATGATTCAATGAACTTACTTATATACCTTAACATCATAAAATAAAACAATATAAGTCAAACTCGGAATACCTGTTTCATCAGAAACTTGTGGCATTCATAACTTTATCGACAACACTTTGATCAAAACACTTAAGGTACCAATTTCAACCTTAAATTGTTGGCTATACTTCATTAGAAGACATCATGACCAATTTCTAACTCTAAGATTTCGTAAAATTTGCATTCTAGAAATTGGGTAACATGACTTATAATTTGTATACCCATAAACTATCTTTACAATTTCATGCATTTTTAACCACACAACGCCATTTCCATCACTTATAATCTAACCTAGTACAAAAGTAGGTGCTGCTAAATAACAAACTCTGTACCTCAAGGATAAGTTCGTGGTCTTCCTTCCTCCTTGCACTTCTAACCCTTAAATACCAAAATTCGTGTACTATACACTAAAACCTCATACTTTGATTTCAAACCGTAATTTTTCTCACACGATTTTGGAGAAGATTTTAGAGAGTAGAGAGAGCTGCGAGAGGGAGCTGGGAGAGAGAGCTGCGAGAGAGAACTGAGAGAGCTGAGGGTTGTGATGACTAATAGCTGAAGACTCCAAAAATTTTTATCCATTTGGAAGGTGAAGAGTCATGTGGTTCAAGCATAAGGTGTGACCATTAAAGCTTACCATCTCTTCATGCATGAGGTGTCACCATCCTTTTCACGTGACACTTCCCTATTGGTCCATCCTTAATTAATCACAGATTGAATTTCCTAAAATTTCATTGAAAAGTTAATATGTTAGCAATAAGATATCGACCTCTCATTCAAGGTGTCGAGAGTTTTAAGGGGTGACCTCTTTTATAATTTTCATAACTTTCGTTCCACAACTCGGATTTCAATAATTCAAAAACTCATCTTTTTCTTATTGAGTTTTGTGTAACTTTGTAGAATACTTAAACTTCAAATTATGAGTTTAACATAATTAAATATACAAAATACCGAACAAATACCGAACATCGCTCAAAATCCATAATTCTATAGTCTGGTTTTCCTTCACCAACTTTAAATAAACATAACTTCCTCTCCAGAAGTCCAATAGAATTGATCTACCTATCAATCTTCTTATCTTGACGTCTTCTACAACTTTGTAGAAGAACACTTTGCTAGTTATACTCTTCTAAGGCATGATATAATTGTAACACAAAAACTACTCTATTACAAAATTCCAACCAGTATTTGTTCCAAACTTTGGGGTCCAAGATTCATAACTTTCTCTATACGTTTTTAAATCAAGAAATTCTTGTTGCTGTAGTTTCCTCTACTAATATATTAAATTCAAGTAGAAGAAATCAACATCATGTTAAGACCCTAAAACCTCGGAATTAGGTAAATACCAATATTATTTCTGATTCATCAATTCATTACTTCTAAGGTGTAATTTCGTCTTCATATTCATTTTTTCTTACCACATTTTATTCTTTAACCATAAAATATTATATTCACATAATGTTATTGTACATCAAAAAGTTGGGTGTTACAATGAGCTTACATCCGTAATAGTTGTGAAGTCACCCAAATGAAGAATATTACCAAGGCATAATGTTCTAGTGACATTATAATGTCCCGCAAGCCTTTTACGAAGTAAATGCTCAGGGTTGGTTCGATGTTAGTCGGGTAGTGATCCCCAACATGCATATGGCCTAAGTGGCGCTCTACAAGCATGGTAGATAGAAGGGTTCGCTCCCTCTGCACAAGGTGTAACATCCCTTTTTTTTACATAAAATTTTTCGATTTTGGAAAGGCGTTAGACTTTAAATTCTTTTCGTAAAACTCAGCGGAAGCATTTAGATAAAATTGTGAAAAACCCATCATTTATTCAAGTCAAACATAACATCATACATATAAAACATATTTATAAAACATTTAGTAAACATGTTTATAAACATTGTTCGAAACTAAACACTCAAAAATACATCAAAACATCTCTTGACATCCCTACGGGTCGGCACTTAACGATTCAAGCTTCCCGCACTGGATCTGCCTAGGGATGGGCATGGGTTGATTTGGGTCGGGTTTTAATCGACCAACACCGACCCATTTGGGCTTTGGTCCCAAATTCGAAATCAAAGACCGACCCAAAACCCACAATCTCTGAGACAACCCGACCCAAACCCATTTGGGTTGGGTCGGGTTGGGTTTTTGGTCCTATTAAAAAATTCTTTCAAAATAAAAACATCTATAAAAAATATCCATAAAAAAATATCCATTAAAATGAAAACATCCATCAAAATAAAAACATCCATCAAACTAAAAACATCCATCAACATCCAAACATTTATAAAAAAAATATTCATCAAAAGAAAAATATTCATTAAAATAAAAGCATTCATCAAAGTAACTCTTCAATTCGATTTGTCTTTCATTGTTCATCATATCTTACCCTTCTCAGTCTCATCTTTTCTGCAAAATCAAATAATACAAATTTTTTATTTACATTCATCATATACAAGCTAGATGATATTTGATAAGTAGAATAATTGGTTTACCATTGACCTTCATTATTTAATAATTGTTGGCATATTTTCTTGTACTTCTCCATTTTGAGATTGACGAATGTTTGCTGCAAGTGCTACAAAATAAAAACAATATAAGAAAAAGTCAACTACTATTAAGGATATGACGTAAAAAAATGAATAGACATACCTTCGTCAATAGTTTCATAATCATCTATCACATCTGGATTAGTAGGAAAAGTTGTACGAATCCAACTTTGAGTGCAAATAATTGCTTCAATTGTCGTGGGTAATAAGAGAGTCCGTGATGAATCGATGATACGTCCACCACAACTAAATGCTGATTCAGAAGCCACAGTAGAGATTGGAATAGTCAACACATCTCTTGCTATTTGACTCAAAATTGGATACTTAAGTGAGTTACATCTCCACCATACCAAGACGTCTACTTTGTCAGAGTAGACGTCAACATTTTCTATTAAATACTCATCAACTTCAGACATAGTACTTGAGTTATCACAATTAAGGGAGTGGTCGTAAAATGAAGAGATTGCTAGAGTAGTTGTCTCTTGTGGATCTGGTAAATTTTGATCAATCGGAGAACTTGAGCTCTCATCACCTTTGTACTCATAGTACAATTTTCCATTAGATTATATATTTGCTTCATGAAATCTGATGCTCGGTCAACACCAAACAAAATTGATAGAAAATGCTTTAACATTTGCGATTTGCATCTTGGATCTAGAAGAACGGCTATGAAGAAAAGAGAATTGAATTTCTCAAAACTTCCCCAATATTTGTCAAGCTTATTTAGCATTCCAATAGCCATTTTTTTCAACAACTCGTTCTCCCCTTCGGCATATTTTTGAATGGTCATCTTCAGCCCACATACTTCGATCACATAAATATTGGCTGTAATATGCAATGATGCTGAAACTTTGAGTGTAGTATCATAAAACACCTTCAAGAACTTACAGAATTCACGAATGTTAGCCCAATCTGCATCTGTTGGCGGTCCATCATCTTCCATGTCCGAAACAAAATTTTTATCACAATCTCCTAATTTTTGAAATACCTTTGAGTATTTTTCAGCATTCACTAACATTAGGTACATAGAATTCCATCTAGTAGGCACATCAAGACTTACATTATTCTTGAATGTAATTTTGAGGCCATCAATACACTTCTTAAATAGATGTAACCTTCCAGGTGAAGACTTCACATATTTCACTGCTTTGCGCACTCTACTAATTGCACCTTCATGTTCTTTGAGACCGTCGTTGACAATCAAGTTCATAATATGGGCAAAGCAACGTACATGGATGCATGATCCATCTACCACTAAACCTTTCCAATGTCTTAAACTTTTAACTAAATGACCAATGGCGACATCATTGGAAGAGGCGTTGTCAACAGTTATCGTAAACACTTTGTTAATTTCCCACTCGAGCAAACAGTCTTCCAACATGTTTGCAATTGTTTCTCCCTTATGATTCTCAATCTGTCAAAAATTAAGAATCTTTTTGTGCAACTTCCAATCACCGTCAAGGAAATGTCCCGTCAAAACCATGTAATTCATATTTTGGTTGGAAGTCCATGCATCTGTAGTTAAACACATTTTTCTCCCACTTTTTTTTATGTACTCAATCAATTGATTTTTTTCTTTTTTGTACAAAGACTCAATATCTCTAGCAATCGTCCTACGTGATGGCATAACGAAGGACTTTTGAAAATATTGAAGCAATTCCTTGAATCCTTCCCATTCCACCATTTTTATCGGAAGTTCATCTTTAATGAGCATTCTTGCTAGGTAGATACGTGCAGTTGATTGTGTAAATTGCTCGGTAAGGTTTTCTCTATCTTCCTTAACAAAAGGCAACGTCTTTTGTTTTCCGTCAATGCTAGCTAAATATTTTTTGCATATTTTTAAATGTCTGCTCATAGTTGATGTGCCATTCTTTCGAGGGTGACAAGCATAAAGCTGAGAACAGTAATTGCATTCTGCTTTCGGTTCTTCGGGATCACCAATTTCCACCAATACAAAGTGATCCCAAACTTCCGATCTAAACACCCTTTTCTTCGAATTCATACTGCTATCTGTCTGACTAGTTTCACTATCCATTCCGTAGGATAACAATAAAGATTACTCTTTTCTTCGTTACCTCACTAACGACTCAATATCTGTGTGACTAGTTTTTCCTCGCCATAAATGCCTAAGAAAAACATGCACAATGGAGGTGAAAACTGAAAACAACATTATTACAAAAACAAAGATAAAGACAGCAAAAAACCAGCACCACAAATTCAATGTCTCAATGTCTCAAAAACAGCACCCCAAAAACAGCATTAGAACCAAGATTACCCCTCATTATCACAGATTAAGACAACAACAAACTAGCACCCCAAATTCAATATCTTAATGTCTCAAAAACAGCACCCAAAAATAGCATTAGAACAAAGATTACCCCGCATTATCACAGATTAAGACAGCAAAAAACCAGCACCCCAAATTCAATGTCTCAATGTCTCAAAAACAGCACCCCAAAAACACCATTAGAACCAAGATTACCCCGCATTCCCCAAATTCAATGTCTCATTGTCTCAAAAACTGCACCCCAAAAACAGAATCTAACCGATCGATTCGACAAAAACAGAGATTCAAGAAATTTATAGAGCTCACTTTTTCCGAAAACGAAAAACGAAAACTAAAAGCCTGAAAACAGCGATTCAAGAAAACTAAAAACAGAGGGAATGATATAGAAGAAAAACGAAGAGAAATCATGGTCAAGAATACCTTTGTAGCTAGTCGTGGAGGAGGCTGCGTCGGACGCCAGTCGCAGCGGAAGGAGGCTGGTCGCACTCGCAACTCGCAAAACGTCGGTCTAACCCTAGCTGAAAATTGAAAGAGAAAGAGATAAATAAATATTACGGGTTTTGGGTCGGGCCTACGGGTTTTGTAAAAATAAAAACCCGACCCAAAACCCAAACAAATAATATAAACCCGACCCAATTTTAAAAAAACCCGAATTTTACATCACCAGCCCGACCCATAAGCTGCGGGTCGGGCTAAGACCGTGGGTCGGGCTTGGGTTGCCCACCCCTAGATCTGCCTCCTCCACGGCATGATTGTCACATCAAACAGGGAGGGCTAAGTCTCTCACCTTCATCTTCATCACAAAGCATAACATATGAGCCTAAAGCTCAGTAAGAAATCTCATGAACTTACATGCCTAACATGCTCGTGCTTTCGTAAAAACATACAATTCATTTCGTTTTTTATCGTTCTCGTTTACTTGACTTGGCTTTCCACCCCGTGACTGCCCTGACCACAGACCCCACCAGGTAGCCCCCAGGCCCTCTCAACCCAGAAAACACAGGCCCCCTCGACCCAGAAAGCTCAGGCCCTCTCGACCTGACTTTCACCCGTGTGCCCTGATCAAAAGCTCCACCCCGTGGTTCCACCAAGGTCCATCACATTTTCGGGTACCACCCTGTGGCATCACTTAGCCATCTCGACCAAGCTTACCACCCCGTGGCTTCATCCCATTGTTTCAGCTTTACATACATTAATGCATCGAATGCCGGAGACACCCACACCATCCCGATATCCGGTTGGGTGACATTTTGAAAACATGCATGAAAAACGTTTTCGTTCTTTTATTAAAACATGATACATGAGCATGGTCATGAGCATGATCATGAGCATACATATGCATGACATATTAAAAATAACTCAATCATATGCAAACGTACAATAAGCAAGCGTCTCTCAATAACATGAATGATATTCATAGACTTTCTTAGCATAATTATACTCATAGAGCAATTTACACATCAATCATCAAACATCAAACATCAAACATCGAACAATGTCAATCAAGCACCAAGCACTTGGGTCAGTGTACGGTGCCATACACCCCAACAGAATATTATCATTAATATACTTATAATTTTTAATCAAATAGATTACTCATACTAACAATGCAACTTTAACTCAATTATTTGTGATGTAGTCCCCTAAGGGGCCAAAGACAAACAAAGATTTACTTACTTGATGTTCTTAGCTTAGGCTTAGTATTCTGAGTCCTTAAGGAACCAATGAGCTTTCTTATATACCTTAACATCATAAAATAAAATAATATAAGCAAAACTCGTAATACCCTATTTTACCAGAAACTTTCGGCATTCATAACTTTTGTTACAGAACTTTGATCAAAACACTTAAGGTACCAAATTCATAATTAAGATGTATACTACATTTCTTTAGAAGACGTTGTGATCAGATTCTCACTTAAAAGCCTCATAAATTCTACATCTTTAAAATCGGGTATAACATGACCGTATTAGTTCATACCCTGTTTTTACCTCAATTTCCGATATATACAACTTTCTGTACAGTAATTGGATCAAAAAGCATAAGGTACCAATCTAAACCTTAGAATGTTGGCTGCACTTCATTAGAAGAGATCATGACCAAATTGTAAGTAGAAGACTTCGTAAATTTCACATTCCAGAAACCGGGTAACATTACCTAAAAATTGTATACCCATAAACTAACTTTACAATTTCATTCCTTTTTAACCTTATAACGCCATTTCCATCTCTTATAATCTAACCTAGAATAAAAGTAGATGCGGGTGAATAATAAACTTCATACCTCAAGTGTAATGCCCAGTTTTTCCTTTTGCTTAATTAATTTTTTTTCTTACACATGTACCCACTTTAAACACTTTAAGGTAAAACTTATCAATTTGAAATCCTTGAGACAAAGTACAGCGGAAGACTTTTATTTAACTTCATCAAAATTGATTACATTCGTAATAAATAATCCAAAATATACTTGTACCTTAACGTTAAGATCAAGTTATTACAAAACTGTTATAAACTAAACATAGTATTATACATTAGTTTTCCAAAAAACACATTTCCATTTACATGAGCCACCTACCGGTCAATATCGCACTAACTGCTACAATCTTCAGCAATGGACGTACTTCACCACTTCGAGCATCTATCAGCGGTAAGTAGAATTCACAGTATTTATTTCATCACCTACATTACAAAGCTAATCTAATGAGCCTAACGATCAGTAAGTTAATCCATAATAATAAAACATTTATGAGACCTTTATGCATATGGTGCTTTATAAAAACAATGCAGTTTTCAGTATTGTTCATTTTTTTTCTTTTCTTTCACTTAACAGTCCAGTTAATGTGGGTAATACCGTCTAGGGGAGAGTAGGCACCATTTGGTCTGACCTCTCGGGACAGCCAAACTCAACCCCGCCCAACATGTAACTATTTACGTAAATTTCATTCATTTCATTTCTTTCATTATTTGATCGTTGAAGGTATCACGAGAGAGAGTAGACACCATTTGGCCTCCCTCGAGGCAGTCTAACTCGAGCTCCTCCCTCAATGACCCGTTGCATATTATCATGAAAATCATGCATGCAAATCATTTTCGTATTTTTCTTAAAACTATGATGCATGAACAATTAAAATGCATGAACACGATAACATGCGATAATATATACAATTCAAACATTGCAGGCATTCTAAACGTGCATCTTTATTCTAACACCAATAATCAATCAATCATCAAACAAGACACACAAATATATCCTCAAATAAATTGAGATCGGTGTATTGTGCATTACACCCCAAAAACATTCCAGCATATTTCAAAATCATAAATCCTAATATTTGTAATGTAGTCCTCTTAAGGCCAATCACATGCAACATTAACTTATCTTAGGTCCTTAGCTTTATCGAAAAACTTGATCAATATGTTGCTGCACTTGAAAACCTAAAAACGCAAGTAACATAGTTTATTAACTTCAAACAACCACAACTTCTTCGATAATGATCTATTTCTGATGATTAAGGTGTCAAACTATTCTTTAAAGAGTCGACTATAACTTCTTAGAAGACACCAAATTCAGAAAACTAACGCATGTCGACTTATGTGGACAAAACAGTGGGCATTCACTGTTTGAACCCGATTGGGTCGACCCAAACTGTAAGGGGTCGACCCATGTCGACAAAACAGAGAGCTTGCCTTTCTAAATTTGAGGATCGGTCAACCCAAACTATAAGGGGTCGACCCAAACTCTCCCCAGTTTTTGTACACTGACTTGCGATGCCCATAACTTTGTCTATATAGTTTCGAATTGAGTGATTCCAACGGCTATGAATTACTCTAAGAGTTTACTCTAACTCTTATTAAGGTCATAAACTCTAACTTCTACTACTTATCGCCCGAATCTCAAAAACCCTAACCTTGCACATAATTAACCGATTTTCTAACAACCTACATGAAATCCTTTATATTTATCCACCAACTCAACCAATACCATTATTTTATCATTACTGAACTTAGAAGAAACTCAGAGGATAGAAGATTTATCTTGAACTTTAGCTTCCACGAAAACTTCAGAGTTTTCCACTTCCCTTCTCTTGAGATAACACCTCCTTACTCTTTTCTCTCACGGAACTTCTTTTTTTTTTTCTAAATCTCACTCTCCCTTATCAAGACATGAGAGCTCTTAGTAAATAGGGGAAGAAACCATGCTGGTAGGGGAATGACAGACTATGCTTTCTTATCTCTTAATTAAACAAAATCAACCTTTCCTTTACGCCCAGCAATCGGATTTCCTCATGTTTTGGCTGACTTTTCAACGGCATGTATGAATGTGTCGACTGCTCGTCCAATTGTGTCGACCCAATCTATTCCCTAGAGTCCTTTGTGTCGACCGCTCGTCTGTTGTGTCGACCGAAAGAATACTAAAGGACTATTTTGTGTCGACCCCTTCTTGATCCTGGGGTCGACCGAAAGTATATATTGTGTCGACCCCTCTTCGATCCTGGGGTTGACCGAAACTATATATTGTGTCGACCCCTCTTCAATTCTGGGGTCGACCGAAACTATATATTGTGTCGACCCCTCCTCAATTCTTGGGTCGACCGAAACTATATATTATGTCAACCCCTCTTCAAATTCTAGGGTCGACCGAAACTATTCAAAATACCTTAACACTCTAATATTTAAGCGACATTCATAAAAATAAATCTTAAACGCTTTCATCTTAAAATCACAAAATTCATAAAATAACTGAGGGTTGTTACATCAAGCTTAAGTTTGTGGTTTCCCTTTCTCCTTGCACTTCTAACCCTTAAACACTAAATTTTCTTGCACAAAACATGAAAACTTCACACTTTTATCACAAAATCCTAATTTTCTCACACTAGACCAGAGAGAATTTTGGGAGAGGGAGAGCTGAGTCGTGGTTAAAGCTGCAAGCCGAAAACCCCCACTCCCTTATCAAATAGGTCAACATGGAAGGTGGAAGGTCATGGGTGATGTGGAGCTTCAAGCATGAGGTGTCACCATCCAAGCTAACCATCTCTTAATCCACGTGGCAATTTTCTATTGGTCCATCCTTAATTAATCATAGATTAACTTCCTTAAAAATTCAATTGAAAACTAAATATTTCAGTAATAAAGTGTCAACCTCTCATTCAAGGTGTCACCCTTAACCAATGTGTTGACTTTTTAATCGTTTCATAACTTTTGCTCCATAACTCTGATTTTCATAATTCAAAAACTCATAGTTTCCTCATTGAGTTGACTTTAACTTTGTAGAAGACGTATACTTCAAAATAATAGTTTAAAATAATCAAATATACAAAAGATCAAACATTGCTCAAAAGTCCATAACTCTACAGTCCAGATTTTCTTTACCAACTTCAAATGAGCATAACTTTCTCTACAAAACTCCAATAGAGTGGATCTACCTATCAATCTTCTTAAATAGATGTCTACTACAACTTTGTTGAAGAAATATTGGCCAATTAGGCTCTTCTATGACATGATATGATTCGAACACAGAAACTGTTCCGTTACAAAATTCTAACCCGACATTTGTTACCAATTCTTGGGTTCTAAGATTCATAACTTTCTCGATATATTTCCAATTTAAGATATTCTTATTTCTGTAGTTTCATTTGCTAATCTATTAAATTCCATTAGAAGAAACAAACTTCATGTGAAGACCCTAAAACCTTGGAATTAGGTAAATACCAAAATTATTTTCGATTCGTCAATTCATTACTTCCAATGTGTAATTTCGTCTTCATATCCATATTTTCTTAGCTCATTTCATTCTTTAACCATAAAACATTATATATTTGCATAATGTTATTGTATATCAAAAAGTTGGGTGTTACACAAGGTGTGCTACGCTGGATGTGGTGCACTTGACTTGACTCATTGGTGGAGAAAGTGTCCATTTCTTCCTAGTGTTCGACAACCGAGAGCTCTAATTAGTCTCCTTCGAACGACCGACATGGTCCATAGACATGCTAGGGATCTGGATAGCCAATAGTCGAGTTATGACTTCCGAGTCACGTCAAATATGAAAGACATAGAGTGTCGAGTGGTAGTATGATATCGGAGAGCACCCACTAATAAAAATCAATGGCATAAGGCAAACTATGTTGTAGAGAAATGGTTCATCTCATAAATGGACTCGCAAAGACAAGACACTTTTAGAATGGTTGCTTCGGTAAAAGAAACCTAGAGGAGAATCATAGTGAAGAAATGTGTCACATTCTCGTTTTAAAGGTCTAGAATAAATTAAAAATAAAATCATGATTCTAGGTTCGATTAAAATATTACTTTTAAATTATTAAATCGAAAAAAGTAAATAAGAATTCAAATTCGAAATCATAAATCACAAATGAATAAACTAAGGATCAAAGAATTTTGCCACATACACGTTGACATGCCTCGAGATGATATATACACTGGCAACGGGCTTGTTTCAACTCTCAAGCGTTTCCATTAACATAAATTATATTGCCATTTCCGTTACCGTCGTTTTCATACAAACTAGTTCTTTGATTTTCATTGAAACTCCTTCCATTTTCAGCAGATAAAGCCAGCAACTAACTCGAGATTTGCCTTGGCTAAGCATCCGAAGTCGTACTGCACCAGTGCTTGCAGCTCCGGACCCTTGAACCAATTGTTTACAAAGCTGATGCAAACAACCAACCATGGAAACAGACTCACCACATGGCTTGATTTCAATAAAAGAAACCATTTGAACACTAATAAATTCGGCCTATTATCCATTTGATTCTCCAAGGTAGACACTTCAACAACCATCATATAACAAGGCAGGAGCTTAAATAAGGTAGGCCCAGAGAAGCATAATAAATTTGCAAATAAATTTCACCTTTCCATCGGAAAAGTTGCAAAATGACCATTGGTCGGAATTGTTCCGCAGAGATCATTACTAGAAACATCGCTGCAAAAGCCAAACTCAAACAATAAATAACAGAGCAAGCATAGAGAAAAGTTTACAATAGATTAAACTTTGGTTTAAGATACAAAGTTTTGATGTTTGAAAGTGAAGTGAGTCCCCTTGGAATAGGCCCCGACAGCTTGTTGCTGTTCAATCGTCTGCATTGTAATGACACTGTTGCATCGTCAGAAACGCATAACATATTTCAAATTTGAAGAGATTTTAAAGGTCTTTACTTACAGGAATCTAAGAGATTTCAGCCCAGAAAGGATTTTGGAATGTTTCCTTCAAATTTTTTGTCGTACAGATCCATGCTCATAAGGTTTTTCAGCTTGCCTAACTCTTGTGGTATTGCCCCTCGTATATCATTCTTGTAAAGCTCACTGCAGTATTCAAATCGTTCCAAATTTACTTATCTTACATCAAATCACAGCAATTAAGAGAAAGAGTTGTGTAACAAGAGTTTTTGAGGTAATCAATGTTCTTTCTGCTATCAAAATCATTGTGGATATTTAAGCTTCAACTCTTTCTCATGTTAGCAAATGAAATTGTGATTAAAACAATGAAAACACAAAAATAACGAGGATAAGAGTTTCCTAAGGCAAGTACTTTCCAACAGAAATGAAAATTGAATGATCGATCTTGAAATAAATTGGAACTGAAAGCCCTTTAACCCATCCAAAAGAAAAAAATATCATCTCAAAGCACATTACAACCCCGAGATTTGTCCTAAAAACCTTGGAATCAGTCTCTCTACCCAAAGAATCCACAAAATTGCGTTCGATTACAATTGCAATCTTGTAAATAATTCAAAGATCAAAGGATATTAAAATCCTGCCAAAGTTGGCTTCATACAAATGTTATCCCAAGAAACATGATCCTAATCTCTAGGCTTTAAAACAATTCATACTGCAGCAGCAATTTCTTTCTAACAAGGAAAACATGCTAAAAAGAACGAAAAAAGTAGGCATAAAAAGACAGATCGAAGAGAGTGAGAGCCGAACAGATATTGCAGATGCTTCAAATCCCCAAGCTCCGGGCCCAAAGTTCCAGAAATATTATTATTCCCCAAATCCTTGAATTGAAAGGCAGAAAATAAGACAGAAAGGACTTATTACAGGAAGAAAAATCAGCGCTCGAAGATAGAAATCGCGTACAAACGGACGACGTGGTTAGAGGAATCGCAGGTGACGTGAAACCAAGTGCAAGGATTACGAGCGTAGGATCCCAGCTCTGCAGTACATTGGTTGGGTCGGAGAGTCTTCTTCTCAGAGCGTGTAAAGAATTTCCTGCAACACCCACACAACCCAAATTCAGCGAGCAAGCCCAGGAAAGAAATTGCTAATCGAGAGCCGTAGAAATGACCTTCGGAAGTAGTAGCGAAAGAAGGCGATATCAGAAGAGCTAGAGAAAGAAGCACAGAGAAGAGAGAAGGAATCCATTGGAGAAGGAGAACCCATGCGAGAGAACGTATGGAGTGTTTATCATTAGAATCAATGGTATTAAAAATGGAGTAGTTTTTTTAATTATATTTCGACTGATTTTTGAAAGGTCACGTGGTCAACAAATTTAAGGGTGAATTATAAATTTTTATGCTCCAAATGTCTAATTTTTATAAGTTCATGTTTCAAGTCCTTCCGAGCTGTGTGAAGAAAGTTATGGTCGGTTTAGTAACGAAAAGTCAAAAACATTATTACGAAGTTTTTAAAAATAAATAGTATAAGAATTACTATTTGATTTAATTTTATTTTAATGTAATTTATGTCACTTTGTATTATAAATAGTGGCCGCATGAAATTAAAATGAGACAAGAGTTCACAAGTTACTGTCTCTTCTAAAATTTATTCTTTCTCTTCTCAAGAAACTCGGTTTTCCGAATTTCGATTTCTTTCATGGAGAACACCCAAATGGGGGATAGATGTGGCAAACGAGCAGACGGCTTGCTCGGATCGCTAGGCACTGTAGCGAGCTGAGCTCGACTCGAATCACTACAGTAAAGAGTCAAGCCAGGCTCGAGCTCGAGCCAGACAAGAGTTCACAAGTTACTGTCATAAAATTTATTTTTTCTCCTCTCAAGAAAATCGGTTTCTGAATTTCGATTTTTTTCATGAAGAACACCCAATTGGGAGATAGAGGTGGCAAACGAGCAGCCGGCTTGCTCGGATTGCTTGGCACTGTAGCGAGCCAAGCTCGACCAAAATAACTACAGTATCGAGTCAAGCCAGGCTCAAGCTCGCGAGCCCTCGTCGATTTACTTTTTTCGGTCACCGGATCTTCCAAACTCGCGACTGGTTTTCGCCTTCAACCTCGCCTTCCTCGACTTCGTGATTAGTATTTTTGAGTTTGTGCTAACAGAGAGAGAGAGAGTGGAGTGAGAGAGGCTCGAGGATCGACTTGGCTCGATTCGAATAGGTTGAAGGCTTGCGAGCCGGCTCGAGCCAAATTTTTTTTAAAAAGCTTGACAGACTCGGCTCAAATAGGTTCGACAGGCTCGGCTCGAAAAGCTCGACAAGCTTGATGGGCAAGATAATTTCAAACTTAGCTCGCTCGATCCGGCTCGAATGAACACTCTGACGGGGAAGCGATGGTTTGAGCCCCCAAAAAAAAGGGTTAGAAGTGAAATGAGTACTTTTTCTCAATACTTAAGTTCACGAAGTTGGGGTGGGCATCAGATCGGATCGGATTGTTGTCGATCCAATCCGATCCGACAAACGTCGGATTGTAGATTGTAATCCGATCGGATCGGCGCAAATCTGTAATCCGATCCGATCCGATCCAACGCCCAACCCAACGTTATCGGATCGGATCTGCCCGATTCATTTTCCATAAAAGTTCATCTCATGTATTTCTGAAATTTTCCCTGCAATCCGAACTTCAAACCAATCCATAATCCAAAACTATCCATAATCTAAATCTATCAATAATCTAAAACAAAGGATTCGTCTCTGGAAGTACTGGGGTCGACACATGTAGGTTGGGGTCGACATAAATTAAACGATGGGTGGACACAGACAGTTTGGATGGGTCGACATATTTGCACGTTGCACTGTCTTTTTGGGTCGACACAAGATGTTTAGTTGGGTTGACACATGATGGTTAGTTGGGTCGACACAAGATGTTTAGTTGGGTCGACACCATTTGGAAGACTCGGCCTCTGTTTTGAACAGGGAGGGGTCGACACAAGGCACTAAGGGTCGACACAAATTATGAAAGGCTAAGCTTCTGAATTTTACAAGGGTCGACACAATACGCTGTGGGTCGACACAAAACATTTTGGGTTAAGCTTCTAAATTTTACAAGGGTCGACACATGACACTATAGGTCGATACAAAATACTTTTAAAGCCAACAAAAAAGTCTTTAAAACCATAAACAGCAGATGGCACATGCATGTATATTGTATACTGCTTTAGTAGTTGATCTATCTTGTGTTCTTGATTCATTGTATTGTGATGGAAAGAGTACTGGAGGAAATTCATTTTTGAATACATCTTGCCCGATTCAATAATCTAAAACAATGAAGAATACAAAAACAATCTAATTTATGGGATTCAAAGTGTCGGATTACATTAAAAACAGTCGAAGACAATCAAGAATACAAAAACATTAAAAACCATCCAATCCGATTCAAAGTGTCGGATTACATTTCAATAATCGGGTCTACGTCTCCCCCGGTTGCATTTTCTGTAATTTCTACACAACAAAAACACATAAAACAGACTTATTAATATGGCACTAATAAATAGTAATCTTAACAAATAACGCGTAGTCGAAATATACCTTCGTCAATTGTTGTGTAGTCTTCCAATACCTCCGACAAAAATGGACTTTCTGATTCAGAACGGAGCCAACTCTGAGTGCATATAAGGGCCTCCACTGTTTTCGGTAACAGCGAAGTGCAGAATGAGTCGATAACACGACCACCACAGCTAAAAGCTGACTCCGACGGCACAGTAGAAATCGGCATGATTAATACATTCTTCGCTAGCCTACTCAAAATTGGAAATTTATGGGAATTCAATTTCCACCATAGCAAAAGGTCAAGATTCTCGGAAAATTCTTCAACAGCATCGTGTAGGTAGACGTCAAGTTCCGACCTACTAATTCTAGACTCGATAAAAGATGACCCGTAGTATAATCTAGAAAATAAAGGATCCTTCAGTAGTGGTGCGCTAACATTGGAAAAACTAGATGGTGCGTCACTCGAACCCTTATACTCACTGTAAAATCTGTGCAAAAGAACATCAACTTCGTCATAATATTCACGCCCTCGATCGTCCCCCATCAGAATGGTCAAACAAAATTTTAACATATTTGCTTTGCATCGAGGATCTAAAACCACTGCAATCCACATAAGTTTATTCATTTTTTTGACGTCGCCCCAATACTTGTCGAATTTCGCAATCATGCCATTAGCCATTGTTCTCAATAATGGATTAGGAACATCCACGTGCATTTGAATATTAAGCTTCATTCGACATACCTCACTAACATACATGTTGGAGGTCACATACAGGGAACCCGATACTACAACCGTCGAATCATAGAAAATTTCCAAGAATTTGGTAAATAGACTAATAGCCACCCAATCTTCGTCTGTTAGAGGCCCTTCTTCAACCATATGTCCTAAGAACTGAGTCTCAGATTCTGCAAGTTTGTCGAATGCAGCTGCATACTTCTCAGCTCTTTCCAACATAAGGTATGTCGAGTTCCATCGAGTAGGCACATCAGATGTCACATTGCCCTTAAATGTTATCTTCATCATATCAATGCAACTTTTGAACTTCACTAAACGTGCTGGTGAGGATTTAACGTACTTCACTGCCCTCCGTACTCGACTAATAGAAGCTTGATGCTCTCTAAGCCCATCATTCACAATTAAATTGGTGATATGAGCAAAGCATCGCACGTGAATGAAGTCTCCATCCAAAACTAATCAATTCCAATGCCGCAAACTCCTAACCATATGTGCAATGGCCACATCATTTGAGGAGGCGTTGTCTACCGTAATTGTGAACACCTTCTCAATCCCCCAATCACGCAAATGTTTCTTAATTAATTTTTCGATGGTTTCTCCTATGTGGTCGTCAATCTGCCAAAAATTTAGAATTTTCTTGTGCAATTTCCAATCTCCATCGACAAAGTGGCCTGTCAAAATAATATAGTTTATATTTTGTGCCGACGTCCAACAATCTGTAGTAAGGCAAACTGTCTGGTTACTTTTACTAAAATATTCCTTCATCTGTTTTTTTTTCTCTTATAAATCGCCTCGATATCCCTTGACAGTGACCTGCGCGAAGGTAGAACCAACTCGGGGCAGAGATATGCACACCACTTTCCGAATCCTTCATTTTCTACCATTCTCATCGGTAGTTCGTCAGTTATAATCATGCTCGGAAATACTTCACGCGCTTCTGCCTGCGTGAAAGACGATACAGAAGACGAGCTTGCTTCCCCTTTCAGCATACTAAAAGGCAACTTCTTCTGTAACTGATCTGTGGCCAACAAATACTTTGACCAACTCTTCAAATGCTTTGTCATATTCGAACTTCCTGCCTTCTTCGTATGACATGCATATTTTTTTCCACAATAGTTGCATCCAGCTCTCGGATCCTCTGGATCACGTCCTTCAACCAATGTAAAATGATCCCAACATGCAGCCTTCAACGCTCTTTTTCTTGGATTAGGGGCACGCTCAGAAGGATTCATAATTCCCGCAGGAGGAGTTGTAGATGTTGATTCTATCCTTGTGTCGATAGTTGCAGAAGTCGTACTTTCCATTCTGCAAAAAAACAACCAAATTTCAAAATTCTCAAATCTAATCAATATGATCAAAAATGACAAGAACTCTACTTATAAACGAACGCGGGTCGATCGGAATCGCTCGTTGTGGGGTTCAGAATCGCTCGTCGTCGGGGACCAGGGTTACGAATTTCAGGATTTAGGTATTTCGATATGGAGTTGCCGAGTTCGATTTCAAATGCCGATCCGATGTTCGGATCAGATCGCATCGTCTTCAATCCGACATCGATCCGATCCGATTAACGATCCGAACGTCGGATCTTAACTTGATTTTTCCCACCGAATATCGTTGCTCGATCCGATCCGATCCAATCCAATCCGATCGGATTGTTGGATTGGGTCGTATCCGCCCAGCCCTATCACGAAGTACATGCTTTGGGAAATGCATCACTTTAGCTTATGGGAAACAACTGGCGAGTAAAAGTTTGTCGGCCCAGCTCAAAACATAATATCTTTATGAGTAAATAATAATTTGGACTTTAAATAACTATCTTTATAATTGATGGTCTAAATTATAACTTAACTTTTAAAAAATTTTCAAAACATTATAACTTAAAATAATTTTGGCATAATTTACAAAATGATTTTAATTTTTTTGTAAATTATTACTGACCTTTGTCGCCACATAATTCTCTAAGTCAGAGAATAATGAAATGGAGTTTAAAATCGAAAAAGAGCTTCAACTCGATTAATTTTTTATTTAGAAAAAATATATATTATTTAGAATTCCAACTGAGCACTGTTGAGCGTAAAACGTAATCGAAAATTAACGTAAGTGCACGTGTCGCAACTGTAGTAATAAAAATATCGATCACACGAGGACAAGTCAACTTTCAATTCAGAGAATAAATTGTAAAGTAAAAGAAATAAACTAAAAATCTTAATTTAAATATTGACAAAAAGAATGAAAGAATAAAAAATAAGTTTTTCTTCATTTTGATTGGATTTTTATCTAATATAATATGAAGAAAGTAAATTACATAGAATAAAGTGCAAAAAAATAAAGTTGGTGATCGAATCGAGAATTAGAATTAATCTCAGAAAGAATTTCTTGTAAATCGAGTTCACTTGAACTGCTGTTTACGAGTGCTGCAGGTGCCTCTACAGCATCGAGTAGGTCTGGTCGAAACTCTAAAGAATCGGGGCTGGTGTTGCCTCTGTGGTTAATCTATTTCACACTCACGACTTAAACAATTAAGTCGTGGAATGTTACTCCAAAATGAGTTTTAAACTTATTCCTTTTGACCGCATTAAGTTGGAATGAACATTAAGAAAATACTCCTAGCTAAACTGCGTCACTCGGTTTAATCACCTAATGATTTTAACACACGTCTTAACAATCACGTAACGGTAATTACTGTGACGTCCTAGATGATATCAAAGCAAGCTAAGATATTTAAGCACTTGTTAAAATAAATTCTAAATGATTAACTATGATCGACTTAAGCAAATCAACATACGAAAAATCCAAACTTTAATTAAAACTAAACAACTCATAAACTTATGTTGCCAAGACTTGTAAAATCAATGAAAGTGAAAACGAAAAGCAGGGGGAGAGAATTTTGGTCATCGCCATCGGAAACCATTTTTCGCACAGCTCCGTTTCCTCACCGCCGTGATCGTTGTCACCGACCTCCTCCTTGGATTTACGCCCGGGCTCGATCGCAAGCTTGTTCTCTAATTCTGGCACACCTAATCCGTGGTATTCACGTTCCTTTATGTAGACTTTGTGCAGCTTGAGCAGATTTGGGAAGCTGTTACAATTTGGAGGAAGATCTGGGTCGGTTTGGAAAGTAGTTGAGATTAGGAAAGATTTCCAAATCTTCAAAGATATTCTTGTTTCCAAATTTGAAAATTAGTTATTTCGGCTGAGATTTTCTCTTTAATTCTGTTATCTTTCAGCTTTTTTCTTGTGCTGCAATCCATCTTTAAACTTGACAACTGCGTCTGAACAAAATACTGTGAAAATACAAAATCTAGAAATATCGTTAAAAATCACGTAAAATCTGTGTTTTTAGATGTTGTGGCATTTATGCGATATTTGCCTAAAAAACCGATTTTTGAATAAAACATTATCTAATCACAAGTAATTTATCAATAAAATCCCGTGAAATATTAAGTCTTTTCAAGGCCTAACACATCCCCAAACTTAAATCATTGCTCGTCCTCGAGTAATAAACAATCAATATAGTTTTCAGATTTTTCCCAAATAATCTAACCCGAAGCCGATAATCACGAATCAGTGACTTTCCAACTCTTCTTAATCTTGGATAGCTTCTATACAGTATTTCCCCCAAAGTGAGTGTGTGCATTTGTTCCAATGAACATCAATCTTCCCAAAAATCATAAGTTCTATCTTATAATACCGAATCATCAATTCTTTAAACATCGTTCAAATTCATACCTTCCATGTACAAATTAAGCAAGATTCGAGCTTCATCACTTCAAGAGTGAGGAAGAATTTTTTTTCTAGGCTTTTGTAAATAAGCTACTTATGTTATCATACCACCTTTTATATAATTTTTTATTCTTGATTTAGCCGAGGTGATATTTCAAACGGGTAGCCCATTTAATTGCAACGGAGTTCCTCTCATTGTTCTCTTTATTTTTTTTTTATCTTACCCATCAAGTATCCAAAAGGCTCACTAGAAAATGGAAAGTAGATTGAGAAATTGCAAATACACTTCATCGTTCATCCACACAGTCCCGATGAAGTATCACTCACCGATCATCCACTTAAGTCCCGGTGAACTACAAATGTTGTGATTGTCCTTATTTTTGGACTTTTTATGCCTATTTTTTTTCTTCCCCAAACTTGTCACCATGTCACTCTTCACCTAAAAAATATGTTTGTCTCAAGCATTTATTCGAGCTAAATTTCAAAAATATCAAATATCTACAAAATATGATAAATCTTAGGAAAATAGGAAAAAATGATGTTCAAAGCAACAATTCTGTGTGAAGGGGATTTACTATTTTGAAGTTTTAAATCAATTGGAGTTAAATTGTCACTAATAAGTAATATCTAAAAATGATTAGATGACTTAAAAAAATAGATGTCCATCATTAAAATATGTCAATATGATTGCTTGTTTTTCAATTTTGGTCTAGCGGACCAGGACGGATAATTTTTTTTATTTCATTTGATTTTGGTACACCCCATCCCCAAACTTTAAATTTGACAATGCCCTCATTGTCAAACCTAAAACAACAAAATATACCGAAATCACAAAAAAAAAGCAAATAAAGGGTAGAGAAACTCCCTCATGAAAATCATTCGGACTCAATGTCGTTTGGGCCGTTCGGTTGAGCTGGGCTGTCGACATTGTTGGGTTGCGATTGGGCCTCCATTTTTTCTAGAATTCCAGCATGTAGTGCTGCTGGATCTCCAATTGGCTTAGGCGGGTTTCCATGAGTTGCAGACTCTTGGAAATTTCCGCTGGAAACCTTCTCACTTCCGATGCTGCAGCTCTGCGTGCAGCATCGGGGACATGGATGTCTCCCTCGTCGGGTTCTTCATTATCCTCCTGTGTAATTCGGTTTATAGTATAAGGGGTAAGGATACCTGTATGACGGAGCCTGGCTTCGGTGTCAAGAACTTGCACTCCAGCATGAATGCGAAGCTTGGACACCAATGATGGAAAGAGGAATTGACTCCCCTTCTTCGTGGCGTTTTTGTAGGATATTCGTTAGCGGCATCTCGTGTTTTCGTGTGATATTTCTCATCCGTTGGCATTTGTCACACGATTTTACAAATGAATTTGCATATTTAAATAAAGTAGGCCAATGCAAACATGACTGGAGGACTTTAGCAACTGTTCGGGTTCCTCCAAAATGTCCTTCATATGGTGATGTATGGCAATGTTGTAGCACTGATGCGACTTCGTGTTCCGGAATGCATCTTCTCACGATCTGATCCGCACATTGTATAAATAAATAGGGATCATCCCAATAGTATTTGCGTACCTCTTTTAAGAACTTCCTCCTCTATTGATAGGTGTAATCGAATGAGATGATTCTGCTTGCTAAGTAGTTCACAATATCGGCGTACCAAAGTAATGCCTCGACTTTAAAAATTTGTTTGTCTGGGAAAGTTTCTGTAATTGCCGTCTCTTCTTTCTGTGGCTTTTCTTGTTCTAGTCGTGATAGATGGTCGGCAACTTGATTATCCATTCCTTTTCTATCAATTATTTCTAAGTCGAAAGCTGGTTGGCATGCATTATCAAAACAAAATACTTTGTCATTTCCAGCAATGAGCAAAGCAGTTTGGAAATATTTGAAAAGTCTTCGATGAATCGGCGGTAAAAACCGGCATGTCTTAAAAAGCTTTGTATTCCTTTCACGGAGGTGGGTGGAGGAAGCTTTTCAATAACTTCAATCTTGGCTTTATCAACCTCTATCTCTGATTTAGAAACTCGATGTCCGAGAATAATTCCTTCGGTTACCATAAAATGACATTTTTCCCAATTTAGAACTAGGTCTGTCTCGGTGCAGTGTTTTAGTACTAATTCCAAATTCTGTAAGTATGTGTGAAAAGAATCTCCAACCACAGAAAAATCATCCATAAATATTTCTAGAAAATCTTCAACCATGTCCGAAAATATGGACATCATGCAACGCTGGAACGTTGTTGGAGCATTGCATAACCCGAATGGCATTCGCCGGTAAGCGAACGTGCCATAGGGACATGTAAACGTCGTCTTCTCCTGATCTTCTGGTTGAATTGCAATTTGATTGTAACCTGAATATCCATCTAAGAAACAATAAAACTCTTTACCAGCTAGTCGGTCGAGCATTTGATCGATGAATGGCAAGGGAAAGTGGTCCTTCCTTGTCATCTTGATAGTCCATACAAACTCTCAAACCATTAACTATGTAGGTTGGAATTAATTCATTGTTCTCATTGGTTACCACGGTTGTTCCTCCTTTCTTTGGAACACATTGGACCGGACTTACCCATGAACTATCCAAAATTGGGTAAATAATACCTACGTCCAATAGCTTGATAATTTCCTTTTTCACCACCTCTTTCATGACTAGATTCAATCGCCACTGTCCTTCAACTGATGCTCGGTAATCATGTTCAAGCAGAATTTTGTGCATGCATATACTCGGACTAATTCCCTTGATATCGGCAACCGTCCAAGCAATGACATGTTTATATCTCCTTAATATTTCCAGTAGTTCGGGTTCCTGTAATTCATTCAATTGAGAAGAAATAATAACAGGTAAAATGTCACTTGTTCTGAGGCAAGCGTACTTCAGATGCTGTGGCAATGACTTCAGCTCCAGTTGTGGTGGTTCGTCTATTGAGGATTTCATCTCTCGATGTTCTTTATCTCCTCTATCTAGGGCTTCGGTAGCTTGTGCCCTAGACTTTTTCCAAGTTCGAGGGTCAGATGGATCGAACTTGAATTCTCGTTTGGGTGGTCTTAATTCTCTCTTCTCCACAAAATCGCACTCATCATCCGTGATGGCGTAACATTCTTTTGCTTCTTCTGAATCTTTTAGAGCATTCAAGACGTTGAACGTGACTTCTTCATCATTTACCCTCATGGTGAGTTCTCCTTTTTCTACGTCGATAAGAGTTCTTCCGGTGGCCAAGAATGGTCTTCCCAAGAGGATCGGGACCTCTCGGTCAACTTCACAATCTAAAATAATGAAATCGGCCAAAAATATAAATTTATCAACTTTTACCAACACGTTCTCAATGATTCCTTTCGGATAGCCTATGGATCGATCTGCAAACTGTAATATTACGGTTGTCAGCCTTGCTTTTCCAACGCCCAACTTCTTAAAGATTGACATCGGCATGAGATTGATGCTAGCTCCTTGGTCACATAGAGCTTCACCAATATGTTGATCTCCGATCGTGCATGGAATCGTAAATTTCCTAGGATCACGTAACTTTGGCGGAATCTTATTTTGTAGAATATAGCTGCTTGCTTGAGTCATCGCCACAGTTTCCTATTTCTCTATTCTTCGTTTCTTCGATACGAGATCTTTCATAAATTTTGCATAATTCGGCATTTGTTCTATGACCTCGACCAGTGGAATGTTGATGTGTAGCTTCTTCAACATATCCATGAATTTCCCGAATTGTTTGTCCTGATTCTTTTTCTGTAGCCTTTGTGGAAAAGGTGGTGGAAGTCTCTCGGCTGGTGCAATTGCCTTATGATGTTGTGCGGGTGCTGCAACACTGGTACTAGCATCGAGCTCGTTAATTTGCTCAGAGCCTTCCACTTTATCAGCGTCGGTGTTCTTCTCCTTGGTTCTTTCTCTAGGTCTTTCCTCAAAGTCATTCACAGTTTCCACTTCTCTGCCGTTGCGCAGCGTAATGGCTTTGCACTGTTCTTTTCCTTCTCGTTTCGGAACTTCGGTATTGCTCGACAACATTCTCGTAGGTCTAGTATTCAAAGATCGAGCGAGCTGACCTACTTGATTCTCCAGATTCCTATGAGATGCGGCTTGATTCTAAATCGCCGCATTCATATTATGCATCATCAGCTCGGATCGTTCCATAAATTCGTTGACCTTCTGTTCGAACGTCTTGGATTGTTCGGGTTGTTAGTGTGGGCGGTTTATTTGAGTCGGAAAACTCTGATTATACCCTTGTTGAGGTTGGAAGTACTGATTCGGATTGCGTGGTGGCTGATTCTGGCTCCACTGATTATTTGGTTTCCAACCTTGATTGAAATTATTGTTCTGATTGTTCCCACATAATTTACTGCTTCGTGATTTGAAGGGCAATACTCATAAGAATGATCTTCCGAACATAGTGAGCATGAAATACTCTTAACTTGCTGTGGGTTGGCTTGTTGCATGTTCATATTCCCGAGGGTGTTATTCAGCGTAGTCATCTGTGCTGCTAGTGCCATAACTGGATCTATGTCAAGAATTCCGAGTGTGCTGTTTGTTGATCCTCTCTTTGATGTTGCAGCTCTCTTTGTCGGCCATTGATAATTGTTTGTCGCCATATTATCCAAAAGCTCAAACGCTTCTGCGCATGATTTAGATAAAATTGCATCATTTGCTGTTGCAACTAAAAAAGATCGCGTCTGTCCATAAAGTCCATTATAAAAAGTTTCCAATTGTACCCATTCATTGATGCCATGATTTGGACATTGGAGAATTAATTCCTTGAACCTCTCTGATGCTTCATATAGGGATTCATTGTCCTGTTGTCTGAAAGTCATGATCTCCCCTCTCATCTTTGCGTTCTTCACCGGTGGAAAATATTTGAGTAGAAACTTCTTGACTAGATCTTCCCAAGAAGTGATAGAATTCGGTGGCAAAGAATTTAGCCATGCTTTTGCTCGGTCTCGGAGTGAATAAGGGAATAGCTTTAATCGGAGAACCTCCCGATTAACAGCCGTATCCTCGAACGAATCACACAAAGAAGTAAATTCCGTTATGAAAGCGTTCGGGTCTTCAGACGTTGATCCGTTGAATGTTTTTATTGTTTGTAACATTTAAAACATAATTGGCCCTAATTCACACCTTACCTCGTTGTTGACGGGTCGGAATATACTGGGATTAAGCCGCTCCAAATCCATAATTGTATAATCCCGAATCGGTCTTTCATGATCGGGACCTTGATAAATCGGTGGAATTTGAGCCATCGGTTCTTCTTTAGCCGCTTCTCGTTGATTTTGAATTTGGCGTCTCCTTTCACGAAACGTTCTTTCAGGCTCGGGATTGTAGGGAATGAGCTCGTTGTCTCCTTCGTTTTGCATAAATACATGAGAAGATTAAAAAGAACCGTAAAAATACTTTCTTTTT
>QAOC01022471.1:0-13386 GCA_003255005.1 Begonia fuchsioides | reverse complement strand
GGGTACTTCCTCAAGGCCTTTATATGCCTCTACCCGTCCCTAGTTATCCTTGGGTGGAATTGAGCATGGACTTTGTCCTAGGTCTTCCTCGGACTTGTAGGGCAAAGGATTTCATCATGGTGGTGGTTGACCGGTTCTCCAAGATGGCTCATTTCCTAGTATGTTCCAAGACCGATGAAGCTAATCATGTTGCCGAGTTGTTCTTCAAAGAGATGGTGTGTTTGCATGGTGTTCCAAAGTCCATTGTCTTGGATCGTGACACAAAATTTTTGAGTTCTTTTTGGAAGACCCTATGGAAGAGGGTGGGAACCAAGCTCCTTTTTAGCACCTCCTTCCATCCCCAAATCGATGGGCAAACCGAGGTGGTCAATCGGACTTTCGGAAGCTTATTGAGGAGCATAGTTAGGAAGAAGCTCTTGGATTGGGAAATTCAACTCCCATACATAGAGTTCGCGTATAATCGGAGTGTGCACAATGCCACCACTCAAATGACTCCCTTTGAGGTGGTGTATGGTTTCAACCCTTTGACACCTCTTGATTTAGTGCCTATACCATCAAAGGAGATTCTCAATCCGAATGGGGCCAAGAAGGCCGAGCTAGTGAAGAAGATGCACAAGAATGTGAGAAAGGCAATTCAAAGGGAAAATGATTCCTATGCCAAATATGCTAACTGAGGGATGAAAGCGGTCAATTTCAAGGAGGGAGACTTGGTATGGCTTCATCTACAAAAGGAAAGGTTTCCAAAACAAAGGGGTTCAAAACTAGCACCTAGAGCCGACGGACCTTTCAAAATTTTGGAGAAAATTAATCACAATGCGTACAAGTTGGAGTTACCCAGGGAGTATGGAGTCTCAGTCACCTTTAACATCCAAGATCTTTCCCCTTATGTTGGAGATGATGTAGTGGAGCAAATAGAGGACAATTCACCCTTAGATTTGAGGACAAATCCTCAAATACTCGGGGAGGATAACATGCCTCGGGATGCCAGGAGCTATCACCCGAGCACGAGCCAAAGAGATTTCGAACCAATTTGCTCTTTTTGTGGGAAGTGAGGTGCACAGAATCATTTTGGAGAGACCTACTTCGATAGACTTGGAGCAACCCAAATATCTCATCACATGGGAAGTCTTGGAAAAGGAGGTCAAGATCAAGGCATCTTCGGGCTTGGAACACGTGGAAGGAAGTGCAAAACCGAAGCAAAGGAGGAGGGGAACCTGGGTACAAGCCGGGTCTAGGTCGGGGCCCATGGAGCATGGCACAAACCCGATCGGCCTTCTAGCTTTATTTTATGCCTTTTTAAATTTACAGAAACAACTATTTAGGGTTTTGTGGGTTTGGCATTGGTTTGGTGTGGGTTTTCATGGGTTTGGAGTGGGTTTTATCTTTTGCATGGGTTTTAGTTTTTGAGGGAGTTTGAGTGGCAGCCGGTTGGAGGGGACCAATTTTGGTGATCACTCTTATTTGGTTCCCCCCAAATCGGGTATATGTTGGGTGGTCCTTTACACTTTTCCTTTTGGGCCACAACAAACCGGGTAAAGCCTTGGAAACCATCCGATTAAGGTACCCCCCCTCTCTCATGTGAAGGAGATTAAAACTCCCACATCACCAAACCTTGTACTCAGCTTATTTTGAATCTAAAGAGAGTGCTTTGCATCTTCTTCCTTGGCCTCAAAGACTCGGCTCTCCGGTGAGTAATATCCGGCAACCCCGAGAGCATCCTTCAAGATTTTGGATTCCCTTCCGAGCTAGGGTAAGCTAGGCCATGCTACACGACTTCAACCACTCCCCCGTGGTCTTAGGGTAAGCGTGTAATCCAAATTAGCTCTTCTCCATCTCCGGTTACCTCCCATTTTCCGATCTTCCCCATTCCCTTTTCCGATTACCCCCTTTTTGACACCTGATATTCCCCACTGCATTACTCCCAATTCCCCCAAGATTTTACCCCCATTTTTGGAGGTTAAGCTCTTCTCTCATTCCCAAAAAACCCCTCATAATCTCGGTTGCAAACTCTGTATGCAACTCGAGAACTACCTTCTTCAATAACACTCATTTTTGGCCCATTTCTTTGCTTATTTCTCACCCGAAGCCCTTTTTGTTCCCCTTTCCATTCTTGAACCTTGTCATAAGGTCTAAGCTCTTAATCCCCATACCCGAAGCCCTCGAAGCACTAAGCACTTTGCCTAAAGCCAAAGGCCCAAAGCCCTCAGCTCTAGGCCCTAAGTTGTAATCCTTATGCCAACACCCTAAGCCTAAAGCCCGAAACCTTCTGCCTTGAGACTTTACCCTTGAGACTTTAGCCATAAGCTCAAAGCCTTAAGCCCTAAGCCCTAAGCCTAAAGCCATAAATGCTAATCCCTAAGCGCTTACGCTCATAGATCTAAGCACAAAGCACTAATCCCAAAGCCCTAAGTTTTAATACCAAAGCCCAAAGTCCTAAGCTTTAATACCTAATAGAAGTCCCAAAGCCTAGTGTTCTTAGACGTAAGGCCAAAGCCCTTAAGCCGAAGCTCTAAGAAAAAGAGCATTATCGCCTAAGCCTTTTATCCCTTACGACTAAGCCCTTAGCTTGACGTCCCAGGCCAAAAGCTCTAAGCCCTAACCCCTAAGCCTGATGCCCTTAGCGCGGAGTCTTAAGCCTTATGGCCTATGGCCAAAGCCCAAAAGCCCTACACCCTAAGCCATAATCCATAAGCTATAAGCCTAAAGCCTGAAGCCCTAAGCCCTAATTTCTAAGCCTATAAGCCCTAAAACTAAGTTCTAAGCTCAAAGTCCAAAGCTAAAAGCGCAAAATCCATAAGCCTAAAGCCATAAGCCCTAAGCCATAATCCATAATCCGTAAGTTTTAAGCCCTATGCTTGAAGCTCTTAACTTGAAGCGCTAAGTCCTATATGCTATGCCATAAGCCCTAAGCCTAAAGCCGTAAATGCTAATCCGTAAGCTCTAAGCTCATAGATTTAAGGGCAAAGCATTAATCTCAAAGCCCTAAGCTGTAATACCAAATCCCAAAGTCCTAAGTTTTAGTACCTATTAGAAGGCCCAAAGCCTATTGTCCTTAGACGTAAGGCCAAAGCCCTTAAGTCGAAGCTCTTAGAAAAAAGCCTTATAACCTAAGCCTTTTATCCCTTACACCTAAGCCCTCAGCTTGACGTCCCAAGCTTAAAGCTCTAAGCCCTAACCCCTAAGCCTTATGCCCTTAGCGTGGAGTCCTAAGCCCTATGTCCTATGCCCAAAGCCCAAGCACTAAGCCATAAGCCTGATGCCCTAAGCCCTAAACTCTAAGCCCATATAAGCCCTAAGCACTAAGCTCTAAGCTCAAAGTCCAAAGCCAAAATGCAAAAGCCAAAAGCCTAAAGCCATAGGCCCTAAGCCATAATCCCTAACCCTAAGTCCTAAACGCTAGGCCTGAAGCCCTTAGCTTAAAGCGCTAAGTCCTATATGCTATGTCAAAATCCTATACCCTAAGCCTTAAGCCCTAAGTTCTACGTCCTAAGCCCTAAGTTCTACGTCCTAAGCCCTAAGCCCTAATACCTAAGCTTAAAGCCATAAGCTCTAACCAGATGCCCAAAGTCCTAAGCCCTAAGCCCAAAGTCCAAAGCCAAAAACCTAATGCTATGCCTTAAGCCCTAAGCCCTTTGCCCATTGAACTAAACCATAATATCAAAGCCAAAGTCCTATGCCCTAAGCCGTAAGCCTGAAGCTCCACATTCTAAGCCATAAGCCTTAAGCCTTAATACCTAAACCCAAAGCCATAAGTTTAAAGCCCAAAACCAAAATCCCTAAGTTCTTGGCCATAAGCATTGAGTCCTAAGTGCTAATCACTAAGCTCAAAGGCCATAGAACCAAACCATAATTTCAAAGCCAAAGTCCTATTCCCTTATCAGTAAGCGCTAAGCTCAACGTTCTTAAGCCTTAACTTAAACCCAAAGCCATAGGTTCCAAGCCCAAAGCCAAAAATCCCAAAGTTCTTGGCCATAAGCATTACATCCTAAGTGCTAAGCCCTAAATCCTGAACACTAACCCCTAATCTCTAAGCTCGAAGCTTAAGCCCTAACCCGTAATTCTAAGCTCAAAGCCCTAAAGCCCTAAGTCCTAACCCCTAAGTCTTATGACCTATGCCCTAAACCCTAAGAGCTAAGCCCAAAGCCAAACGGCTAAAGTCATGAGCCATAAGCTTTAAGCCCTTACCCATATGCTTTAGCCCTAATCCCAAAACCCAAAGCCCTTAGCCCAAAGCCATTGGCGCTATGCCTTAAGTCATAAGCCCAAAGATAAAAGTTTTATGCCCAAATCCAAAAGCCCTAAGCAAAAAGACCTAATCAATAAGCCCTATGGACATAGCCCTAAACCCTAAGCCTTCTAAGCATTAAGGCCTTTTTTCCAAAGCCAAAGGCCCAAAGCCACAAGCTCTAAGCCCTAAGTCGTAACCCTTATGCCTATACCCTAAGCCTAAAGCCCAAAGCCTTAAGCCTTGAGCCCTAAGCCTTTAGTTGTAAGCCCTAAGCCTTAAGCCCTAAAGCCAACGTGCTAAATCCTAAGCCCAAGGCCCTAAATCCTAAACCCAAATCCCAAAGTGATAAGCCCTTAGCTCAAAGCCTTATGACCAAAGCCCTAAGCCCTAAACCCTAGGCGCTAAGCCTAAAGCTCTAAGCAATAAGCCCTATGCCTCAAGCCTTGTTTCCTAATCTCTAAGCTCTAGGCCTCTTTCCTAATCCATAAGTACTAAGCCATTACCCTTAACCCTAGAGCGCTTCTCCCAAAGAGAGAAGCCCCAAGCCCTAATTCCTAGCACTAAGCCCTAAGTCATAACCCTTAAGTGTCAATCCTAAGACCAATGTTAAAAGCCTTAAGCCTTGCGCCTTTAGACCTGAGCCTTTAGCCTTAGCCCTGAGGCCAACGAACTAAATCCCAAGCTCCAAGAGCTAAAGCTTAAGCCTGAATCCCAAATTTGTAAGCCATAAGACTGAAGCTCTAAGCCCTAAGCACTCAGCCCCAAGGCTTAAGCCATTAGGCCTTAAGCCCTTAGTCCTAGGCTATAATCCTAATGCATAAGCCCAAAGCCAAAAGGGTTAATCCATGATCGCTTAGCCCTATACCNATGGGGTGGTTAATCAGTTCGCTCCCAAAACCACCCCTCCTTACAAATCCTTTTTGAAAGTGGAGGAAAAGCCCTCTTATGTGAAGCCCAGTTTCCAAAAGAAAGATGATGAGAGGAAGCCCAATGATGAAAGCCATAGGCCTCAGACAAGAGAGATCAAATGCTTCAAGTGTCTTGGCTTGGGCCACATCGCCTCTCAATGCCTAAACAAAAGGGTCATGGTTCTTAGAGAGGATACCAATGAGATGATAAGCAAAGATGAACTAACGGGAGAAGTTAGGGAGGAGCAAGAATTCGAGGAGGAATTCTTTCATGCTCAAGAGGGACCCCTTTTGCTAGTGATTTGAAGGGCTCTAACCTCCCAAGCCCGAAGGGAGGCTTTTCAAAGGGAGAACATATTCCATAGTAGGTGCCTCATTCGCAAAAAGGTATGCTCTCTTATCATAGATGGGGGGAGTTGTACAAATGTTGTCTCTCGATATCTTGTGGAGAAGTTGGGGCTTGAAACTATTTAGCACCCGAGCCCTTATCGGTTGAGATGGTTAAATGACAAGAAATCAAGGTGACCAAAGAAATTAAATTGGATTTTTCAACTGGCAGATACAAGGATCAAGTGCTTTGTGACGTAGTGTCGATTTTTCAACTGGCAACATTTTGTTTGGAAGGCCGTGGCAATATGATCGGAAGGTAATTCATGATAGTTATACCAACCATTATTCTCTCAAGTTTGAAGGGAGGGCAATCAAATTAGCTCCCTTTAGACCGGATCAAGTTGCTATGGATGAGGCTGCAAGGAAGGAAGGTATAACTAAATCCAACTTTTTCATGTTTAAGAAGGAGTTGCTGAAATCGATTATGGAAGGAGGGCCGATTGTAATGTTAATTTTCCGTGAGAGGTTGGATGAGATTGGAGAAGCTCCTAAGGAGGTCCGAGCACTTCTAGAGGTTCCAAGAAGTTTTTCCCGAGGAGCTGCCACAAGGGTTACCACCCCTAGAGGCATTGAGCACCAAATTGATCTTCAACCGGGAGTGGTACTTACTAATAGGTTGAACCCCGAGGAGGCCAAGGAACTTCAAAGACAAGTGCAAGAGCTCCTAGACAAGGGTTACATTTGGGAATCCTTGAGTCCTTGTGCCGTGCACACTTTATTAATCCCAAAGAAAGATGGTAGTTTTCTGATGTGTATGGATAGCCGAGCTATCAACCAAATCACAATCAAATATAGGTTTCCGATTTCTAGACTCGAAGATATGTTTGATTAACTTATCGGGGCAACTTATTTCTCCAAGGTTGATTTGAAGAGTGGCTATCATCAAATCCAAATGAAGGATGGGGATGAATGGAAGACGGCTTTCAAGACCAAGTATGGCCTCTTTGAATGGTTAGTAATGCCTTTCGGGCTGTCTAATGCCCTAGCACGTTTATGAGGCTTATGCATTTAGTGCTTAAAGATTTCTTTGAAGGTTTATCGTGGTATATTTTGATGATATCTTGATTTATAGTCTAGATTTTCACACTAATTTTGGGCATCTTAGATTGCTATTTGATACTCTCCGAACAACTAGACTTTGTGGTAACTTGAAGAAATGTGCTTTTATGCAAGAACGGGTCCACTTCTTGGGATTCATTATTTCTAACAATGGTGTTGAAGTAGATGATGCCAAGATAGAGTCAATTTGGGATTGGCCTACTGCTAAGAATGTCTCGGAGGTGAGGAGTTTTCATTGCCTTGCTTCTTTTTAGCGGAGGTTCATTTGGGGTTTTAGTTTCATTGTTGCTCCCTTAACTAATTGCACCAAAAAGGGGAGAAAATTTGAATGGACCAAGAGTTGTCAAGATAGCTTTGAGTTGATCAAGCTCAAGCTTTGTGAAGCCCCCGTGCTTATGCTTCCCAACTTCCACAAAGTTTTTGAAGTAGAATGTGATGGATCCAGATTAGGAATTTGTGCAGTCCTTTTGCAAGAAGGAAGGCCCCTAGCTTATTTCAGTGAGAAGCTAAAAGGGTGCAACCTTGAATTATTCAACTTATGATAAGGATTTCTATGTGGTTATCCGGGCATTAGAAGTTTGGCAGCACTATCTTTTATCCAAAGAATTTATCATCCACACTCACAATCAAGCTTTCAAGCATATTAAGAGCCAAGGCAAATTGAATAGAAGGCACGCAAAGTGTTTGGAGTTTCTCGAAAGATACCTGTACAACATTAAGTATAAGAAGGGAGAAAGCAATGTGGTTGCTGATGCTCTCTCAAGGAGGTTTGTTCTCTTAGCCAAACTTTCTACTAACTTCTTTGGTTTTGATTGGATCAAGGAAACTTATAAGGATGACCAAGATTTTGGCCATTGGTATGTTTGAGTTTGAAAAAGGTGGAGTGTAGTTATCATCTCATGGATGGCTACTTGTTCAAAGGAGGGAAACTTTGCATTCCTTGTGGAGGAATCTGAGAGTATCTAATCAAGGAGGCTCATGGTGGCGGCTTGGCTAGTCATTTCGGGGAGAAGAAGACTTTCGAAGCCCTAAAAGAACACTTCTTTTGGCCACGCCTATTTCGAGATGTGCATAGGGTGATTGAGAAGTGCATCATTTGTAAAAAGGCAAAGAGTAGGGTACTTCCTCAAGGCCTTTATNTTTTTATGATCCAGCTCATTCCAAAAAGGTCTTGAAAGCAGCTACAACTTTGATGAAGAAAACGTTTTAAAATAACTTTGGGAAGATTGAAGAATCTGCCAATATATTCTTGCTGGTCAAGTAAAAGTTTGATTTAAGGAAAGTTGCATGTACTTTCCTATTTCCTTTGTCCATTCAATATCTTTTATTAGGCTTGGGCTCTTGGGCTTGTGTGCTTGACCACCTTGCATAATGTCAATATCTTCTTCAACACTTAACATAATAAGCATTTTATTCTGATGTTGAATAGATTCTTTCATTTCAATTTTTTCAACTAAACAACATAGCGCTTCATGCATTTTCTTGATTCTTGACCATGTCATTGGGCCTCCAATTCCTTGCAATTGGTCTTTCTTCTTGGGATTGATTTGTGTCATCACTTGATCCGCATCACTCTAGTACCTAATCAAATGCCCAAAGCTCAATGCCCTAAACCCTAAACCATAAGCTCTACGCCCTAAGCCCAAAGCCCTACGCCCTAATCTCAAAGCCTAAAGCCAAATCCCTGACCACCATGCTCTAAGCTATGAGCCTTAAGTCCTAAGTCATTAGCTTTATGCTCTAGGATGTGATCCACAATACCTTGTCACAATCCCTAAGCCATAATCCAAAAGCCCTAAGCTATAAGCCTTAAACCCTAAGACCAAAGCCCTAACAACTAACCACAAACACTTGAGCCCTAAGCTGTGACCTTGAAGCCCTAGGATCTAACACCAAAGCTTTAAGCCCTAGTCCCTAAGCCACAAGCCCAGAGCCAAAGCCCTAGATCCTAAGCCCAAGCCTTAAGCCAAAAGCCCAAAGCCTGATGCCTAGTGCCCTAATCCCTTACCCCAAAGCCTTAAATTATAAGCCCCAAGTCATAAGCCATATGCACAAGGCCTAAAAACCAAAGCCCTAAGCCCTAAGCCCAAATCCCTTAGCCCTACGCACTTAGCCATAAGCCCTAAGCCCAAATCCCTTAGCCCTACGCACTTAGCCATAAGCCCTAAGCTCTGATCCGTAGGCCCTAATCCATAAGTCCTAAGTTCTAAGTCCCAAGCCCTAACACCTAAGCCAAAAGGCCTAAGCCCAAAGATAAGAGTTGCAAGTCTTAATCACGAAACAATAAGCCCTATGCCCTAAGCCTAGATTCCTAAGATCAAAACCCGAAGCCTTATGCCCTAAGCCCAAATCCTTAAGCCAAAGCCTTGAGCCATTAGTGAGAGGCCGAAAGTTCAAAACCTTAAGCCCTAAGCTCTAATCCTTAAGCCCAAAGCCCTACCCAAATATCCTAAGCCATATGCCCTAGGCCCTAAAACCAAAGCTCTAATTCCTTGGTCAAAGCTCGAAGCCCTAAGCCCTAAGCCCTAAGCTTTAAGACCTAATGGTATGTTTCAAGAGTGGAATGTGGAACAAAATAGATATCGGGTGAGAGATAAGCAAATAAAAGGGCAATGGGTGTTATTTGGGAAGGTGGTTCTTCTGTTGCATATTGAGAGGAGAGCTTAACCTCCAAAAATGAGGGTAAAAGCTTTGGGGAATCGGGAGATATCCAGACGGGAGTATCAAGTGCTAAAAAGGAGATGATCGGAAAAGGAAATGGAGTTGATAGGAAAATGGGAGGTAACCAGAGATGGAGAAGAACTAATATGAATTACACGCTTATCCTAAGACCAGGGGGGAGTGGCTGAAGTTGTGTAGCATGACCTAGCTCACCCTAGCTCAGAAGGGGAGCAAAAACCTTGAAGAACACTCTCGGATGTCGCCGGATACTACTCACCGGAGAGCCAAGTCTTGGAGGTGGAAAACCGGCAAAGAAGTAAAATGCAAAAGCACTCTTTGTATTCACTAAAAACTTATTACAATGCTCGGTGATGAGAGGTTTTTAACTTCTCTAACATTAAAGAGGAGCAACCTAATCAGATGGCAACCAAGAGCTTTACCTGATTTGGTGCGTGCACAAAAAGAAAGGTGGAAATGACCACACAACATTTACCCTATTTGGGGGAGCATGTTTGTGGTCCCCTCCAAGCTTGTCTGCCACGTCTCACTCTTGGAGCTATAAAAAATACAAAACTTAAAGCATAAAAGCCACAAATCCACAAAACCCATGAAACCCATGGCTTACCCATGGAAACCCATTTTACAAACCCTAACCCTAAAGCTTGCATACAGAGTTTGCAACCGAGATTTGGAGGGATGATTTGTGGATGAGGGAGGAGCTTAACCTCCAAAAATTAGGGTGAAAACTTTAGGGAAACGGAAGATATGCAGAGGGGATTATCGGGTTCCAAAAAAGGGTGGTTATCGGAGGGGAAAATGGGGATGGCTGGAAAATGTGAGTTACCGGAGGGGTGGAGATAAGCTATGGGAATGACACGCTTACCCTAGGACCACGGGGATGTGGTTGAAGTCGTGTAGCAAGGCCTAGCTTTTCCCTAGCTCAAAAGGGAAGCCAAAACCTAGGAGAACCTCTCGAAAGTCGCCGAATATTACTCACCGGAGGGCCGAGTCTTGGTTGCCGGAAAATCCACAGCCAAGGAGAGAAAATGCCAAGCACTTTTTTGTATTCAAATTCCANAAGGCCTTATCCCAAAACCATAAGCCTTTAGCCAAAAACTCTAAGCCCTAAGCCCAAAGCCTAAAGCAACCCTTAGCCTAAAGCACTAAGCCCTAAGCCTTAAGCCCGAAGTCTCATACCCTAACCCCTAAAACTTTAATCCTAAGCCCAAAGTCCTAAACCCAAAGCCATAAGCCCGAATCCCTAAGCCCTAAGCTTTAAGACCAAAGCTAGAAGCCCTATGCTTTAAGCCTCAAGCCCAAAGCTCAAAGCAAAAAGCCTAGCCTATGCCCAAAGTCCTAAGCTCAAATCTGTAAGCCCTTAGGACTAAGGCCTAAAGTCTTATCGACAAGCCATAATCACAAAGCCCTAACTTTATCCCTAATTTATAAGCGTAAATCCTAAAGCCCAAAGACTTAGGCGCTAACACATATGCCCTAAACCGAAAGCAAAAAGCTTAAGTCCAAAAGCCCAAAGTCGTAGGCTCCAAGCATTACGCCCTAAGCCCAAAGCTCTAAGCCCTATGCTAAAAAACCAAACCCCTAGATCCTAGAGTCGGCAATCGAGCCAGCTCGAACAAGCCAAGCTGGAAATTTTCTGTTCAACCCGAGCCTGTCGAGCTGTTCAACCCGAGCCTGTCGAGCCTATTCGAGCCGAGCCTGTCAAGCTTTTTCCAAAAATTTTGGCTCGAGCCGGCTGGCAAGCCTCAAGCCTATTTGAGCCAAGCCTAAGCCGAGTCGGTCGAGCTTGTTGAGCCTACACCAGTCGAGCCAAATGAGCTGAACATACGAAAATATATTTATTATTTTTAAAAAAATTGCATATCATTGAAATTAAATTGTATGAATTCTAAAAAGTACAAGTGTAAAAAATTACATACAAAAAACTACAAGTGTAAAAAATTACATATAAAAAAAAGATAAATGAAAAAAATACAAGTGTAAAAATTACATATGAAAAATAAAATTTTAAAAATTATATGAAGTTACACTTTAGAAGTTAATAATTTTTTAATTATAATTTTTGAATTCCTATGTTAATTCATCCTCTCGTTGTTGGTTTCTTGAAATTGCATCGCTCGAATCCTTCAAGCATATTTAACACCTCCACGAGATCCAGTGCAAGATTTCATGTCGATTGTTGAAAAATTGTCCACCTGCACTAAAACCAAACTTGAAAGCTATAGTTGAAATAAGAAGTGTTAGTAAATTGCGTGTCATTTAGAAAGAATCAGATAGACGACCGTGTAATTTTTCCACCAACCTAAAATATCAAATGCATCCACACGAGGAAGTTGATAACGAGTGTCTAGATAAATATCGAGTTCATTCTTATCAGAACCATAAGAATGCACATCGCTATTAATTTTTTCATCAATGACAGCTATATTGTTTAGCAGCTATCCAAAATATGAACTACCATTAGAAGTAAACGCGACATTAGATAAAGAAAATGAATGAAATCGTTTCTTAATTAAGCTACCAAAACCACAAACATTAGCCCTAAGTTACCAAAAATCGTATCAAGCATCAATTTATAATATTTAATTCTATATCTAAGATGCATAATGCAAGCAAATAAAAAAATATTGGGTATGTTAAACCAATATTTTTAAATTTTGTTTCTTTTTTTTTCAACGATGTCAGAAAATTCATCTATTTTTTTATATCTCTCAAAAGCACCCGTTAAGTTTACAAATATAGGAAGAACGAGATGCGAAGTCGGGTAATCAACTCCCAAACATTCTTTAGTAGCTTCGAAAAATAGTTTCAAAAAATCAAGAAATAAATTAGACATATCATAACTACAATTATCTAAAGTAATACCTTCTGTTTTTACTAAAAAAATCAAAAATAATATTCCAATACGGTTTAACATGTTCTAACATTAAATAAGTTGTATTTTACTTTGTTGATACATCCGTTTTTAATTTTTTAAGTTGGAGATTAGCTGCTTTACAAAATTCTTTATACTTTTGTTGTCGGAAGATAGAAGAAGTAATAAAAGAAATTTCATTTCTAATTGCATCAATATGCAAAGAAATAAATTACATGTCATCTTTGATAATTAAATTTAAAATATGATAAACCCAACATATATGAAAGCAAAGATTGACAACTATCAAATTGAAAAAACTTTTAAATTGGAAAACACAAACATCATTAGCATAAGCATTATTTAAAGTAATACTAAAAATTCTATTTCTAAGATTATATTCCTGTAAAATTACCACAATCAATTGATAAATAGTTATTTTGTTCTAAGGATTTTCATGATTTCCTCCACCACCAACTATTAATTGTAATTGGGTCCAGTCTCTTGTTTGCTCGTGTGCATGACATTTTTTATAATGTTGACCAATAGTGCTAGTGGTAGATTCGTACGCATAATGCTTTGCATAATATTTGCATTGCACCCTATTTTTTATTTTCCCCTATTTGTATTTCTTTCAATTCAAAATATTTCTAATCATCCAAAAAAATTTATTTTATTTTTATTTTGGTGAAAATGTGGATGCATGTATGGATGTGTGACCAATAGAAAATGCAAGATTACTAGATCCAATTGCTTGAATGTTGTCATCATAAAAAAACCAAAAGCCTGAATCCTCATTCCATAAGCCATAAGCCCTATGCCTGAAGCACAATGCCCAAAGCCAAAGCTCTAAAGCCCTTAGCCCTAAACCCACAGCCCAAAGCACAAACCTCAAAGACCAAAATCCAAAGTCCTAAGCCTTAGGCACAAATACTAAAGCCCTAAATTACAAACCTGAATCCATAACCCTAGGCCCTAAGCCCTAACCATCAATCCTTAGCCTTAGGCCTTAAACCCTAAGCCCTAAGCCCTAAGCCTTAAGCCATCAGCCTTTAGTCATAAACCCTAAGCCCTAACACCCAAGCCTAAAGTTCTAAGCTCTATTCCCTTAGAACAAGGCCCTAAGCTCTAAGCCATAAGCTCAAAGCCTAGGCCCTAAGCCAAAAACCCTAAGCCAAAAGCCCTAAGCCCTAGGCCCTTAGCTGACATGATATGGATGACCCTAAAATTATCTTGCCATAAATATTTATCTAACATGTTTGCTAATT
>QAOC01022462.1:0-180169 GCA_003255005.1 Begonia fuchsioides | reverse complement strand
CGTCTAACATATTTCTTTCCTACGAACGCGTCCATAACATCATTACCTTCTGTTAGGATTATACCGAGGGATCAAGTTAAGAATAGATCAGAGAGATAATCTAAGTTTTAATATTATGGTCGTTAGTAGAAATAGAAGAGAGGTGACTGAGTTGTAAGCATTGAATGAAGTCTAAAAAAGTTACTTTCTCAACAGTAGCATATTTTTCAAGCGAGACGCGATTGTTTGACTTTCTAGGTCGGTGTTTTTCGGGATTTGTGGCTTTTGTGTTTCCATCTGTGTTATTTTAATCACTTCATTCCAATGAAGTCATTTTATGCCAATGACCTTCCCTGATCCATAATCCACAATGCACTAGGCAAGGTTGCTGTGGTATGGCAGCAAATGGTACACCAAATTCTACTAACGACAACCAATGAGCACACTGCTTGGTTGCTTGCCTTATCAGGTGCACATAAATCACAAACAAGCCTTGAGGCACCTAGGTCTCACCAGCTGTAGACGGATGATAATTGATAAGTGGTATTGTGCTTGAATTCAGTGCTTTGAGCTTTCATTACTCCTTTAATAATCCATAGAAAAAATCATTCTTTGGATTTTGATAATAAGAAACTAAAAAAAAACGTCTTCATCAGATACAATGGACTGAGAAAAGCGATGTCATGAAAGGGTGCTGCTGAGACTAATTGTGTTATGAAAGGGTGCTTCATGACAACAAAGTATTGAGTATATCTACAACCATAAAAAATAGACATCATTCCCTTATAACAGGGTATACTCTAGATGAAATCCATTGATAAATCATACACTCCATTTAAATATTAGCAAAATACGCAGCAATCCTGCAAGACATGTAGCCTCATACTTGTTTCTCTGACAAGTTTCACGTGAAACACCGAGATCTATCTCCTTCTTAATGTCTTGCCAAAAGAACTACGCACAATTCTTTTATAGGGTTTATAGACACAAGCGTCCTCCAAATCAACTACTCTAAATAGCACGGGAATGATGTAGGAGGTTGGAGCTAATACCATATATCCATATACAAAACCTGATAATTGAGCATGGAATTGCCATCATGCTCTCTCAAGATCCCAATTAAAGGTAACCCAAACAACCTAGCATTGGCTTGCAGCTTAGTTGAAAGAGAAACTAGATTCCCTGGGTCGCTACTACTCTTCACTGGGTCACAACTATTCCCACTGTATCGTGGAATAAAAGGTCAAGGAGAAACAAGTTGCTTCCTTGGGGCGTCAAGAAAGGGTGTTTGCAGTCTAATTCTTGATTCTTGGAGTCAAAACTCTTTTTTCCTAGCAAGTAAAACTGCCATTATTTATGCCAAAACAATGTTTTTGAGCTCTAGCTCATAAACTGAACCCATGTGAGCCCACCCAAGAAAAAGCAGACTAAAATAACATCTCAGGCAATCCGCATAAGAACTGCAACTGTACCACTTCGAGATCGATCTGCTCCAGATGAAAGGTTTAGAAAGTCAAGCAATGCAAGAAAAAGAATGGTGATGATAAAATGTCTCAACTCCTAAAATGCTTCAGACTCAGGCATCATCAAAGTAACATTTTTTTCAACTATTCATAAGGACTATCGATCTTTCAATAACTACCTCATTCACTCCTTTAATGACTAAGGAATTGATCATGCCCAATTAACTTCTATCTTTGCTTCACTGCAACTACCCCCACATATAAAACTATGATTTCCAAGAATTCAGAGCAAAATGACACTTGGATTTCTCGATGGTAGAGCTGTAGGCTTGTAACAAGTTACAAATGTGCCCTTGATAAAGAATGTGCTTGCTATCTAGAGATATACTTGAAGACTTGGTTCTTGAGAGCTTCAAGACCAAAGGTGCCTAAGCAAGCCCAAATGGCACTAGTAAAAACTTGAAATGGCCTTTATGGATTCGAAATGCACTCTTTAGCACATACTTAGCATGAACTCTAATATGATGGTAAGCAGCTATGAAGTCCAATTTTAAAGAACCCCTATGAATTGAGTAACTAGTCTAATAACTCCTCAATAGCTTGAGTAGACAACTTGTTTGGCAGAATTGCTCTATATATGACTTGGTAACATAAATTTGGTAACTGTTGTTTTTCTTTTTGAGAACTTGCAAGCCTTAAAAAGGAATACAAGTGGTCTAGACAATTTGACTGAGCAGCCATCCTCACACTGACCAACTGCCATACCTTAAAATGGAAATTGGTCAATCGATAGCTGGGAAAACCTCTCAAGTAGACTCATAAGCGGCATATCTTTTCATTTAATCAACACTTACACCTCTTGCAAATGTTCCCACACATAACCAATAATATTCAACAACACTTCTGGTTGACTAAGATCAACAAGTCTGGATTTCAATCGAGTGTTAAAGGCTCCACTTCATTTATGTTTCCTTTCACCAGTTTAAAGCCATGAAAAGTGAAAAAAAAGACAGATGAATTGAAGAAGTTTCTGGTAATTGAAGCTATGCGCCACAGCTCCACATTTTCTTAATAATCTTAAATGGCTTAAAAGACCTTGGACTTAATTTTTCATTTACTCTTTTAGCAAAAGCCTTCTGCTGATAGAATTTAAGTTTTAGTATACACCCCATCACCTTTTGCCACAGTTAGTTCCCTATGATGTTTGTTTGTTGCGTCCTCATCCTCTTTTGTTTACTAAAATAAAAGTTTAGAAAGAACAAGGTGTCGTCCTTCTCCTGTCTCGCTTGTCCTATCTTGCCCATATCTAATAAATGGAGGATCCCTTTTAAACACTACCCTAAACGGTATAATCTGTATACTAGCTTGAAACAGTGTGGGTAACACAATCTTAACTTATCAAAAGACATACACCTCAGATACGTTTTTAAACATCCACATTAGTTTGGCTATCCATTTGTGGATAATAAGTGTACTCTTCCTCAAATTATAACCCATAATCGTATCAGAACATCTTCATAAATCGTGCTCCTTTAAATGTTATACCATTCCCCATCATTAAGTCATATTTAACAGTTTGTGATACTAGTAATTGCAATTTATCCACAAGCTACTTTGAAATAATATTGTTGGTTATCCCACAATCAATAAGAGCAGCTACCTACGGTTACTGAAATTTGTCCTGAAAATGCACTAAATGTGGAGAGGCATGAATCCCATAGCTGAATTCAATGACAGCTCCATAGGATTTCCCAATGCCAATAGATCTTCCTATTCGTCCTCCTCCAAATTCTCCATTTCAGTAGCTACTTCAATGTCATCTTGTAAAATTAAGACTTGTAATGCTTTCTTCTTGCACTCGGCATTATAATAAAAACTCGTCGCTTGATCATTTTTTTTGTTTGGCGGATGCCGCTGCTCTCTTTCTTGCTCGGATCTGCTGCCGCATTAGATTCTGCTGTCTTGTCTCCAGTTCTGCTGCTCCTTCCCTGGCTTGTCCCAAGATGTTGCTACTGTTGTGACTTCATCTCTGTTTTTGGCCAATGCCGTTGCTACCTGCTCTTTTGGTTGCTGATGCCTTTATCCCCGGATTCGCCTGCTCCGTTTCGTTTCTGATCTCGAAGATGGCATTTTTGTATTCCTCCCCAAGATGCCTCTTTTTGATGCCTTGGGTTGAGCTGATTAATTGTTTCTGTAGTCAATTTTGAGCCTGGCTTGATTTCTATTGTCGGCTTGTGTTAGTTGGGTTTTTTTGCTTTTGGTAAGTCAGCATGTTGACTTTTTTTTTGTGCTTTTAGCTTTTGTTTAGGGTGTCCTGGGCGGATTCTCTGGCTGTATTTTTCTTCCCCGGCCCCTAGGTCTTGACTTTCATTCTTGTTTTGCTTTCTTTTTTATATTATTTACCTTAAACCAAAAAAAAAAAAAAAACTCGCATTTGTAACACAATATTTTCTCTCATTGAAGTTGCATTTTTTAGAGTTAATCATCTTCCAAGAATGTAAACCTTTGACCAGAGAGGCAAAAGAAGGAAGTTTTTTACTCAATCAAGAATAAATTATGCACCGACCTAACTTCAGCACTTCCTAATTTTGACATTGGATTTAAGTGTGACGCTTAGGGGTGGTTATGGGTCGGGGTGGTTGGCACCGACTCATTAAGGATTACCATAAGTAATACGTTTGAATTAGGTTATCGATATGACCCGAACCTGATCCAACCTGTGCAGGTTCATGTTAGGTTAGTAAATCGAATTATAACAAAAAATTATTCATTCATTCCAAATTCAAGCCACTGGTCCTTAAAAAAGTTGAAATATATCTTTAATATTATATATACTCAATTAAAACTTATAATTTCACGACAACAAGCCAAAGAGTAGTGACTATCCCTTCATCGATTTTCTATCCGTACTTACAACAAGCCAAAGCTAAAAAATTCAATTCATTCTACACTCTTCATAAAACTGGTGACAATACTTACAAGATCGAGATACCATCAGACATGTACATTCCTAACACTTTTAATATAGCTAACATCTTTGATTATTATCCTCTCGACAAGCTTCCTTTTCCAACTGTCTAATTCGAAGAAAAGTTTACTTCTAGAGGAAATTATTGATGCATTACAAGCTCAAGCCCAATTGTGCCCACAATAACAATTTATCAAATTCCGTAAAGAATTTTCTTTACTTTTTCCTATTATTTTTATTTTGGCCACAATACAAAACTCTAGCTACACTACACTTTTTAGTAGAATAGTAGTCTATTGAGAAGAGGAAGAACTCTCAAAAGAGAAATACTTTTGGACGTCAAGCAACAATATGGTTATGATAACAACTACCAAAAATGTTCCCATAGGCATATAATATAGAATTTCTTATCTTCTCTTAGTAACCAATTCAGCAACAACATGTTTATGTCACAAAAGATTCTTATTCTATCAAGTCATTGCTCAAAGGCATTGAGTCTTACGTCAAGTCATTGCTCAATGGCATTGAGTCGTATGTCATGTAGTTGCTCATTGGCATAGGGCCTTTGTTTGTTGACAGTTCTTTTATTTCTTACACAACCTTTTCTAAGCAATCAATCGGGAAAATGAAGATGAATAAAGAAAGCAGACACATGAATCAATTGATAATATAAAAAAATTTGAAAAATCCACTCCAGTTAGCTTACTAATGGGATTCTGATAGGGCCGGTAGAACAATCAACTAACAAGTAAATGATATTGGAATTAAAGAGATAAAACCAATAACAAAACAGAGTTGGTGAGCAATTGATGGAGACTCCCTCTCCCCTTGAGAGCAATTAATGGAGGCTCTCTCTCCCCTAACGAACTCCTAAAATCTTTTATGATCTACTTAAGTAAAACTTTAATATCCTTATACTAACAATATGCCCATGGACTTAGCTAACTAGGAAAAGCACAATTAGAGAGGCCATATAGGCTGCAATTACAGATGACTCTTCTTTGGCCTTCTATTATAAGTCCCGAGGTTGTGGGCCTTATCAAATTCCCTCAAATGTTAATCAAACTACAAATAAATCATGTCGATTGTCAAAAGTCTATTTCTAATATTAATCAAAACTCCTTAAATATAGTTCGTGTCATACTTAAAATCTCTAATGAGATAAATTATATATGTACAAAAACTTTTAAAAAGATCAAATGAATAAAACAATAAAATTAGATAGATAAGTCAAAATAAATTGAATATTATCAGATCATGGATTTTATGGGCTCGGGCCAAGAGGCAACAACAATGTACTACCCTCTCTCCACATCACCACAAATTTTTAATAGAGTTCCTCCCGCACCAATCCCCTTTCTCTTCCATCGAACCCATACAAAGACCAACTTTTGTACCAACCATCTGGACATATTGACTGTTCCAATACAAATGCTTGGCATGATTCAATAGCAAATAATAGAGCCCAGTATAAGAACAAATTAAAATAGACATTTTGAGAAGTTGGTGAATTCTCCATAAGAAGAAACAAATATGAAATCACAATGAATGTCCCCTTTCTTGTGACATCATGGTTGAACAAAACCAATTAGCACAATGACAACAACTACCAAAAATGTCCCCACAGGCATAAAATATTAAGTTATGCTTTCTAAGTTCATTAATAAAAGAAATGCAAATTCAGCCCTTAATAATATGCTCTTTACGCCTTGCTTAGGTCCCTCAAAAGTGGAGAGACATCATCGAGGAACCACAATATATTTGGATGTAAAGGCTCAACTGTTGGGCCAGAGGGTGGATGGAACACACTTTGAAATGTATAAAACTGAATTTAACGGAGGAAAAGAAGATAGGAGAGAATATTCAACCAAGGAAACTAAGCATATTTGTAAAAGTCATAACTCAGTATTGTGTGGGTGATTAAATTTTGGCATTGCTTCTACATTTTCTTGCTTTCTCGTCTATAACATGTTGCCTTGTTTGATAAATGATTTATCCCGATGTCAAAATAACAAATGTCAAAAATTATTCTGGTATGATGATTGAAACATTTAAAACACCTCTTTCTTATTTCACAAACCAACAAAAATTTCAAATGAACAGAATCTCTAAGCTCATGGAGATAATCTAAATTTTAGGTAAGCTAAAAAAGCAAATACTACATTAAAAAAAAACTTACAGCAAATCTAGGAACATCATAGTGCTTTGAATCATGTTGCGCATCTGAATCCTAAATACAATGGAAAAACTTTTAAGTTAAATCAATAAGCATCGGAGCTCATGGGATGAGTATTTATTTCACTAATTAATACCGCAAGATATAATGATTCCTCCAACATTTGGCTGTTTGTCCTGCAAAAATATTAATAATAATAATAATTTTATGAATCGCAACCAAAATTTCAGAGTCATATACATATAACAAAAGGAAAAGGCATACCGTTTAGAGAAATGTCTATATGTTGTGACTACCAATAACACAATTAACACAACTGTTAAGTTACACAAAACTATTGTAGCAGCACTGATTCGAGTTGGTCCCTTCTTCTTTTTACTTTGTAGTAAAAGTGTCTGAGGTTTAATGCGAGCCATTAGATTCTAAGACAATTAGCGGAAACTTTTCCTGTAAGCACAACCTGAAAAAAGAATTAACAGTCAAAATTCATAACAAAACAAACGTTCAAAATAACCAAGCATGTGTATAACTGTAATGTGCTTTTCGTCCTGTATTTGAATTTAAGTCAGAAAACAACATGCACATCTGCTTGCGTATTCACTAGAAAAATAGTGAACAAGCCACAAAATGTCCATTCCTACAAAAATCTTAGCATAATATAAAACTGAATTGCTTCAAATGTCAAGTACCAAAATAATTCATAAAAAAAAAAAAAAAGCTCAAACGCATCCAATCATTTCTACTGGGTGCAGGATTGAAATTCATAAAGCACCACGATCTGATGAAAAAAAAAACAGATCGGACACAGAATAATTCAAAAACTTATACAACATGCGGTTTAGAACCCTAAATCAAAGACGAGAGTTGCTCATAAATGCGAACCGAAACCACCATGACCAGACGTACTTCTAGCAATTAATGGCAATTCTAGGACGGAATGGAATCTGAGTTAATGACAGGAAATAGAAACGAACTTTGAACTCTTCTCTGTCGGTCTGTTCTTCTCGTAGCAACGGAGTCAAGCACTCTGATTACGACTGCGAATCAACGGCTGCTATCTGTTCTGGGTCGCAAATTTCTACTCTAATGAGATTATCGCCATCTTTCCAAGATCTGTGTCTAATGCGCGTCTCAGGAATCCACTCCCCTTCAAATTAAATTACACTGCAGTTTGGCCCCCCTATTTATCTCTCTTACAATTCAGCCTTTTGTTTTAAATAAAGGGTAAAAATAAAATAAATAAAATAAACACGAAAGTATAAGACAATATAGCTAAAAATAACCATAAAAAGTTAGAAACATGAAATCAGAGAATTCGAATAAGGTCAAAAACCAGTCTGGGCCGGGTTGGTTTAAATCAACGATTCACATAATTTTAGATTTAAAAATATGAAATCAGGTCAAAAGCTGACCTAAACTCACAAAAAAGTTAGCAATTGGCACAAACTCAAAAAAAGCTCAAAACAAGAGAATTCGATAAAATTATAATAAATATATTTAAAGTTATATTTTTTTTTTAATTTTAATATAATAAGTATATTTTAATATATGTATATATATATATATATTGTCATTTTAATTAAATTTTAAATCTGCTTGAGAATCTTGTTTGTTTACTTGAGATTTCGAAGCCACGTCGAGTCCGTTCTTGGTTTTGAAAATATCGATTCCCAATAACAATGAAAAAGTAACTAAAAATTATCACAATCTGGTGGGGCTGTAACACCTCACTTTTCTATGTAACCTAAGCATGTATGAATATAGCACGTTGTGACAAGTGTACAATATGTGTTAAGGGATGATGGATGTTGAGGTGATGTTACACTTTTGAAATAGTAATTTAGATGATTTGGAAACAAAGTTGGATGTTAGAATAAAAGTTGTCAAGTGTTGGAGGTGGAGAGTGGATGAAAATAAAGAAAAATGCCAGAGTTTCAACCGTGTGGTAACACCCGACCCTTTCATCATAATTCAAAGACTTATAAGTATATCATCTTATATTTCAATTATGATTAAGGGTATGATGATGTGCCACGGATTAGCACATCTAGAAGTGAAAGCAAACTATTTTCTAATGAGTTTGTTCATTTTTTAGGAAGCTTGTTTTATAAAGGTTTAATCAATAAGCCAAAGATGAAGGGCATGGTGATCCCTAGTTGTCAAGTGGGGTTGATGCATTTCATGGGCCAACCACACTTGATGAAGTAAGAGGAGTTCAAGGGTGGCACATTAAGGTGGCCCCAAATCACCAAAACATGAAGGGGAAAACATGTTTTCCTTTTGACAACTTTGTGTAATAATTTAGTTAGTTTTATGTAATAATTAGGAGGATAATTAGTAGCTTAAATTTTTACACATGTAAGGGTACTTAGTGTACCTGTGGCATGGAAGGGTGATCAAAACATCTATGGTGATGAAAACAATATTTCTGGTTTCGGCCCAAGCTGACCTTCGAGGCTTCTGCAGCCGTTTCGACCACCTTCCAGACCTGTGTTGGACAAACGTGCTTCTACAAAAATGTGGCCCACATCTTAAGGTTTCCAGCATGGGGCAGAGCATAAACTTTGGACAACAACTGCCCAGCCAACGATCGCCATTACAGAGGCCTCCAAAAGATGGAGCGGCCCAAGAGCATCCAACCCATGGCGGCTGATCCATGACCATGTTTGGCCCCAACGGAAAGGTAGGCTGAATTTCATCTTTGTCCTTCATGGGAGCAGCAGCTAGCAGCCCATGGAAGTGCCCAACCATTAGCCCAAAAGATACAAGTGTTCAAGTCCATTTGATTATGGACATTCCATCATCTATTAGGTTTTTGGTTTTTCGTAGAAACCATGCAAGAAACTTGTCATCCATCTTATTTTTGTGCTAAATTACGTGGAAGCAAGTGGGAAAGATTAGGGAACATTAAGGAATGGGGGTACACCATACCTTAGAGTTCCGTCTCTCCTTGAAGTGTAGAAGTCAAAGGAGGGGCCCACTTGCCATGCTTTTAGGTTTGCTAGTTACTTTGAAATGTAGGTAGTAATTATTTTCTCCATGTAGCTCGTGGGAAGAAGGGTTTTATTCCTTTCTTCTCTGCATTTGGAAGATAGAAAAGTATTGGAAAATTTGCAGAAGCTTTGAAGCTCTCAAACCCTCTTTTCTAACGGCTTCTTGGGATTTTGGTGAGTAATATCCAATCTTCCTTGTTGTCTTTGGTGTTGGTGCCTTGCTAGAGTCACTTAGCTTTTATTCCAACCTTCCTCCTCACTTGCTTAGGATCAAGGTAAGCTTGGAAGTCATATAGCCTTCATTCCGTTTATGTATTTTGGTTCTTGGTTGTTTTCTTATTGGTTGCTGCCATTTTAATTTACCCGAGAATCTAATTGAGTCCCAAAAGTGTCTCCCGTGCTATTTTTTGTTTCCCTCGTGCTAAAATCCTCAAAATCTGGCTGTGAGTTCTTATTTCGCGTCTTGAAGTATTGGCTATTCATCTCACTCCCAGGTCTACCCAATTAAAAGTTGTGCATGCATCTATCCTCTGTCCTTCACCTGAGTAATTCATTCCTTTTTCGTTGAAATTGGTTTCTGCCAAATTTCACCTTCTCAGGTCACCGACATTGGGAGTTGTGCAGACGTCTCTCCCACCTAATGCTCTGCCAATTGGTAATTTTGTCTGTTTGTGCCTCTAAATGTGTCCCCGTGCCATTTTATGATCCACACGTGCTTTCACTCTAAATCTTGACCAAACTCAGGTCCTTCCCTAAAGTCTAAGTCCCCAAAATTTCAGCCGAAAGGCCTGTATGAAATTGGAGTTCTAACTGCCACAATCCCCTGTTTTTGTTTTAGTCCTTCTTCTCATTGGCAGATTGCATTGTTTTCTCCTATCCCGACACTTTCGCATTCGTGGAGCGTGTCATATGAAATGACGATTAACTTGCTGGAAAGAATAAACTACTTAGGAATGCCAAGGAGATATGGAAAGGGCTATCCTTAGTGGTTTAACCTACAATTTTGAGAACAAAACTTCAAATAAGGGGGGGTAGAATGTAACACCTCACTTTTCTGGGTAAATTAAGCATGTATGAATATAGCACGTTATGGCAAGTGTACAATATGTGTTAAGGGATGATGGATGTTGAGGTGGTGTTACAATTTTGAAATAGCAATTTATATGATTTGGAAACAAAATTGGATGTTAGAATAAAAGTTGTTAAATGTTGGAGGTGGAAAGTGGATGAAAATAAAGAAAAATGCCAGAGTTTCAATCGTGTGGTAACACCCGACCCTTTCATCGTAATTCAAAGTCTTATAAGTATATCATCTTATATTTTAATTATGATTAAGGGTATGAAATGACGATTAACTTGTTGGAATTCAATTGTTAGAATTGGTAGTTGATAAAGTAACGTCAATGTGAAAGTTGGACTAAATCAGTTTAAGTGTTGAATGGAAGTTTGAGAAAATGGAAAATGGAAGGTTGTGAATGAAGGACCGGTCGACCTAGTCATGAGGAACTTGGTCTGGTCGACCTACGTTAGAAACCGGTCGACCCTTGCAAGGTGAACCACCTTGACACAATGTTAAGATTACCCGATTTCAGAGATTTTAAATTCTTCAAATGAGTTTACGTTCTTCTCATTAAATTCTTCAATGGCAAGGATGTAAAGATCCTAAATTTAATGATCAACGAGCTAAGAAGAGAGCAAATTCCTCTGATCAAAGTGCTATAAAATAGCCACTAGAAAGAATAAACTACTTAGGAATGCCAAGGAGATATGGAAAGGGCTATCCTTAGTGGTTTAACATACAATTTTGAGGACAAAATTTCAAATAAGGGTGGTGGAATGTAATACCCCACTTTTCTGGGTAACCTAAGCCTGTATGAATATAGCATGTTATGACAAGTGTATAATATGTGTTAAGGGATGATGGATGTTGAGGGGGTGTTACACTTTTGAAATAGTAATTTAGATGATTTGGAAACAAAGTTGGATGTTAGAATAAAAGTTGTTAAGTGTTGGAGGTGGAAAATGGATGAAAACAAAGGAAAATGCTGGAGTTTCAACCGTGTGGTAACACCTGACCCTTTCATCATAATTCAAAGTCTTATAAGTATATCATCTTATATTTCAATATGATTAAGGGTATGAAATGACGATTAACTTGCTGGAAAGAATAAACTACTTAGGAATGCCAATGAGATATGGAAAGGGCTATCCTTAGTGGTTTAACCTACAATTTTGAGGACAAAATTTCAAATAAGGGGGGTGGAATGTAACACTCCACTTTTCTGGGTAACCTAAGCCTGTATGAATATAGCACGTTATGGCAAGTGTACAATATATGTTAAGGGATGATGGATGTTGAGGTGGTGTTACACTTTTGAAATAGTAATTTAGATGACTTGGAAACAAAGTTGGATGTTAGAATAAAAGTTGTTAAGTGTTGGAGGTGGAAAGTGGATNAGTTGTTAAGTGTTGGAGGTGGAAAGTGGATGAAAAAAAAAGAAAAATGACGGAGTTTCAACCGTGTGGTAACACCCGACCCTTTAATCATAATTCAAAGTCTTATAAGTATATCATCTTATATTTTAATTATGATTAAGGGTATGAAATGACGATTAACTTGCTGGAATTCAATTGTTAGAATTGGTAATTGACAAAGTAAGGTCAATGTGAAAGTTTGACTAAATCAGTTTAAGTGTTGAATGGAAGTTTGAGAAAATGGAAAATGGAAGGTTGTGAATGAAGGACCAGTCGACCTAGTCGTGAGGAACTTGGTTTGGTCGACCTACGTTAGAAACTGGTCGACCCTTGCAAGGTGAACCACATTAACACAATGTTAAGATTACCCGATTTCAGAGATTTTAAATTCTTCAAATGAGTTTACGTTCTTCTCATGAAATTTAATAGACTTTATGATGGAACTATAGCAACAAACATTACTCCATTTGGAGGTTTATAGAGAAAGTTATGGGTTTTGGAAATTGACAGTTGGTAACAACAACCGAGTTGAAAATTGATAATTGAGTAGTTTTAGTTTTCCTATTTTATCATGCTACATATGAGCTTAAGTGACAAAGAAATATTATATTAAATTATATAAGACATCAAAATGAGAAGATTGATAGGTTGAACAACTCGATTGGTGTTGTGGTGCAAAAGTTATGCACGTTCGAAGTTGACGAATAAAAATTAGACTAAGGAAATATGAACTTTTGAGCGATATTTGGTGTTTCGTATATTTGATACCTTTAAACTCTGAATTTCAAGTTTATGTCTTCTACAAAGTTAAACTAGACTCAATAAGAAAAAAAATAGATTTTCAATCATAGAAATTTAAATTGTATAACAAAATTTATGAAAGTTTTAACTCGAGGTCGACACCTTGATTACCGGTCGACACCTTAAAACTCTCGGATTTGAAAACCGGTCGACACTTTGACACAAGCGGTCGACACCTTGACTTTTCAAGCTATAGAGGTCGACCTATGAATAGTGGTAGGTCGACACCTTGTGTAGAACAGGTCAACACCTTGTATAAAGTGTCGACCGCTCCTTGATGATATCTGAAAACTCTTCGTCTTCCAGCTGCTAACCCATTTTCCCGACCTCGCTCTTCCCTCTCCTAAGTTCTCTCAAACTCCAAGTAAGATTTTGTGAGTTTTATGAGTGTTAGAGAGTGACTTTTCGAGTTGGGTACTCAAATTGGTGCAAAGGCGTGTCTCGGAAGCTTGAGATGTGCCTTGGAAGTTTGAGTTGTGGAAGTTGAAGTCTAGGTACATATTTCTACTACTATTATGCTCAATTTATGAAATTGGAGAGCAAGATGGTAGGATTATTGTTAAATAGATGTGCATGCAAGATATTTTAAGTGAAAACTTAAGTTTTCAAAAATGTAAGACGAAACTCACTGATTTTGGAAAACATATATTTTAGTGAGTCGTCGGCTATGAATTAGGCCATGACTTCTTCATAAGAAATGTAGCAGATAGAATAAGAAAGAGATTGATACCAATTACGTAGAATTTGGATAAGTATAAAAGAGTTATGAGCCCCGCAAGTTAGGTGAAAAGAAGAAATAAAATATTGGGTACTTATTTTAGTTAATTGTGATTTTTAAGGTGTTCTTGAAGACAAGTCAAGGAAATTAAAGGAAAGTGAGTAGGAATTCAGCTTGAAAACGAGGTAAGAACTCATTGCATGTGCTTTGCCCTTTGGGGCCTACATCACAAAGAGTATGACTGAGGTTGATGTGATTGAATGATTGAGAAATGTTAAAATGTTAAATTACTAAGCATGAAATGAATACGTTATAGTTATGTATGTATGAAATATGTTTTGGGTGCACCGGCCCAATAATATGGGTGTTATTGGTGTTTGTGTGACATTGAATTGTGATGTGTATGCTATAAGTAATGCCTAAGTACGTAAAGTACGAAATGAACGATAAAAGTAAACTTATGATTATCTTGGAGATGTTTGTGCATTGAATTCTTGAATGATATTATGCTCACAAGTATGTACTTTTATGATGAATAATCAAGTTATGCATGCATTCATATTCATGCATCATGTTTTAAAAAAAGTTACCAAAGTATTTTTATCATGCATGATTTCAAAACGTCGCCCAACCGTATGTTGAGAATGGGATATGGGGAGAGTTGTCTCGAGAGAGGCCAGATGGTGCTAATACCCTATCCTGATAATTCTCTCATACGATGCATGAAAAATGTCAAGCAAGTAAATATCAAGATTAAGAAAACCCAGGGGTGGAGTTGAATTGGCTGCCTTTGCGAGCGGGCCAGACGGTGCTCTGTGAGCTGCCCGTGAGGAAGGCCAGATGGTGTCATTCTCTCCCTTACGTGTGCCCGCCTATTATGTCAAGATCAAGTATCAAGTTAAGAATCAAGATAAAGAACAAAATGAAACATGGTTTTAAGCATGACATGAGCATTTTAAGCATGTAGGTGATATGATTTCTTACTAAGCTTTAGGCTCATTAGTTAAGCTTTGTGATATAGGTGATGAAGCTCAGGATGAAGAGTTTAATCCTCATCACGTGCCATGATACGTCGATGGAGCTACTTTGGAGCAGGATGTTTACGAAACTGAGTGACGACCTGTGGGTGAAGGAAGAAAGAAGTTTTAAATATTTTATTAAGTTTCATACAAACTTGTTTGAATGAATTGTCGTGGACCAAACTCATCCTCCCAAGTTGACGACGATCGTAAGCATCATGGACCCGGGGCTCCCTCATCACCTCACCCCGAGGAATCCGTCTACATAGTATGGAAATGAGTTTTGTAATCAAAACTCCATACGAGAGGTTTTTCTTAACCCCCTATAAATCTCACTCATATGACGCAATATTAAATATCTCAGGTTGAACCGGGTTCCAGTAAAAAGACAATACATAATATATAAGTTCATAAGAGTTACTAGCTCGCGATGTCCGTCCCTTGGAAGAATCGTGTGAGATATCATCTTCTGGATCACCTGAGCTACCACGTTAAGCTTGTTCGCCTTCGCCTTCATCAAAGAATCTGCTCAACTATCTGAGGCCCGAATTTACCTCAAAAAAGATAATCTAGTCACTTGTACAGTACACAGAGCGGCCTAAGTGGAGTTGTAATACATCTCGCCTTGACCATCATCAGACTCCTCCAAATAATCAATAATTCTGTTGATGTGCTCTGGTGTAATCAACAGATCTCTCTCAAACATAAATGTCCTTCCATTAACGTTGTCCGCTGAAACCACAAGGTTCGCATAAAAGAGATGCACTAATCGCTCAGCTGAAGGGTCTGATAACTCAAACATCCCGACAAAACCAATGTCAGCAGCCATCTGTCGAATCCTCAGGCCTTCAAATGCTGAGAATACAACTGGTCTAGGAGGTATGACCGACCGTAACGAGAAGACTTCATCAAACATCCTCTCGGTTGCAAGAGAACGAAATACGCCACGACGTCCTCCTACCGACAAAGACGAATCAGAAACTCCAACTTCCGAGGGTTGGGACGATCTCTCATCATCGTCGCGGTCCTGTCCGACGATTCTGATGATGTTTTCCATGACCGAAGTTCATTTTTGCAAAAATATGAAAATTTTGGCAGATCTTCGCTAAGACTTCTGAAAGGTAAAAAAAATAGGAAATTCAGCCCAAATTTATAGATTTTCGGCCGATCGGACGCATCTTTGCCTCACTCGAGCGAAAGAATGCCTATTTTACAAAAATTTAAGCCCAAAAATTATTTTTATCATTTTTTTAAAAATCCTCAAACTTTAAAAATTTACAAAATTTTCTAAAATATCTTTTGAAATAAAATACGGTAAAATATTTCAAGTGGTTATGATAGTAGATAAATTTTATAAAAAAAAATTAAAAGAAAAGTAAAGGGACAATGAGGACGACACGTTTTGTTTGCCTCATAATGGCATGCGGATCGTCGAATTAACAGACGTCCGTTCTCCAAGAGCATATTTGCATTGTTTCAAGTTCATGGTCTTTTGTTTATTTGATCATACTTAGAGGTTTAGTTTGATTTTGATCCTTAATATATAATTTTTAAAATTGTTATGTAAACCATTGTTGACTCGCTTGTGTTATAGTCATGGTCGGCTGTCGTTTCCTACCTCCGTTTTATGCACTTCTCGCGCCAAAATGCTCAGCACACCGAGAGAGAGAGAGAGAGAGTTGTGTACCAAAAATTGTCGGAGAAAACAAGACCCTAGCTCGTACGGTTTTCTCCAAAAATCTACAAAAAAATATTCACTAACCTCGAGCAATTCCTTCATGGATGTTGGAGCACTCGTCGCTGTGATCGTCTTGGCACTCGTCTTCGGCCAGTTGATGGTCGTTCTCCGGCGATCGCCTTTTTCGGTCTCTCGGCTATGAGCGGCGAAGAAGAAAGGAGAGGAAGCTTTCTTCCTCTCTTTTACTAAATTTTATATTTATATTAAATAATATAATATGATAGTATTAAAATAGAATACAGAAAATAATAATGAGGCTTCCGGAAAAAGTTTCCATAGTATTGTCTTAACGACATTCGTAAAAAAAGACTTGGATCCCGTATTCTAAAATAAATGTGGAGACTCCTAAACATACAAAATAAAGGTCAAACACTGAAGCCTTCTTATCAACATAACTCTCTATTTTCCAGGGATTTGTTTTTGGGTTCTTGCAGGACTGTCGAGGAGACGAGCACGGAGCTGGATTAGACAGATGCAATGGAGGCCGTGCCTAATTTTTCAAAGCTCGATGTCACGGATGATAAATACTTGGATAACTTCAAAATAATCGTTGAATGTCGATGGATGACTCCATATCTACTTTTAAATTGATGTGGGCTTATTGTCGCGGAAATACTAGGTAATGACGTCGTTGTAGGTTTCTCTTCGTTACTTAAAATTTTTATCTCCTTCTGCCGTGGCATATTAAGGAGCATCTGGAGTAAGGTCTAACGTTTTTATAGTAGAAATGTATGCTAAGAAACATATTAATTGTAAAATCCCAAATTTATTAAAGGATAATTACAAAAAAAAAAACAATTATATCAAGTTATTTTCACAAAAAGGGGGGAAATCCTATGATTCTCTCCTTATCTTTCTCTCTCTCTTTATATTCTTCTTATCTCCCCTATCAAAACATATTGAGAAGTTCCTACTACGGTTACACGAGAGGCCACTCCAACTTTCTATAGTAAAAGTCGCAGCTCTTTGTAAGTTCGAATCCCGGTTAGACTTTATTTTTTTTATTATTCTTTTTCGTACGATTCTCCTAAGGAAGATATCAAATACCTTTACGATCTTCATTATTAGGTCACTGTTGCCTCTAGCTATTGAAGTTAAACATATTGAGTTTATTTTTGCCCTCAACGACAAGGAACTTAATATTTATCAGCTAGGGAATGAAAAGTTTGAAACTTTGGAGTTTGCAGAGAAATTGCTCTTGAAGTTCATTTAGAGCAAACTACAATTTCAATTTTGGTATATGAATTAAGGTCGAGTTTTAATTTGTTATTTAGTATGATATGAATTCTCGCATCATATTTTATTTTATATAAATATTTTTTAAGGTTGTTGAAATGAACATATCATTTATTTGTTCATTCATTTTACATAAATGAGTAATAGGAGAGTCGATGACTGTCTCCTTGGGTTTTGAATCCCTAAACCTGATGAAGATATTTTTAGGCTCCTACCTCGTGAGTGTGGATTATTTTAGCTAACACCGTCTAAGTGTAATTCATGCATTGCATTTATTAATTATATTATTCATTGATTTATTAATATGCTTAATTTCGTGTTTTGTTTTGAATTTTTTTCTTATTAAATTTAAAATTATTTTCCAACTTGAGTAGTCAGCTCACTCAATTGACATTTTTTTCAGGAAGTGTTTAGAACGATCGTCAATAGTTCCTTCAAGAGCGAATTTAGAGAAAATTAGTCTTTCATTTAGATTTTTATTTTCCCGAGCAAACACATCTTGAAACTTTAACGTTGATACTATAATTTTGTTAAGATTTGAATTTAGTTTGTTAAACTTTATTAAATAAATGTTATCTGATGTCTCAATTATTATGAATAAGTCTTCCGCTGCTTATTAAATTTGGATTCAAGTAAAAATGGTTGTGAGATCCACTCTATTTTGGGTCGAATCTTTCCCGTTTTGTTGTGGGTCCGTTTTGGGTGGTGACAAAATTTTTGGTATCAAAGCCCAAGGTTCTGAACCTGAAAAAAAAAGAGGCATTCACAAAAGAGATAGCATTATAGAAATATAATATTATAGGATAGTTACACGAAATTCTTGTAACAAAATTTGAAATTTCGTTTCAGATTCTAAAATGCCTCCAAGAAGAACTCCTCGAAATTGAACATCAGTGACACCTGACGATCACGTTGTTGGACAGCAACTCATTGATCCAATTGCAATTTTGAGGGATGTGCTGCAAAATATTTCTCGAGAGAACACTGGTTTAGACCCTGAAACCCGTCGAATGAATTTCTTTATGCAACTCAGATGCTTAAAGCCACCGATGTTTGCGGGCGGTGCTGATCCTCAAGAAGCAAAAAATTGGTTGAGGATAATGCATAAGAACTTAACTGCTATTGGAGTTCTAACAGAATATATGGTCGGATTTGCAATATTTTATTTTGAAAAGATGGCTGAAGTGTGATGGAAATCTTTAGAGAATGATTATCCGATGGAGATGATGACTTGGGAACAGTTCGATAAGATATTTAAAGATAATTATTGCAATGCTAGACATCGTCAAAATATGATCACAACATATCATAAATTGGAACAAAATGATATGACAGTACTGGAGTATTATGCCAAATTCATGAAGCTATCACAATATACCAAAGATCCGATGGACAAGATGGTAAAATTCAGGATGGGATTGAGGCCTAAGATTCGTTACCAGATATCTTCATTTGACTAATTATTTTTCTGAAGTAGTTACAACAGCTCAACGAGTTGAAGCAGATTTGAACGAACAATATGGTGAATATAAAAATACAGAAGCAAGAGGTCAAAGTAGTGGCGGTAAGATTACGAGGAATGAATCCAAAATAAGAGTGCATTATCATGGTGGGAATGTCAGTAATACATCCTATAGTAGTGGGTCGTCAAATTATGTATGTCATACATGTGGACAGTCAGGACATTTGAGAAGAAATTGCCCAATAAAACAAAGGTCTATGTCAGAAAATTCAGCACCAATACAACAAGTTCCTTATAAACAAAATTTTGAATCAAGTGGGGAAATCCCAAATCAAAGTCAACACCCATACTCGAGATCACAACCATTTGCTTTTTCTCAGGCGAGTGGATTCAGACCACCATATTAACACCAATATAGGCCAAATATTTCTAACTCTTAGAGTTATCATGGTAATCAACAACATCATGCTTCTAATAGCTACACCTTGAGGACATGTATCAAGCTCATCCCAAAGTGGTGCAAAAGGAAAAGAAAAGATGATCGGCCAAGTTTATGCAGTTGCGGAGTCTGAGACTCCTGATCATACTACTGGTGTTATGGATGGTACACTTACTCTTTTTAATAGTAGTTCATCTATTATTTGATTCTGGTGCTATGCACTCCTTTATTTTTAAAAATCTTGTTCGAATTATAGAATAAAATTCGAAAAGTTAGAAAATCCCTTGATAGTGAATACCCCTTTAAATTCATGTCATGAGATGAATTTCATTGTCAAGTCTACCATCTTTGTCATTGACGGACACAAACTATTGGCCGATTTGATAGAAATTCTTATGGATCAATTTGATGTTATACTAGGTATGAATTGGCTGAATCATTACACGCCAAAAATTGATTGCCATAAAAGGAGCATAGTTCTTATATTGGAAAGTGGAGATGCATTAATACATTTATGTAAAGATCATGGAAATCGTGTGATCCAATTTTAAGAACATGTTTAGGTGGTCGAAGAAACTTGAAGTCATACATGAATCTTTTTGCTTCCAACGACAATCTTAATACGACTATAGAAGATTTTGAAATAATGGTAATTTGTGATTGTAATGATGTTTTCCCAGAGGATCTACCTGGATTACCACCTGACCGTGAAATTGAATTCTCTATTGATCTAGTACCTGGTAAGACTCTAGTTTCAATTGCCCCTTATCGTATGGCTCCTGCAGAGTTGAAAGAATTGACATCTCAATTAGATGAGTTGCTCAAGAAAGAATTTATCTGAAACAGTACATCACCTTAGGGTGCACCAGTGCTATTTGCAAAGAAACAAGATGGGTCACTTCGGTTGTGCATCAATTACCGAAAGTTGAATCACGTGACGGTTAAAAAGAAATATCCATTACCTAGAATTGACGATTTGTTTGACCAACTAGGTGGCTCCAAATATTGTTCAAAAATTGATTTGAGATCTGGCTATCATCAAATGAAGATTTGTGAAAAGGACATTCATAAAACGACTTTTCAGACACGTTACGGGCACTTTGAATTTATGGTGTTACCGTTTGGATTGACTGATGCACCTGCAGTATTTATGAACTTAATGAATCGAATATTTCGACCATATCTTGACAAATTTGTCGTGGCGTTTATTGACGACATTTTGATGTACTCTAAGTCTCGTGAGGAGCATATGGAACACTTAGAGATTATTTTGGAAACATTACATCGACACCAACTATATGCAAAATGAGAGAAATGTGACTTTTGGAGGACTAAAGTTAAATTTCTTTGTCATGTTGTCTATCAACATGGAATCTTAGTGGATCCAACAAAGGTCGAAGCTATGTTAGCCTGGAAACCACCCAAAAATGTTACAGAACTACGTAGTTTCATGGGATTGGCTAGTTATTATTGTCGATTGGAGCAAAAAATGCCAAATAGGTTTTGATGAAATCAAGCAGAAATTAACTACTACCCTAGTCATAGCAATACCTGATGAAAGTTTATCTTATGCAGTATATGTTGATGCCTCAAGAGTCAATTTGGGTTGTGTATTTATGCAACATGATAAAGTAATAGCTTATGCATCCCGACAATTAAAGACTCATGAGAGGAATTATCTGGTTCATGACTTAGAATTGACTGTCATTATTTTTGCATTGAAAATTTGGAGAAGTTATTTATATGGAGCCAAATTTGAAATATTTTCTGATCACAGGAGTTTAAAGTATTTATTTACACAACGAGATTTAAATCTTCATCAACGTCGTTGGATGGAATATTTAGGCGATTATGATTTTACTTTAGAATATCATCCATGTAAAGCAAATGTTGTTATATATATGCTCTCAGCCTTATCCAAGTGGGTCTCTAAATTGCCTAGTTTTAGATGATTGGATGAGGCATTTAACAATCGAGGACTACCAACTGCAAATTCAAGAAAATAATCAAGTGATCCAAGTGTTTAATCTATTCTTACACCTACTCTAGTGCAGCGCGTCAAGGAAATGAAAAAATTAGATGATGAATTAAAAGAAAAATTTGATAAAATCCAAAATGGTGAATAATTTGAGGATTGGGAAATCAGTACAAATGGTTTTTTATTTTTCAAAGGAAGAGTGGTAGTATCGAACAAATTAGAGGGAAGACAAGCAATACTTGCCGAGAATCATAATCTAGATTCGCCATACATCATGGTTCTACAAAGATGTATTAAGATATGAAACATCAATTTTGGTGGGTTGGAATGAAGAAATATGTCGTTGAATATGTATCAAAGTGTTTAGTATGTCAACAAGTAAAGGCTGAACATCAAACGACAGCAGGACTATTACAATCTCTGCCTACCCATGAGGGGAAGTGAGATAAAATTGCTATGGATTTTGTAACTGGGTTACCAAAAATGCCACAAAATCTTGATTGATTTGGGTTATAGTCGATAGACTCACAAAATCTACACACTTTATTGCAGTAAGAATGAATTTTTCTTATACGAAACTTAGTAAGCTATACATTGAAAATAGTGTTCGTCTACATGGCGCTCTTCTAGTAACGTGTCTGATCGAGACCCAAAATTTACTTCTCAATTTTGGAGAGCTTTCCAAAGTGCATTAGGTACAAAATTAAATCTTAGAACAACATATCATCCTCAAACAGATGGTCAATTTGAGCGCACAATTCAGATTCTCGAAGATATGCTAAGAACATGTATTTTGGATTTTGGAAATAATTGGATTAATCACTTACCATTAGTGGAGTTTGCTTACAATAATAACTATGAGACTAGCATTGGACTTTCACCTTATGAAATATTATATGGGAGACCATGTAGATCTTCTTTATGTTGGCTAAATCTGAAGAAAGTATTACTCCTGGACATGATATTATCAAAGACACTACTGATAAAGTTCAAGTTATTAAAGAGCAATTAAAAATTGTTCAAAATCGGCAAAAGAGCTACGCGGATTTATTAAGAAGAGAAGTTGAGTTTGAATCTTGTATTCTTGAAAGTTAGACCGCGTACGAGAATTAGTTGATTTTGAGTAAAAGGAAAATTGGCTCCGAGATATATTGGACCTTCCAGATTGAAAATCAAGTGGGTCCAATGGCTTATTGTTTGAATTTACCGTCTCAATTAGGCAACGTACACAATGTTTTTCACGTCTCTATGTTAAGAAAGTGTATTTCCAACTCGTCTCGTGTAATTTCTTGGACCGAAGTACCTATTCAAGAAAATGTCTCTTATGAGGAAGAACCTGAAAGAATTTTAGCTCGGGAAGTTAGAGTCCTGCGACGCCGTGAGATACCCCTTGTGAAGGTCCAATGGAAAAATCATAGTGACAGAGAATCTACTTGGGAGATTGAATAAGATATGATGAAAAAATATCTACACCTATTTAGTGGTCCAATCAAAGTTATTTTGAATTTCGAGGACGAAATTCATTAAGTGGGGAAAAATGTAAAAGCCCAAATTTATTAAAAGATAATTATAAAAAAACAACCATATCAAGTTGTTTTCACAAAAAGGGTGGAAATCCTATGATTCTCGCCCTATCTTTCTCTCTCTCTCTCTTCCTCTCTCTTTATGTTCTCCTTATCTCCGCCACCAAATCGTATTGAGAAGTTCCTACTAAGGTTACACGAGAGGTTGCTCCAACTTTCAATAGTAAAAGTCGCAACTCTTTGTAAGTTCGAATTCTGTTTAGACTTTATTTTTTTTTATTATTCTTTTTGTACGATTCTCCTAAGGAAGATATCAAATACTTTTTACGATCTTCATTATTAGGTCGGTGTGTCTCTAGCTATTGAAGTTACACAGATTGGGTTATTTTGGCCTTCAACGACAAGGAACTTAATATTTATCGGCTAGGGAATAGAAAGTTTGAAACTTTTGAGTTTGTAGAGAAATTGCCCTTGAAGTTCATTTAGAGCAAACTACGATTTCGATTTTGGTATATGAATTAAGGTTGAAGTTTAATTTTTTGTTTAGTATGATATAAATTCTCACATACTATTTTATTTTATATAAATATTTTTTAAGGTTGTTGAAATGAACATATCATTTATTTGTTCATTCATTTTGCATAAATGGGTAATAGCAGAGTCGATGACTGTCTCATTGAGTTTCGAATCCCTAAACCTGATCAAGGTATTTTTGGACTCCTACTGCCTGAGTGTGGATTAGTTTGGCTCCCACCGCCTAAGTGTAATTCATGCATTGTATTTATTAATTATATTATTCATTGATTTATTAATATGCTCAATTTCGTGTTTTGTTTTGAATTTGTTTCTTATTAAATTTAAAATTATTTCTCAACTTGAGTAGTTAGCTCACTCAATTAACATTTTTTTCAGGAAGTGTTCAGGATGATTGTCAATAGTTCATTCAAGAGAGAATTTAGAGAAAATTAGTCTTTCATTTAGATTTTTATTTTCTTTAGCAAACTTATCGTGAAACTTTAAGGTTTATACTATAATTTTATTAAGATTTGAATTTAGTTTTGTTGAACTTTATTGAATAAATGCTATTTGAATGTCTCAATTATTATGAATAAGTCTTTTGTTGCTGATTAAATTTGAATTCAAGTGAAAAAGGGTTATGAGATCCGTTCTATTTTGGGTCGAATCTTTTTCCGTTTTGTCGTTGGTCCCTTTTGGGTCGTGACAAGCCCTCTTGATTTGAATGTCTCAATTATTACGAATAAGTCTTCTGCTGCTTATTAAATTTGGATTTAAGTGAAAAGGGCTTGTGTGATCCATTCTATTTTGGGTCGGATCTTTTCTCATTTTGTCGTGGGTCCCTTTTGGGTCGTGACAAGCCCTCTTGGGGACTTGCTTAAGAATAATAAATGATATGCTCATTTCAATAACTTTAAACAAAAATATTTATATAAAATAAAATATGATGCGAGAATTTATATCATATTAAACAAAAAATTAAAACCCAGCTTGAGTAGTCAGCTCACCCAATTGACACTTTTTTAAGGAATTATTCAGAACGATTGTGAGTAGTTTCTTTAGGAGGAAACTTAGAGAAAATTAATCTTTCATTTAGATTTTTATTTTTTTGACCAAACTTATCTTAAAACTTTAAGGTTTGTACTATAGTTTTGTTAAATTTTATTAAATAAATGTTATTTGAATGTCTCAATTATCATGAATAAGTCTTCCGCTGCTTATTAAATTTGCTCTATTTTGGGTTTGAACTTTTCCCGTTTTGTCACGGGTTCTCTTCGGGTGGTGACATTAATGCTGGACCATTCTAAAATTTCTCCAACTGTTTTCAGGATTCTAAATGCTGGAGTTGAAAAGAAATATCCGGTATCAAGCTTTGCATTGAAAAAGCAGAAGAGAAACAGGTTTTGTTTTTTCAATACTCAGTGGTGGCGTTTTGATGTCTACAAACTCACGTGATCGCAAATCATTCGAGGTTTCAAGACAGGAGGGATCCAATCCAACCTGAACAACTCAAGCTCAACAAACAGCATCCATTGTTTCTGACAGTTGAAGAAAATCAAAGGATCCTCCACAGTCAAGTCTATCCGCTAATCACCCGAAAGTTTGCCCTGGAAGTTGGAAGCATGCGTGGGAATAACAGAAAAGAAACCTGCGACCAAAGCCGAGCTTCTCAGAACATAGCAGACAACGTAAATACAAATGGAATAAAGCTTCAAGCATCAACTACCCACCCTATTCTATTCTTCAAGGTCATATGCAGCGACGATGTTGTCGCCATTATGGGCTCGTAGAAATCAGTGTAGAATTGAAAGTTTAGGATTTGGCCGATATTCGAAATCTCTCTTTGGTCTACACTCTTGCTGGAGTTAAACAAGTATTTCTTCATATATTAGTTTTAATTAAGCTTTCGCACCTTCATTTCAAAACAATTTGCAAAATGTAATTGATCTCGATGATTCAAAAAAGGAGTTAAAGAGAGGACCTGAGTGTCTTTCAATATCATTGTTTTGTTATAGCATTTTGCTGGGGCTAAATATGGATCTCAAATGTACTGTTCTCAAATTTTTATTTTCATTTCTTGGTGCTTGAACAAATTAAAACTTTCTACTTTAAGGAAGTAATTTATCTTATTAGGTTCATCGAACCATCCAACTATACCGATGATTTTGTCAGTTCACACAAGTGACTTTCATGGAATATAAGAAGCAAACTAGACGAATATGATATTAAGCTGTAATTTCTCACTATTTGATCAAATTCATGGCACATTTGCGCTGATCCAAAGACTGAGAATCGTACAGATTTTGGAGTAAACAGTTTTTTGTCAACCTCGAATTAGAAAATCAATTCTCGTTTGTTTTTTTTTTTATTTTGATTCGGGCACTCCCAAATAATTACATGTTGTATGGAGAGTGATCTAATTGTTAGAAATATATCGATTAAATACGCATGTGTTTGTCCTTGTCAAAAAGAGAGAGATTGTAAACTTATTGAGTATCCGATTAGTTTTTTTATTATTTTTTATAATGAAATTAACACTTACTTTTTTATTGAAAATACCCTTAAAAAAGAGGTATTTGATATTTCTAATATATATGTTCAAGTGTTTTCAATTCGTTTGAGCTATGATTGGAAAATAGTTGAGCTGAAACTACTAAAAAGGTCGAATCCTATTATACAAAAGGTCGGATCAAAAAATGCCCTAAAAATATCAAGTATCTTGAAAGGTCGACCGAAATCACAAAGGGTCGACCGAAACACAAACAACCATAATTTTCTCTTTAACGACTAGTGAAATGAGTCAATAAAAAATGTAAACAAAATGTCAAGTCAATAGAAAGGTCGACCAAAATCACAAATGGTCGATCGAAACTTCAACAAACATAATTTTCTACTCAAATCAACAAGGAATTTGCCCAAGAAAATAGATGCAAAGCAATGCTTAATTTTCTGCTCACACTCGCTATACTTTCACTAGAGTTCTTATTTTTAAAATTTGAGATTGTGCGAATTGTAAATTATCACCCAGTTATTTGAAGTGTTTTTTTTTTGTTTTAGAAAAAATTAATAAGTAAAAAGTGACGTCCTTCGAAAAAAAGAATTAAGAGAAGAAGAGTTCTTCACAAAAAAGAATTATTGTAAAAATTTGACTGACACGAAAGTGAAACACATTTTTCTGAAGGTTGAGAAATAAAAGAATCTTCATGGTGCGTCTTTAGAGCATGATCGTATGAAAATGTTAGTTGAACCATGTTAACGCATCGGTCCGAATCTCTCTAACTCTCACTTTTATCTAATTGCAATAATCACTAGAGAATTATATTTATAAAATTATGAAATAGCTAATTAACATAAATCACCATCTTTCCTCTTTCTTAGGTTGAAAATTAGTCCTACAATTCTCAAGGGAGAGATTCTGTCCATCGACAAAGTCTCCTCCATGCCAATGTCCCCGAGCATTATAGATAGACTATGTGTTTGAATACTTACTCAAATACCCCAATTAGATCGCTTGATCTTCATTTCGTAAAACTGCAAAAAAAAATTATTTTCTTCATCTTATACTTTATTTAATCATACAAATTCTCTCATTCTCTAACAATAAAAGTGTGTGTGAATAGAGGTGGCATTCGAGCCTATTCGAGCGAGCCGAGCTCGAAATCGTCTAGCTCGTCTAGCCTATTCGAGCCGAGCTTGTCGAGCTTTTTTCAAAAAATTTAAGCTCAAGCTGGCTCGCGAGCCTTGAGCCTATTTGAGCCGAGCCAAAGCCAAGTCTGTCGAGCCTATTCGAGCTGAGCCAAACGAGTCAAATAATTTTTAAAACATGTATCTTGTATATTTTTTTTTTAACAAGTTGTTTTCGTTATTATAAGATTGAAAATATGATAAACGTAGAAATGTATTGTAAATATTTCATTAGAATAAATCTAAAAAAAATTATTAAAAAATTTCATAGCTACTAGGGGTGGGCATGAGTCGGGTTGGGTGAGATTTGATTCAAAGTCCAACCGACCCGACCCACTAAGGATTACAATTGGTAACCCGAACGGGTCATGTTACCAATTGTAACCGAACCCATACCGACCCGCGCTGGTTTGGGTCGGTATGGGTCGGGTTAGCGGGTTGGCTTATTTATTAAAAAACATCAATAATATAATTAAAATTTCAATATCCAGGAAAATAGAAGACGAGAAAACCTAGATCTGCCTCAATATCCATCATATTAATTTTCCAATAACTTGCAAAGATAAACAGAGCAAAACTTACGAGATTTCATTTTGTATTTTCGATTTTGACCATCCAAATAATTGAAAATTGCAGCCAAAATGAAAATCCGGCAAACCCGATTCCAAAATCGAATTTCTCTGTCATCGATGGGCATAGACGAGCAGTTACTGATTAGCAACGAATCGGCGAGGCAAGGCGCAGACAACGACGAGAACGGGATATATCTGCTCTCTTGGTAGCTTTGCGAGCTGCAGCTGAAAGTGAAAGGGCGAAGGACGGGGGTTGCGCTGGTATGGCAGCAAGAGAAGAGAGAGAGTGAATACCTGGATTGCCGGATGGGGGCTGCGCCATTGACGGACTCAAATCGGGAGAGGCAAATCGGCGGAGGGAAGCAAGATTAGAAGAAGCTCAAGAGGGAGAGGGTGCGACTTAATGGATTGGTGGATGTCAGACTCTAGGGTTTTTTCTTTTTAATGAACATGTGGGTCGGGTTAGCGGGTTGGATTTTTTTGAGCCACCGACCCGAAACCCGATTATTTCAAACTCAACCGACCCGTTATGACTTTATTGGGTTTTTAACCGACCCAACCCATTCGGATTGGGTCGGTTACTCAGGTTGGGTCGGTTATGCCCACCCCTAATAGCTACAGTTATACAAATAATTTTGACATTTGCATCACCACAACTTAAATATATCCAAATTAGGTTGACACCTATCTAATTGTCAATCAATCATATGCAAAACATCAAAAATTTACATGTGTAAATAAATTACAAAAAATTACACTTTCAAACAAAAATAAGAACGTTGGATCATCAGGCAACGATCATCAGAACCGTTGGCTGATGCCACGTGAAGAGAGAGATAGAGAGTCTGGCGATTGAGGTCGGTAATTCATGATTCTGACTCCAATAGCCCGTCGGGGACCCAGGGTGGCAACATGATGACAGAAGGCGACCGGCGACAGTGGACGAGCGGCGACGTTCGACGATCTTCGACAATGCCGTTTGATCGATCTGACCACAATCCCGGCGATTTGCTGACTCCAGAAATCGACGTTCTTCTCTTGAGCAGTGACAGTGACCGGCAATGACTCTCATCGTCGATTGATGATCGACGAGGAGAAATCGTCGTCCAAAATCGCAGTTCGTCGGCGGAGAAAGGCGAGCTTCCGATCCGGTTCGATGGCGAGCTGGCGAGCCTGCAAGCGTTTCTCAGTTCTGTGTGATGTCAAAATTGTGATTCTTATAACCGTCTTGATAATTGACATATCAATCATATAAGACTATTAATCATGTCCGCATATGAAGTTGCTAATCATTTTGCTGATAAATGTTGATTTTCCAATTTTGTGAACAGTACGACCGTGAACAAGTCTTTATTTGGATGATAAGCTCATCATGTATCTTCGAATCAGGCATCCATCACAAACAACACTCATGACACACTTTAGCTAGCTGACTCCTTTTAAATATCACCTCGTGACCATTTCAAAAATCGTAGGCAATGATTTCGCTGTTGATTTCTTTGACTGCCCTATATCTTTTTCCCGAATATAATTTGGTCTTAGCATACTCAGGTACCGACAAGCTTAATTCTTTTGAGTTGCTACGCAACTTCAGCAACTCTTAACATATATAGTTTGTAAAAATATAAATATTCAAGAGTGTAATATCAGATAGACCGATAAAGAGAGAGGCACCGTTCTTATAGGGAGAGAGGCACCCAAATTCCTCTTACAAGTTACTAGTTCTCCTGGCGTAGATCTTCTTATTGTTAATAGATCAATAAGAGTATTGTTCCAATAGATAACTCTTCTATAGAGTTCATTAATATCCATCTATCTGAATGACCAGTCTCAACTCAGGGGGAAGAACCAGTAATAGAGATAAAACTATCCATTCAGGTTCTATATTTGTTCGGATAAAATACTTAGCTAATTTCATACCTCTAATCAAAAAATCTTTTCTTCTTCCAATTTTTCGATCTTCACATTCATAAACGGGAGACCATCTTCCCCTAATTCTTTTCATTCTACCAATGAATACTCTATAATAAGTCGCAAACCCAAATGAGCTAATTGTTGTCGGATAGCACCGGTGCCTGTCAAAATTTCTCGATTTCGAAGTGTATCAAAGCCTTGGGTAGTAAGAAAAAGTGTATCGGGGGACCTTCATATTCAAAATGAGCCCCGTAATCATAAGAAAGTAGGTTTTTCAACTAGGGGCCAAGCAAACGAAAAATTTGGATAGAATACTATAGCATCTCCCCCTTTCAAAATCGGACAGGAAAATTTCTTCTCGTCAGGGTCAAGTAATTACATCAAATCAAATAAAAGAGCTCTCCCTTTCAAATTCTATAAAACCTCCAACTACTCTTTACTCAAGTTTTCAATTAAGGCCAAGCAAAAATTGATTCTTTTTCTTTTTTATTTAGATTTTTTGAGATTCTTATACGAAATAAAAAGAAAAAAACTGTACAACTTTTTAGTAGTCTACTTCCCTTTGAAGGAAAAATACTTTTAATTAGTTAATTAAAAGGAATACCTTGAATTCATAATAACAGGGATCATAGATTTCGATACTTCGGGTCCATCTTTTAATGTGCAGACCCGAACCCAACTGATTACACCACCATTTGCCAGACTCTTTTTATAGTTTTTGCTAGGGCTGGCACCCGAGGGTTCGGGTCAGTTTTTTGCCGAAAAAATAACCGATCCGGTGGGTCAGTTACTTGGTTTAGATAACCGATCCATATCCAATCCTAAATGAAAACCGATCCAAATCCGATCCATTTTTCGGTTCGGTTTCGGACCGGTCTTCATTATTACCCATTATGTTGGACTCGGTTTGGGTTCGGGTCAGGACCAACCAAGATCAAATGTAATTTCAAACAATAACATCAACCAATTAAAAATTTTAATTCAAAACACCCAACAATATAGTGAGCAAAAATACATTAAAACAAAAAAGAACATGAGTTTAGTAAGCAAAATAACACAGTTTACGAAATTCAATTCTAGTTCAAAATATTTTAAAGATTCATTATTTGCGTCTTTTCGATCCAAGAGTAGAAGATCTGAGCAAAACATAAAATAACACAGTTTAGTAAGAAAAAATTCATATAACTAAGAAAAATAATGTAAACGTAGTAAAAAAGAGATTACCATAGGCTCGTAGTGGTTCGAGTATCGTTATATCATCACTTTTTTGTGGCACAATCATATCAACCTAAAGCTAACCATCAGACAAATCAAATTACATTAAAATAACTCAATTTTGTATAATAAAACAAATAAACTGTGCTATTTGAACTCAATTATAGCAAGAAATTGTTATGCCGGTTTTGAATTCTGTTTCTTCTTGAAATGAGTCATAAACAGTAGACCTTCTATCTGAATCACGAATCCAACTTTGGAGACAAATGATGCTTTCTACTGTCTTTGGAGCTAAAGAACTTCTATTTCTCATCCAAAGAGGCTAAGAAGTTTGTACATTTATCTAGATGTCTGTGCAAGTTTGAAGTTCTATTTTTTCCGGTATCACATGCATATGTAGCTCGACAATAGTTGCAATGTGATCTACTTATTCCATTACCAGAATCATGCTTCGTGAAGTAATCTCATGCTTTACTTTCTCTTTTACGTCATTTTGTGCTTTTGTTCATATTAGTATTCATCCTAATACAAAAATAAAAAGAGTAAGAACTTAAGGACACCGACAAATTTTGGCAAATACCATTATGAGACTATGAAGCAACCATAGTTGGAAATAATTCATAGAAATAGAATATCGGTTCAACAAACGAGAATGAAAGTGACGACAATGAGAGCAATCTCCCTCAAAATAGGTTTTCCTTTCCTTTTTATCCAGTGGTAGCTAAGACATGAATAAACCAAAAACAATCTCTACTAATTCAGTAACAGAATCTAAAATTCCATAATATCATTTCATTGGTTTGAACTTTGAATTGGACTGGATCGAATTCTACAAATCAACTATGACAAGTAAAATCTCAGATGCATTGCAAAACATTTCAAATTCTGCAAGAACAAGCATCCGATAGTAAGATACATATTAGGAACTTCCGAAAACTTTCAAAAATTAGGAACTTCCGGAAACTAAATTCTGCTCGATGCATTAATTTTACTTCCTACGGCAAAACTTCATGAAAATCGAACAAACAATGTGGAGTAATTCAAATCAAAAGGAATTTGCTGAAAACTTCATGGAGGTTCGTTCTCTATACCTGCTTCGGCCAAGACGAAACTCGGGCTGCCAGACGAAAGCCGCTGGAGATTACAAAGAGAAGGAATGGAAGAGGGAATCGAACCAGAGAAGCAATTATCGGAGAGCTCCGTGAGCTGAGAAACGAGTGGAGAACGGGTGCTGGAATAGTCGACAGGATCGAGGGTTAATCTCCATCAGAGGAGAACAAAGATATGGTGACTTACAGAGTTAAGGTTAGTACTTAGTATCGGTTCAGATTCAGTTTTTACTTTACTAACCGACAACCGAATCGAAATTATTCGGTTTGTATCGGATCGGTTACTGATCGGGTTCATGTGTATTGATAACCGAACCGACCCACTTCATTGGGTCGGTTCGGTTTTCTGAGTTTATCCTAACCCGCTTGTCAGCCGTAGTTTTTGCTTCTATTACGAATAAAGTAAGAGTTGGAGTAAATAACAGTTAGTTTATTAATTTAACCAAACCTACAATTGGGCATTGAATTACGCCTTTTCCGAAGTTATTACCAAATCGAGTCAGCCTAGAGAAACATGGAACCGCAGCGCTCCGCGCAATAGACTCGCGTGTTACTCAGATCCCCACGCACTTCGAAAATTGAGATCGCGGTGATAAATACGCCCTTCGCTGGCGTGTGGGGATCGGGGAGGTCCTCTTAACCATGGAAGAGATATTAACAGCTGGTCTGAAAATAGTTAGATTCAGATGATGGTGATGATTGTGAATAATGAGCCTGATAAGATGGAAAACCAGACCGTCCAAATGAACGAATGAGGGCCAAGAGAGAGAAAGTAGAGCAAAGCAAGAAGCCAAAATGGATGTAGAGAGAGAGAGTGGAGTTGGGTAGAAGAGCTTCTTCCTTGTTGCGCGGCAGCTGCGTCTGTTTCTTTTAGCAGATCTCTGTGCATGCGAGTGAGAATTTTGACGCGGAGTGTTTATTTCGTCAACAGGACTTTTGAGGGAGAGAGTTTAGCGTGGATCGCTCGTCTCGTCAATTTCTGTAGTTCAACCCAAAAGCAAAGGAATCCTGAGGATAGGGCTTGAAAAAGAGAGAAGTCCGCCCATGAATCTTCTCCACGGCCATTCCCCATCTTCTATTCCTCTCAAGCTGTTAAATTCTTGAATACTGGAGCTTCTTGTTCCTTGTTTTCCGATTCCTATGGAAAGTCAACCAGCTGAGGAGCTTCTGAGGAAGATCCAAGATCTGGAAGCGAGTCACGCCAAGCTAAAGGAAGAGATGTCTAAGCTCATGGTAGCTGGAGGAACCCCAAATTCGAAAACAAATCGGCAAAGTCAGCAGTCTCATCGTTCCCACTCAGTATCGCCGCAGAGGTCAAGGTTAGCGCCAAGCTGGAGGAGAGGTGGTGGTTTGGATAGTTCATCGGTTGGGGCAGCGTGGAAACAAGGGTCGGCTTCGTTTAGGCATTCGTCTCCGCTTCAGAGGGAGAGCCGAAATCATGATCCTCTGCTATTAGGAGGAGGGAGAAATGGAGGTAGAGGTACTCCGACAGGGAATTTCACTGATAGCCAATACCTGAATATTTTGCAATCCATGGGACAGTCTGTTCATATATTTGATCTGAATGGCCGAATAATCTACTGGTGAGGAATTGATTTTTTGTTTCGGTGAAATGATTCCCATTTTAAGGCAGTTCGAAACTGGCGTTGTTTTGAGTAATTTTCACTGCACTGCCTTTGACTTTCACTTAGTGGCTTCCTTCATAAAGTTGATTATTGAGTATAATTTCACTACTGAGTTTCTCTAATTTGATGATCATGGTTTTCAAACTGTGCATTTTCCAGTCTGTTAATTATCCTCTTCCCTATAGATTTTTATTGCGGAACCTTATTCTTGGGTTAGATTCTTCATATTTTTTTGAGTTGCCACTGAGAAGTGTTAGCTGTTCAGGAATCGAACTGCTGAAAATACATACGGCTATTCTGCCGAAGAAGCTCTTGGGCGTGATGTAATTGAAATTCTGGCTGATCCCCAAGATTATCAGTCAGCCAATGATATTGTCAGACGCGTTGCTATGGGGCAGAGTTGGACTGGGCAGTTTCCAGTGAAAGACAAGAAGAGTGACAGATTTTTAGTTGTTGCGACCAACACTCCATTCTATGATGACAATAATGACTTGATTGGGATTATTTGTGTATCAAGCAAATCTCAACCATTCGATGGTGTACGAATTGGGTTACTGAATCCCAAACATTCAGAACTAGATTCAAGCAATAGCGGACCCAGAAGTATTATCACGTCAAAACTTGGCCTTGATCCACAACAGCCTTTGCAAGTTGCAATTGCATCAAAAATATCAAACTTGGTTAATTTTCTTTCTCTTTTCTTCTTTTTCTTTTTATTTCCTGTGTAATTGGTGGCATATCTTGACCAGTTAAAAAGTGCTAAAACAGGCATCCAAGGTAAGCAACAAAGTGAAGTCAAAGATTATGACAGGAGAAAATAGCTCTGACCGTGGTGGAAGTGGAGATAGTCATCAATCTGATCATGTTTATGTAGATACTGTTCTCCCTGATAGCAGGGAGGATGCAAATTCAAGTGGAGCTAGCACTCCTCGAGGAGATTTAAACCCCACCGCTCCCTTCGGTGTGTTTTCATCTATGGAGGACAAGTACTGTGGAAACTCCTCTCGTGAGTCTGCTGATGCTGGAGAAGAAAAGCCTGCGATCCACAAGATAATTACCGCGAGAGCAGAGGAATGGATTAGTAAGAAAGGCATTTCCTGGCCATGGAAACTAAACGAACGAGAAGGACCAGAGGCAAGGACTACTCGTTTTGGTTGGCCCTGGCAGCAAAATGATCTTGAGGCAGAATTTCACAATCACAAGAATTCCTCATCAATCTCGAAACAAGAAATCCAGGCGAATGAAAGTAATCGGCCAGTTAATAATGAGGCCTCAGGGTCCTGGTCTTCATTCAATGTTAACAGCACAAGCAGCGCAGGCAGCTGTGGTAGTAGCAGTAGTAGTGCCATTAATAAAGTTGATATGGAAATAGACTGTTTGGATTACGAAATCTTGTGGGAGGACTTGACGATTGGAGAGCAAATTGGACAAGGTATTAGTCTTGAGCAAGAGCAAGTTAAGGATGACAATTGCATTGTGTTCTTCCTTTTTCAGGCTGTAATTTTATTTAATTGCTATAGAAATATGTATAGATTGGAAATGCATAATGTTGCTGATGTTACTATTTTTGGTTTACTCTCCAGGTTCTTGTGGGACTGTGTATCATGCCCTGTGGTACGGATCAGTATGTCTTTTTCTATACCGTTGAAATTTGTTTCCAAATGGAGAAAAAATGTGTAGTAGTAGATTTGAAATATTTTTGCCTATGTTGAAGTGTCATTTTATAGCCTTGTCCTCGTAGTAGTAAACTGTCTATGCCACGACGGATACTTTTTTGTATTTAAAAACATTTGAAATTTGAAAGTATGCAGAGATGCAAGTAATGAATGGAAGTTATGGTCTTTGATCGTGGTTTGATGGATTTTTTTTCAGGATGTTGCTGTCAAAGTATTTTCCAGGCAAGAATATTCAGAAGATGTGATGCTTTCGTTTAGACAGGAGGTATATTTTGGTATAAACTGTACTTTTTTATAAGTTTCTTATAAGTTCCGCCTGTGTTTCTTCTTGTCATTTTTCATTCTCTGATCAAAATAAAAAAGCTTCTTCTAACTAAAAGCCCTGTCTTGGGATGTGATTTAACTTTTTTCATAGCTGAGTTGAGGCATTTGCCGACTATGGAGGCGGAACTTTATGATTTAGTGGATTGATATGTGCAGATGCATATGTATGTATGATATTTTTTTTTGTTCTAAGACATGAAGCTTTGTGAACTTTGCTGAGTTGATGATTCCTCTTATATGTTGCCAATTAAACGTGTTTGTATGCACGAGTTAATTCATATCTTGGGGTGATTTTCTTGATGTATTATTATGAACTTTATGAAAGAAATATGCATTCTCAAACATAAAGGTCATCTTAATGGGTTTATTTATAAAGGTATCCCTAATGAAGAAGCTTCGACATCCCAATATTCTTCTCTTTATGGGCGTCGTTGCCTCACCTCAACGTCTTTGCATTGTGACCGAGTTCCTTCCGCGGTTTGTCCTTGAATTTAATTTGAAAATAACCAGTTTGGTTTTGTGTTTTATGTCGGTGTTCTCATTGAACTGATCCAAGTCTAATTCTTCTCTGTAAATTCAGTGGAAGTCTATTTCGTTCACTTCAGAAGAATGGCACGAAACTAGATTGGAGACGGCGGGCACATATGGCATTAGATATTGTGAGTATTAACAAGATTATTGAGATGTTTATTTATTTCATTATGGAGAGCTTTTTGTCGGTGGTGGGTAAGTGATGGGAGTACTGAATTTCTTACAATTTTATGCTTTCCAGGCACGGGGCATAAATTATCTCCATCACTGCAATCCCCCTGTCATTCACCGTGATTTGAAATCATCAAATCTTCTCATAGATAAAAACTGGACTGTGAAGGTATTGATGACTACATTACCATTCTGATCTGTAGCTGATAGTAGCGTTGTTTCTACTTTCCTTGTATTTTATAGGTTGGCGATTTTGGTTTGTCCCGTCTCAAATACGATACCTATCTTTCAACAAAGACTGGAAAGGGAACTGTAAGAAAGAACATTGATTATAAATATTCTCCTATATTTAATGAATTGATCCTCAACCAACTATTATCTTTTATGTAGCCGCAATGGATGGCTCCCGAAGTTCTACGTAATGAACCGTCAGATGAAAAGTGAGTAATGTATGGAATCCCAAAACTTTTAATACTGCGTGATAGCTACTGGAGCTTTGCTAACTTATTTATCATTGTTCCATACAAAGATCTGACATATACAGCTTTGGAGTCGTCTTGTGGGAGCTTGCCACTGAAAAGATTCCTTGGGATAATCTCAATTCCATGCAGGTATTATTTTCATGCCAAAACACGATTAAGTTATCTTGTGCGTGCATGGAATATGGTACATTCAACCGGATGACATGAAGCGTGCATATTATGGCGATCTAAAGTATATAACGATATATCTTGTATTCACTACCCTAATTAATAGTATCTCCATAATTAATATTTTGTAAATGTATCGCAGATAGGATACTTTGTTATCCGTTTCTGGTTCAAACTAAACTACTTATGATAAGTTGAAGTTAGTGGATGAAAGTTTTGGTGCGGAATGTGTAGGTCATTGGTGCGGTGGGTTTCATGAACCAGCGGCTGGAAATCCCAAAAGACATCGATCCACAGTGGGCTTCCATGATTGAGAGCTGCTGTCACAGGTTTCTACCATTTAATACTTGTTAATTTTGGATAAATTGTTTCTTGACCATTAGGATGTGATTTTCTTAATTTGGGTTTTGTAACTATTGGTTAGTGCGAATCTTCATCATAGACAAATGATTTCTTAATTACAGCTTGGAAAGATAGCTGATATGCATCTCAAATCGTGTAATTTTGTTTAAAATCAGGGATCCTCTTAGCCGGCCGACCGTCCAGGAACTTATGGAAAAGCTTAGGGAGCTTCAAAGAAAATATGCAATTCAATTTCAGGCAGCTCGTTCTGGTGCTGGACCAAATGCTGCAAATGAAACATAGGACTCAGACCGACCACTCCCCCCAACTATAAGCTTCTCTCATAAGCTCGACCCCCATCCATTCAGTCGAAAAAAGCAAAACCGAGAAAGCTTCAGGTGGAATTTGTTGGCACCAAAGGGAAATGATTCCGGGTTTGATGGGGGAAATATGATTTTTGTAGAGGCCTAAAAAGAAATGCTTGTGAAATGCCTGTGGATGAGTGATAGCTTTTGCTGTATGAACAGGCCTATTTTTACTTTATTGTGAAAGCTCAACCATCGTACTACATAAGCCTACGCATTGCAATGATAAGCACCACGCTATTTTTTGAATCACCAGAACTTTTGACTTGGAAAGAATATTTAGAGTTCTTACGCTGGTGCTGTATTTTCAAAATTGGGCAGTTAGCGATTACAATGTTGAAGTTTAGGAGCATGTTTGGTCGAGTAACATGGACCCTTGGCTTAAGCAACCAAAGCATCAGAAAAATCATAGCAATTTGAGGTCCCCTAAGCGTCTCTTGTGTCTTGTGTTAGAGATCTTCCTTGCTCTGATAGTGCCACACCATCCTAAGCTTTCACATGATCATTTTCTTTCCCTTGAGCTCCTTCGAATTCACAACTCTAAACATCCAAAGCGCCTCACCATCCGAAGCTGGGGAAAATTGGTGGGGACTGGTACCTCTGAAGTGCAAAATATACTCTCTTGGAAACAACATAGTACCAGATGTGAAATGGAGGGGCCTGACCGCTAGCCCAATAGTTTATTACACATATGCACGTATTGTTTTCTCACATTATTTATAACATTCAATTATAGTTGTTTTTTGTTTTGTGATGTTGAAAGGGTGAACCTTGTTCATTCTCCGAGCAGTCTATGCATCAAAGCTTTCTATACATGGTACTCCGAGATTATCATCCCTTCAGATTTGGAGCTCTCTAACTCCGCAAGGCATCATTATGCTAACAATCATCTTGCATATATTTCTCAAAATTAGCATTCAGTTGAACTAATCATATGATCATAGTGCCCACCACCAAATTGTCATTTTATGTACCAAACATTAGAGTTTGGGTGGCAACTTGATTGATCATATCGACATCAATGATTCGAGTAAAATCAAAATACATCAATACTCACTTGCTATATTTAATGGCCAGCATTTCCTTCATGATTTCATGTCCACTCAGGTTGACTTTGGCCGACGATATATCGCCATCCTTCTTTCCATTATTGTACCCATTCTTTATTATTCAGTTTTTTGTTCAGTGAAATCTTGAAAAATCAACTATATTAACTAAAATGTGAAATTTTTGTAAAGCCCGTTAAATCATTTAAAGCTGTAAACACTGACGAAGCTGGACATGCACCAAATTAGTTTGAGTGTAATTGATTTGTAGTAGTCAATACATTTATTTTGCATGCTTGCACAGATTATGAAATTTTAAAGTTATATGCTGGCTTAGCTCGCTTAATTTGTGTCCCTAGCCAGATGAATTAGCTTGTTACGCTTAGCCTATCAAGTGTACTTTTACTTGATAGACTCGTTTATCATCTCTATTCTCATTTTAATGGTATAAATAAATAAATATTATAGGTTGTTTTTATAACTTCATTTGGATAATTATAGAAATTTGTGTGCAATTTTTTATTCATCCTTTGCTGTATCGCATTTTTTAATATTGTACACAAATTTATAAATTCAAGAGTGAAATAATGAGATAATATAAAAGTGATATTGATGACATTTTGCACTAGCAAATGTCCGAAACAACATAGTAAGCGCATGATATGATATGCAACGTTAAAGGTCCCAAACAAAATAGTAATTGAACAATATGAAAAACCATAATATAATTATAAAGATAATAACAGGAAATGAAATATTTGCAATATAAAGCCCTGCAACTTCTCACAAGGAAAATCATTTCAGAGGATGTGAAATAAATGAAGAGGAGCAACTCCCTCCTGTTTTGAACGCTTCAACTCTCACTAGATAAGTATTATCAAGCGTTGACAAAACAAATATGTCTTTATAGCATTGAAAAATAGTTAGTCAAGAACAAGTGTCGTGAGTAGCTTTGTAGCTTTTCTTAACTATATCAGCTACTATTATTACGATCATTTTTTACCCTTTACTGATACAAAGCAAGAGAAAGGTAGAGTGAATGAGGATGTGAGAATAATTTATTAGGAAAAGTAAAATAATCGTGGACAGTAGTGATCAGATTCTCAAGAAATGATGTTCTTGGTAGTATCTTAGATGAAATTACATTTTCAAATAGATTCTTAGGAAAGATTGGATGGATAACAGACGGTTCTACTTAAAACTTAAGATTTGTTTTGCTAAAAAAACTAGGTTTTAAGTAGAACCGTCTGTGGTCCATCCAACATTTCTTAAGAACCTATTTGGAAAGGTAATTACACAGTACAATTAGACAACTAAATAATCAATATAACATAATGGACACATGTTTTAACTCAGATTATGGTTTTTTTTGAAATTCTAAGTAATGCTGGATCAGATGCTGGTCTATCACATAAGTACATTAACTTGATTATCTAGATATTCACTAGTATAGTTTGTGTCGTATAAGTAAAACAAATTTTTCTGAACCATGAATCTCGTCTCCTCGATTTTGACTTGCTTAGCTATCACTTGTTTCACAATAATTGGTCTAGCTCAGTGGGAATCAAACAGGCGACATCTAGATTGGGATCTGAAAATCATGGCAAATTTTGAAGGTTGCCGATTCACAAGTGGAAGTGATTAAAGTATAGGGCCAATTTAATGAAGGATTCCAAAGTAAGACCATGATTGTGTGTTGTTAGTGATCCTAATGCGTTCCAAAAAACTTTATCTCTCCAACAGGGATAAGGCTTCTATAGAACCCACGCAATTTTTCTCATTTTGGGGATACTGTACAAAGATAAGTCACGGAAGAAAACTCAGTGATATTACTGAGATAAGCATGCGAAGATCGTGGTGAATCGTCTGTGTCTATGTTTGCAAAAGAAGTTGAACACAGTCACAACAAATGGATACCAAAAAATGCGAAAACAAGTTAATTTCTTCATTATATTAATATCGAAGAAGATGATAGAGTGTTTTATCTTCATCAAAGCAATTTGATCACTCCATCAACATTATTCTCTGAACCCTAAGATAATATATCTTAATCAATTTTCGATGCTAACGATATGGTAGCCTGATATTAAATTAAAGGGAAAATTTTATAGCCTATCTTGATTTGTATTTATAAAGTATGGATTTTAAAGATTCTAAACTACAAAAATCATCTATATTGGAAAGTCTTCTAAACTATCTAAGACTACCAAATTTTAGATTTTACAGCTCTTCAGTTCTAGATTGCGCAATCATAATCATTTTGATATTGGGTTATTTGTATCCTAACACGATCATATGAAAAGTATATGTTTCAAAAAAAAATGCCGCATGATGTTTAAAAAAGAATTCGTAATGAATTGGTTTGAATAATCATCCTCATTACTTTGAAATGAATACTCTTGACCTTCATCAATCATGATTAAACTCGTAAATTAAAACATAAATAAAATTAAGGAGAAGACTCTTGATTTAACTTCTTATGAAAGAATTGTACATCTTTATATGACCTTTACGACTATTCTAGTTCATGTGTACTGAATCACTTCACCATACAAACGAGATATTTTTTTTCCGAGAAACGATCAAGCAAAAATCATACAACACATGGTATTTATTTAGGAAAAGGATACTTGAAATATTTGGCAAATAGGTAAACCCTAGTAGCCTGCTTGCAGTCCATCACCATATAAACACACATTTGTAACGTAGTGAAACTCTTGTACATGCTTTGCCAACACATCTATAGATTGTTTTGGCTACAAACATGCCTTTGTTCGATCTTTATTACACACTATATTGGAGTTCATGCCTATTTTTCACAGAATCCTCCTTTGCTACTGAGCATTTCTTCAATTAGGGTTTATAGGGGCGATTCGGTCTTTCATTTGTCCCAAAAAAGTGGTGATTATCTGCGGAAGAACTGGTACCTGATCCATATTGCTTGTAAGTTGGATTGATGGCGTCACCTTCTTTGTTGATACCATATCTCCAAGAAGGTTTTTCTGAAACATCCTTTGAATATTCACTGGAGGTACCGGCACTGCCCTTTCGACCATAGTATTTCTCCACTTCTTCCTTCTCGTACTCCTTGGCTTTTACAATAATAGCCAAGAAAGCAACGCACAGGAAGAGGATGAGTAGTTTCTTCATTATCACAGCATGAAGTGAAATCCTGAAAAATAAATATATATTAGCTAAAAAATTAAATGGATATGAACAAAAACTCTACACAGAACAAGCACCCTCGAGTGCAGTTTTGCAGTGTGCTTGTTGGGATGATATTAATCCTGACATTGGGAATCTGTGGAAGAGATGTTGAGAAGACGCCCACCATATCGGTAATTGCATTATGAGATATTTTCCCGAGAAGTCATGATGAAAGTAGTTTTTCTTTGTGCTTAATTAGGCAGAAAGTTGTTAGCATTAATTGCTTTATTTTGTTTAGAAGTCTATAAATGTATCTTTATTTTCTTCAATAAATCAATTCATTTTTGCCTTGTTTTAGCATTCCACCTGTGGTGCTCCCGACGACGAGGCTCAATCTGAGAACAGTGCTTAGGATCATTGAAATAATGGAGGCTAAGGACGTGGCTATATATAGATGATTTTGGCGACTGAAGCAGCGTATACAGTGGCTGATCGGGTAAGTATGGCTTACGATGATAACAGTCTCTTGTCGAAAAAGGGTGGAATCTAATGTTTTTTTTAGAATTGTAAAATATGGAAAGAATTGGAGATAAGAATAATTCTCACAGACAATAAAGATCATTTTATAAGATTTCACACTTTAACTATTATGTATATATATGTGTGTATATATGTTATAATAAAAGTGCGTGACACTGGCACCGTTAAATTTGATGAGGTTGTGTATAACAAATAAAGGTTATTATTCTTAACTTTTTTTTTGTTATTAGTGCTTTCTTATAAATTCCATGAAGTAATTATGGATCCCAAATTTTGGTCCCCCTATCAGGGTTCATCATTTAGTGAATCACGTTTTCCAAATAGCATATTACGGTTGATGATTTCATAAGTGCGCACTTCAACGGGTGCAATAACTGTAAGCACAATAGTAGCATAAATTGGGTTGACCAATTTGGAATAGTTTCACCACTCCTTATCCCCACCATCTTCGATTTCATGATGTTCAACGATTGTTTCATAATACCTGTCGATTGGTTTGATTAATGTCGAATATAGTTTCACCACTACAGGGCTTGTTTGTGACCCTGTGGATCAATTTAGGTTGATTGCACTTGATAGAAGACACATAGACAGTTCTATTTTGATGGTATGTAGCTGTACTGCCATTCATGTGCATAGTTGGAATCATAATGAAGATCAAGTCGTTATTTCTTTTTAAGTTCCAATTATGACGAGTTATGATTTTTAGATTCCTGGAAAGCAATAAGTGGTAGAAATGAGGGATTTGATGAGGTTCTTGTTGTTTGTCAGAATATTTAAATGGTCGAGGATTGAGTTAGATTGCATCAGGGTTGACATCAAAGATTTTAAATTTAGTCAACTTATATATTCATGATGATTGTTTCGGCTCGTTTACAAACATTGGTTTGCTACATCATTTTATTACCAAAACCTCTACAATGCTGGTGCGTTCAAGATATGAATGTTTAAGATGTGACCACTGTTGTTTTCTTGTTCTTATTGTTGAGCAATCTAACTGACTGGATTTTCCAGATTTTTGGTTGAAGCAACTTAAGTTTGCAACACAGTAGCAAGCCCTGACTAACTAGCCCCTGAAAAATTAGCAAGCAAGAGCCGGTTTGCGTGCCAGGCTCTCAAGCTCGGAGGAACGACCCAGGCTCGCCCCTTCCATTCTACTCCTAGCAATCGCCTGTGAGGAGCGACCTTGCTGATATGGTTGCAATCCAGACTCAACGGGAGATTTTTAACTGATCGCTTGAAGGAAACACGATAGACGATGTAGCCACTCACAATCTCTTTTTTTGGCTAGTGTATGGTTAGATTTTAGGGCTACAAATTACTCATTTCATAATTAGTAATTAGTATATCAAAATTTAGTTTGATTCGGGTTATATAAAAATGAACCCATTACTTCAAATATGTGGGTCAGTTTTAGGATTCAGTTTAGACTATTCAAAACCAATCCAACCCAACCTAGTCAAAAGACTTCCTATTTCCTTCTCATGATACATGATATTAGGGCCGGTAGTTGGGTCGGATTGACCTGATGAACCGAACCAAACCCGCTTAAAAAGTAGATTTGGATACATTAATTCTAATATGAAAACTAAATATTGATTGACTCGCCAATAACCAAATACTGTCATATTGATTTTTGATTAATTTGCACATAACCTGAACCTAACCGAAGTCATTTTGAATTACATAAAAATTGTTGGATTGGTGTTCAGTTTATTGTATTTGGATGTATACACGTTGACAGAAATTATTCATAAATTACAATGTGTATTATATGCATTGAGAATCAAACGACAATAATTAGAAAAAATAGTGCGTAAACACATGGACGCCAAGATTTACGTAAAAATCCAAAATGAGAAAAAATCACAAGCAAAGGAGAAATTCATTAGCAAAAAAATCAATATACACTGAGTTTTGTAGCTCAAGCATCATCAATATACAAGGAATGAACTTAAAACTTTAATATTGAATATACGAGTCGATCCGACCTATTTAAAATTTGGGTCACTAAATTCCAACTATCTCTACCTCAACACAAATTCTACCGTGAGAGAATCAACAGGTTACTCAATCCAACCAAAAGTCAATCTAAAATACTAAACTCTTACAACTTCAATCTTCAAAGAAATTTTACTGTAGTATCACAAATATGCAAAACTCATTAAAATATAAATAGTAACCTTCTCTTCCACAAAGGCCCCTCACGGGCTAGCTCCGCATCCGATAGTGATCAAGTTTAAGCCTCGCTTTTACTTGAAAGTCATACTTTAGAAGAAATATATCCCCTCCTTCAAGGCATCCTCGAACTATCAGAGTCGTCACAACGAATCGCATCTGAACATTCTAAAGACTTCACACAAGAATCATAGAATAATTCAAAGTTCACTATATATCCTAAGAGCATTAACCCTGCCTAGTTCTCTTTTTGGCAATATCACTCCACCATGAAACTCCAACTCGTGACTAAATATTTGTACTAGGCTGACAAAGCGACTCTGATGTTTCATTAGATCTCAATTTAAACTTCACACAAGAACAAGATTTCTTATCAGTCAATCTCTTAGAAGGTTAATTAACAAACAACGCAGTCTCACTATCTATCATTATAGAACCTTGTAATATGTATAAATTTACAAATATCTTGTGTCCCTTTAACATGACGATAGCATTCCTATTGATCCTCATAACTCCACCTACAATGTTATACCTGTATTGTTTTGCATCCAGCGTACTCAACAAGATCATATTCTTTTTTAACTTGGTAACATGTCGCACATTACTTAGTGTCTTCATAGTTTCATCAAACCTCTAGATTCTGATGATATCAACCTTAACTATCTTACAAGGTCTGTTGTTACTCATTAACACGATATTTTGAAAAACTATCTCATATGTCAAAAACTAATTCAAATTTTAACTCAAAAAATAGAATTTATGACTACACAAACAATTCATGATAGCTCTAGATCGAGTCCAAGATGAACGATTGTAGGGGATTTACTTAAACCTTTGAACTCGAAATATGAGATAGTAGCTCCTCATTGGTGAGTTACACCTTTGATAATGAAACTTACAAGTTGTATCTAGAATCCACTCATTGTTTGACTCTGAGTTTTCATCTGACACTCCAAGTAGATTTCTATAACAATCTTCTTCTGTGACAACAACATCATTGGACGTCATGGGTTGCTTCCCATTTTCAACGGCTCTCTTATCATTTTGCAATTCTCGCCTCCCAGATTTAACATGCATATTCTTCTTAGATCACAGTTCATTGACTTTGATCTGTCCCTCGAGCCATGAACACCACCACCACCTCTATTTCCTAAATCTTTTGTTCTACCACGAACAATGAGTCCCTCTCCCCGAGACTCGGATTCCATAACTATGTGTTTCATCTTCTTCTTTGACAACAAAGCGTAGTAAATATCTTTCAAAGATCGACCGTCCTTACTGCACATAATTGTATCTTTGAAAGTACCAAATGAAGCGGGGAACGAGCATAATAAAATTAGCTCTAGATTCTCCTCATCGTCCTTGCATCTCATAGTCTCTAAATTCAAAACTAATTCTTTGAATGCAATTAAGTAGTCTTTAACCGAACCACCTTCCATCAACTAATGAAAATATAACTATTGCTTCAAATGTAACTTGTAAGTTTTTCTTCTTACATAACTACTTCAAGTTTACTTATAGATCTGCAATAGTCTTTTCATTCAAAATGTCCAACAAAATTTGATTTGATTTTCCTCCTCACTTAACATAAGTATATTATCAAGCCCAAATAACTCATCATCCAAATCCATGTGCGGAAGCACACCTCGCATCTTCACCTGTCACAACTTAAATCTCGTTTTTTGATCGAATAAAAAGATATCAAACTTGAAGCCAAAATCAATATCTCAAATACGAAAATCAGATTCTCAAAAATCATCACTGAATTGGCCTAACAACCATACAGTATTCCACTGTACAGAAAATTAGAGTCCAAATATTTCAAATCGATAAAAGATAGGTCGAAAATAAAAATATTCTAGTGAAATAAAATCAGAGTCTAAATATTTCTAGACCAATGAATATTGCTCAAAACCAGAAAATATTCCACCGAAACAAAACAATCGAAGTCCAAATATTTCCCACAAACATAAAGTTATGAACTTTATACAACTGAATTTCACAATATTCACTCTCAACAAATCCAAAAGTCACAACGTGAATGATAGTCCATCTTATTGCAAGAAATCGACCCAAAACTTTGGGTAGTGACTGTGCGTAGGTTTTTGTTCTTTGAATTCTAGACCAAAATAAGAATGGATTTTGTTCGTCCTTTCCTTTTTTTTTCAACGTCAATAGAGAAGCAAAGGAGATTTTAGTTTCCAAAAGTCTCTCCAATTGATAAGGAAAGCAGTCGTGGGTTTCCTTAAAGAAATATGGGTTCCTTCAACAAAACTCTAACCAAATGATGAAGAGGACAATGCATGACGCCTAGGAACAAAGTTCCCTTTTCTATTTTTTTAATTGTTTTTTCTAAATAAAAAATTGCAAATTTAGTCACCGAAATCGACCCCGGTTTGATACCTCTGATAGATCACAAAACTGATAATCGAACGAATATCAAAAAAAAAAAAAACATAGTAAAGTTTATGTTCAAATAACATGAGCTCAATTTATGTTCAAGCTTCATGAATTAAATGACATAGAAAAGTAAGTTCAAATGTTTTCCTGGTATTTCTTCTCATTTTCTTTTTTTAGCATCATTCATTAATCAATCTTGTTCAAGAAAATCGACCTCTAACATGAAACTTGATTATATCCGTTGTTTTACTTCTTCTGTCTTGATTTTCAATTTTGATAATGAAATCATTTTTCTCTTTGTAGGATCTACATATCCATGTTGTTTTCTCAATTTTTCTCATGAAATCATTTTTCTTAATATGGTTTGATTAACTATTTTGATTGTATATTTATATTAGTTATTTTGTATTTCGTATGGTTGGACATAGCTAGGCAGCATTTAGATAGAGTATTTCATGTGAAGAAATGTTTTTTACATGTATGGTGTGCATTGTGAATTGATTCTTTGTACACAATTTGAATGACTTATCCCACCAAACCCAATTCGTGCAAACTTGTACCTACCTTTGCCAAAATTGGCCCAATTCAACCCCAACCCAAATTAATTAACAGAATCTTAATCGAACCTAACCCGAATATTTGGGTCGTTATGCTTCGGATATCATTGTTCATCAGATACATTTAAGGTTTAATAGATCAAAACTTGAACTCGTCGAATCAATTATTTTTTAGTGAAAAACCAAGCCAAACCTATGAGTCTCACCCCTACATGATAGATAGTAGACACTCTTACTTCTTTCTTCGAATTCTCAAATGTCACAATAGCCAATGAATAGAAAACTAGAAATTAGAGCCCAATGAGAAAATATTGTATTGAACATTATGCACACAATTTTACTATTATCATTATTGATAAACATTATAAAAAATATCAGTTAAACAAACAATGAGAGATCTTACACAATTACTGTGACAAAATATGTTATACAATATGAGATACTTCTATAAATATTTGATAGCAAATTATTTAAAAATTTTGTAAAAGATTATGTTTGTCCAAGTTTTGGATAAGTTTTTCAAAGTATAACATGGTATGACATCATTAAAATGTATATTATCATGAAAAATGAATTAAATATTTTTTTTTCGTGATTTTGTAATGTCCATTAGCAATTAATATGATTCATAGAATGAGTCTAATGCACTCGAATATATTTTAGTGATAATTTTCATTACACACGCAAGTGCACAAGTCGCCAACAAGTAGTGTGATGTAAGTAAAGTATCGATCCCACGAGTACATACTCGAAATAAAATTGATAAATAGAAAATAGTAAATTGTCACCAAAAAAATTAATTAGGATACCTATAAATATACAGATAAAAATAAGTAAAAAATAAAATAGAATAAAGTTGATTTTCCTTGATATGAAAATACTAGTCTAATTCTACTAAGTGTAAAAGCGGGATCACTTGACAGATTTATATACTAGTAATGGTTTGATTTGTTATGAAAGTTCAACTTAGAATCGAACGATAACAACTCCAACATGTGAAATCAAAATGTATGGCAACGAAATTAAACTTGATTACTTGTAAAAACATTTGCAATCGCAGATGAACTTGCATTTATTAGATCCTATCCATCTACAAATACGATAGAAAAGAGTAGTTGAGTCTCTTCTTCTATTCTACCCTCGGCATTTTCTCCACATTGATGAATATGATTCTTCTTCAATTTGTCTCATCTTGCAGCTATGCTTTTTTATTTTATCTTTGACTTCTCATTTTGTCTTCCATATTATTTTCCCTTTGAATATAACAATAAAATAAATTCACTAAATTCTATTGTTAAATAAATAGTGCAAATAAAATGTGCAATTTTTGAATTTATTCTCATTAAACACATGACATCGATTTTCATTTTAATAATATGCAAGAAAATAATAATCACATCTTCTTCTATGTCAAAATAAATAAATAAAACTTCTTGAATTCACTCTACAGGAATGCTGCAACAATTCTATAATATTTTAGCATAAAAGGCCATTAAAATATTGATAAATTATTCAAAAAATGAATAATTTCATAAGTAAAAAATATTAAAAATGTATAAATTTTTATGACTAACAATTTATTGTTCTAACTTCTTATTTTATGAAGAAGTTAGATTTTGCTTATTATTTATCAATACATTATTTCTATGTTGCAAGAATATACTATTAAAAGTAGAATTTTTAATGTTACTTTATATAACGCTTATGCTAACGGTATTTGTTTTTTCAATTATATAGGTCTTAATCTTCTTTTTTACATATGTTGTGCATTTTTCATATTTTAAATATAACAGTTGAAAATGAAATGTCATTTATTTCATCTTATATCGAATCAACTATATTTGAAATTTCTTTAATTATTTATTTCAGTACACGACAACAAGAACATTTGAAATTAAACTAAGTATAATTCTGCTTTTGTTAATGTTAAAAAATGCTAAGTTGTATTGAATTGTTATTCGTGCTTTTATTAGTGAAAAAATTATTACTTAAAATCATAGTAGTTGTGATATTGTTAATCTATTTTTGATTTTCTAAATCAACTTTGATATTACAAATGAATATTTAAATTTATTATAATACTATGCATCTCTTTATTTTTATCAAATTAACAATACTTTCTAAGAATATAACAATTAATTTAATAGTATGATTTATAAAATAAAAAAATTATTTGATGTACCCAATATCTTTTCATTTTTATGCATAATTGATCCTAAATTTCAATAATTTATGTATTTTTTTTTGTAATATACTACTCAATTTTAAAATAATATTGCTAGTTTGTTTTTTTGAATACAAGTCATGACGTTAGTAGTTCATTTTCTTTTTTTCATATTTATCCTAGTTCTAGATAGAGCTGGCAATCGAGCCGGCCGGCTCGTCGAGCCTGGCGAGCCAAACGAGCCGAGCCTGTCGAGCCTAATCGAGCCGAGTCTGTCGAGCTTTTTTTCGAAAATTTTTGGCTCGAGCGAGCTATCGAGCCTCGAGCTATTCGAGTCGAGCGAGCCTAACTCCCGAGCCTAATCGAGCCAAATACAAAACGAGCCGAGCTTAAACGAACCGAACAATTCGAGCGTAATGAGAAATTTGAAAAATAATCATTATAACATTTAAAAAATTACATAGCATTTATTGAAAAATTACATAACATTGTAATAAAATAATTATATTGTAATACAAAAAATTAGTCGTCAAATTCTAAATTTTTGAATTCTTCCTCGAGTTCATCATCTCGTTGTTGCTCTCTCGTAACGGCATCGCTCCAATCCTTCATGCATATGAGTGCTTCCACGAGATCCGGTGCAAGACTCCCTCGTCGATCGTCGTAAACGCGTCCACCCGCACTAAAAGCCGACTCGGAAGCTACAGTTGAAACAGGAGGAGTTAGTAAATCACGGGCCAATTTTGAAAGTATCGGATACAATCCCGAGTTATTTTTCCACCAACTCAAGATATCGAAGGTCGTATCACGAGGAATTTCGAAACGCGTCTCTAAATATGTATCTAGTTCCGTTTGATCGGAGCCAAACCGATAGACGTCGCCATCAACTTCCTCGTTTATCGATTCCAAATCGTCATTTAGTGGGCCTCCAAACCCGGATCCACCGCTATAAGTACTACCGACTTGAGATGATGATCGAGTATCACAATATTTTATTTGGTAAGATGCAAATAAAGTAGCAAGTTCGGTTTTTAATGATTGATGAGTAGCAACCGAAATAAAACCTAAGTTATGCGCAATTTTATCAAGCATTAATTTACAACCTTTTATTTTATACCTCGGATGCATAATTAAAGCAAACGAAAAAATAAACGGAATTTCAAGCCAATATTTTTTAAATTTTGTTTCCATTTTATTGACTATTTCCAAAAATTCATTAATTTGTTTATATCTCGAAAAAACACCGGTTAATTTTACAAACCAAGGAAGCACAAGATGTGTGGTCGGATAATAAATTCCCGAACATTCTTTTGTCGCTTCAAAAAACGGTTTCAAAAAATCAAGAAACAAATTAGCCATATCGCAACTACATCTATCTAAAATAATAGTTTGTGATTTTTGACTAATATAATCGCAAATAACATTCCAATACGGTTTTGCATGTTCCAACATTAAATAAGTCGAATTCCACCTAGTCGATACATCGGTTTTTAATTTTTTCGGTCGGAGATTAACCGCTTTACAAAATTCTTTGTACTCTTGTTGTCGGGAGTTAGACGTTGTAATAAAAGAAATTGCACTTCTAATACTATCAATATGTGGAGAAATAAAACTCATACCATCTCTAACTATTAAATTCAAAATATGACAAACACATCGCATATGTAAAAGAGAAGATTGAGAATTATCAACTTGAAATAATCGTTTAAATTGAGAAATGCATACGTCGTTAGCGGACGCATTATCTAAAGTAATACTAAAAATTCTATCTCTAACATTATATTCTTGTAAAATAGCTAAAATATATCGATAAATTGTAATACCACTATGTGGATATTCGCAACTACGAAATCCTAAAATTCGTTTATGAAGTTGCCAATTATTATCAATAAAATGCGAAGTTACAACTATATAACCGAGTGCATTAGGTGCACTCCATAAATCGGAAGTAATACAAATTGACATATGTTGTGCTTGTGCAAAAAGACAAAATAATTCATTTTTCATTTTCGTATACAATTTAATTATGTCACCTCTAAGTGTATTACGAGGAATTCGTCGAAAATTAGGGTTAATATATTCCCTAATAAATTTTTCGTGTACCTCGCTATCAAACATCGATAGCGGGACCTCGTGTTGAGCCACAAATCTTGCAGCACCTTCTCGCAATCGTTCATGTGAATATAAAAAAGTAGTGTTACCGCTAGCCGATAATTGTAATTGTCTTTTATCGGGCGTTTGCTCATGTGCGTGAAAATGTTGATAATGTCTACGAATCGTACTAGTCGTCGATTCGTAAGCATAATTTTTGGCACAATATTTACATTGTGCCCGATTTTCTACTTTTCCCCCGACATTCATTTCGACAATGTTAAAATGCTTCCAAACATCGGACGTTTTATTTTTTTTGGGACGGGGAAGTGATGACGTGGATGCTTGTGCAGATGTTTGTCCAATTGAAAATGCCGGATTATTTGTGCCAATTTCTTGAATATCATCGTCGGAATTTGTAACATATTTTACGTTTCTTGGATCCATCTTAATAAAAAATACTAAATAAATTGATACCGTTCACCAATTACTCGGGTCGATATTGACTTGTACGTGGCAAAAAATCTTTAATTCCACAAATACGAGTCCTGAAAAAATATTAGAAAAATATTAGTTCGACGTTAATAATAAGTTTGACGATTAATTAACGATATATTACCGATAAAACATATCTCGATGAGTAATTTCTTAATGCTTGAATAAATCGCCAACACACGCGAAAGTAGTTCCGAGAATTGGAATTGAGAGCTTGAGAGAATTCAAGAAATTTTTTTGTAATTTTCAACACCCAAATCAACCCTATTTATACCAAAAAAATCAAATATACCCGTTTTTTTCTCCCCACCCTATTAACAAACGGTCATCCGACCGTTGCAAGCAGCCCACGTTGGCGAGAGAGAGAGAGAGAGAGAGAGAGAGAGAGAGAGAGATGAAGGGGCAGGGGGCCCGACTGGCAACCCTCTCAGTCAGAGGGGGGCTCTGCCAGTCTCCCTCTCTCTCTCTTCCTCTCCCTCCCTCCCTCTCTCTATCTTCCTCTCCCTCCCGTGCCTCTCACTCTCTCCCTCCCTCTTTCTCTCTTCCTCTCCCTCCCTCGACGACGACGGAGCGCCAACGACGACGGAGCGCCAGCGACGACGAGACGGACAGCGACGACGACGACGAGCGGCGACGAGGCGAGGACGACGACCAGATCTGGCGACAACGATTGACGACGAGGCGAGGCGAGGCGAGGACGACGGACGGCGAGCGTCGTCGGGCTCGCGACGTCGAGCTTCGTCGGGCTCGCGAGCCTCATTCGGCGAGCTCGGCTCGGGCTCGACAGAGAGGCTCGAGCGAGCCAGGCTCGGTACTGTTCCGGTCCGAGCCTGGCTCGGCTCGACAGAAAGACTAGCCGGCCGAGCGAGCTGGTCGTTTGCCGGCTCTAGTTCTAGAGGTGGTTCTAGTTTTAAACATTAACAAGACTTTCTACATATTATATTCAATGAAATAGATAACAAAGTTCATTCTTATACTTCATTGATGTATGAACTCGATATTTATTTAAAAGTTTGTTCTCAAATTCATCACAAAGAGAATTTTGATACTATGGGTAGGTGCAGAGATAATTGCACCGTGTGTCTTATTCTTTCTTTAGATTAACACTTGGTTTCTTAACATCCATTGTTTGTTCTATGGTATTGACGCGAAGTATTGCACCAAATCTCATAGAGACTGTCATCTACATGAAGGTTTGAAATAATGACATGATAATAGATCAACAAGGTCATGATGTGATATTAGAAGAAATTAAAAAATTTGGACATCGACCCATTGTTGGAAATTTGTGATCACATTTCTTGACATTTCTTTTTAGGGGGTGATATTTCATAATGAATTTCTTTACCAACTCTCTCAAAGTAGCGATTGTCTTTGACGGAATACTATATGAACAATCTCATTCCTTGTCTCTTAAAGAATACTCTAGGAAAGTTGAATGAACTATTTACTTCATCAAATAATTGGAGACGACCATGCATAAGTTTTGATGAAGGAATTATCTTGTTTGAGAAAGGGAATTTGTCTCAATTGTGTATAAGTTTTGCATGTACGTATTTGAATATCAATATACTTGCCATTTATATGCATCAATATTCAATTCGTAAGACCAATAATGCAAACCCCTTATAAGAAGACTCCGGGCTACTTCTAGCATGCTTTTTACGATATATCTGTATTTTTTCCGTTGAATTATTTTCTCAGGTTATATTAAGCATGGCTGTAAAATTCATGAAAGGCACTTTGGACGCTCCACGAAAACGGGGATCATTTACTAGTTAATTTTTAATGGATTCAAATTGTGCAGGAAATCAAAGACGGGATTACAGGGCATTGAGTTAACTTGGGTGGGGGAGCAGAGATGACCAGAAAAGGAGGAGAAGAAACGTGTTAGTGGAGGAATTAAAGCCATGTCTTTCCTTAATCTAATCCATAATCAATGCTCTACTCCCATTTGTATCGGAATGATGCCTAAAGAGAGAGAAGGCGGCCTCGCTTTGCCTCACAAAAGTAGGAAAACTCCAAACACGAGAGAGAGAGCAGATCCCACGTTGCACATGCCCTTGTATTGTTTACGGATGACCACCATCTTCAATGATTACTGTTGAGGGCCCTCCCTTGTTCTCTGTATGAGTACAGGCCAACCCTATACGCCAAACTTGCACGCAGTGAGACTCTGCCAACCATCCTTTCGTGACCGGGTATTGGCTTACGTTACTCTTCCTCTCATCCTTACATCTACGTAAAAACTATGCGGGAGCTGATCAATCTAGTTTTTATCTTGAAATAAAATTAAAACTAAAACTCCGGTTGTATTTCGATTTTAGTAAAGTTTTATTTTATATTTAAAAAATTAAAATATAATAAAAAAATATATTTTATATAAATTTTAAATAATTGAGCGGGTTTATAACTAATTTTCATATTTATATAGGATTTCATTAGGATTTAGGTCAAATTTTACTTGATTTTAAATTTTTTTTACTTACAATCTCGGTTTCGATTTCATAATTTTTTACTCTTAAATATCGAAATTGACTCATAAATCACGATTTTTTAAAAACTAAAACCAAGACTGGATTGAAATTAGCGGCTCCAGTCCAGTTTGTGATTGCAGTCCGATTTTACCTACCCATAGTAGAAACATTTACAGAAAAATAATATTGAGTTTATGAACCACATAAACATTTACGTTAATCTTAACATTGACCTTAGATCTGTAGAATTCATAAGATAGAATATGGACTAAATACTTTTGTAGCCTTATTTATTAATTTATGTTTATAGCATCATCCTTGCTTATCTATTTGTATTACTCAAAAACAAGTTGAACTATTTTATAAATTAGTTGAATAAATATAGAAGCTACTGTTCAGTCTGGTAATCCAACCGCTGCTATAAAGAAGAGGTAGGAAGGAGAAACAGGGCTCTGCATTCTGCAAGGGCTGAGACCATTCTAGTCACGTGCATTTTTATCTCTCCCGCCTATTCTCTCCTCCGACTCCGACGACGGGACCTATCAGCATCTCCGTTCTCCCTCCCTCTGGGGAGCCTTGACTTTATTTCCTTCGAAGCGATTCTTGGTTTGTCCCATTGGATTTGTTGTCTCCAACCAGTTACGGCACCGTCATTTCTTATCTCGGTCAGTAGTTCGCCATCGTTTCGATTTTATTTCTTCATTGTTTCTTTATCGATTGTTTCGGATTTTTAAGTACGTAGAATTGTTAGATGGTGCTGGAATAAATTCCTGTTTCTGGTTCTTCCCATCGCATCAGTTTTCGTCGCGGCTAGAAACAATTGGGATTAAAAAAAGAGATTCGAGTTTTGGTGAAACGAAGAAACTGTCTTGGCGCCATCCATGATAATGAATCCAGTGATTAGCTCAGATCGTTCTCGGGAATCTTCAAGAAGGAAGAAGAAGATAGCTCAACCGAACGAAGACCATAATCAAGATCATAGCCCAACGAAATGGAAATCGGAAGCGCAGCAGCAAATCTACTCGTCCAAGCTCGTTCAAGCGCTGAGGCAAGTGAGACTCGACCATGACGCTACGTCTCCAAAGGAAGTTCCTCGGCGCGGCCGCGCGGTTCGCGAAGCCGCAGATAGAGTCTTAGCTGTCTCCGCAAGGGGTAAAACTCTGTGGAGCCGAGCGATCTTGACCAACTGCTGTAAGCTCAAATTAAAGAAAAGGCAGCGAGTCTCCTACCCAACGAAGAACCTCTCAAAGAAGCCTCGAGTGAGCGTTTTACGACTTAAAGACAAGTCTATACCAGCGGTTCAGAGAAGGGTTCGGCTGCTCGGGCGTTTGGTTCCTGGGTGCCGGAAGCAATCGTTTCCGGTGATTCTGGAAGAGGCTACTGATTATATAGCGGCTCTTGAGATGCAGGTCCGTGCACTCGCGCACTTGCTCTCAGCTTCTGATTCTGGTTCTGTTCCTCCTCACCGCTGATCTGAAGGCGATGCCCCCCTGTGCTTTTTCCCATGTGCTTCTTCTTCCCGTACCATTCTCTCCACAACGGCACCACAAAGTTTCTGTCCACTAATATTCTTGGTCTTCTTTTAATCTAATTCGATCTCCGACACACCCATTTAAGGATAATCTTGCTCTACCGGAGGAACAAGGCGTTTAGAGCTATGGTAATCCGAGGAAAAAGCAGTGGGAGTCAATTTGTACGGGTCTTAAAGTTGGCGAAAGGGCCAAATCAGTTCAAAGACAAGCTGGACTCTGGTCACATGCGAGGTACCTGGTCTATATCCATATGCCAATTTCTAGGTTCCCCTGCCCTACAACATGGGAGTGAGCTATTTTGACAGGTCCCAAAGTGTCTCTTTCGAATGCTTAATGGGTTTACCACCAAGATGTCCCTTGTCTCGACCCACATGAAAAATCCTGTCCCTGCTGCTCACAAATTTTATCATTGTCGTTGGGAGTTCCTTCTTCTGTCTCTCTTCTTCTTGATAGTCAACCACAAGTTGATGCATGAGTTTCGATATTCATGTTATGTGATAATATCCCATATGAATACAGAGTTATTTATTGAATCTGTTGAGTCATCTAAACGGGAAAAGCTTGAATATCTATACAATGTTATTCTTTGGATGACCCTGCACCCAGATCGAGGGGTGTCCACTAAGCACTCATTCAAGCTTAAACAAGATTGGAAGTGTTAGGATCGTTCTCCGGTTGTTTACCCTGAGATCGGATAACCATCTCTCGAGTTGGAAATTATGGCAGAGAGAAAAAAAAAAAAAACAATTGAAAACTAAATTCTTTATTAATATCCAACTCTAAGGGCTAAGACCCATTTAAATAGACTCGATGATCTACTTGATTAATTACCAAAATATCCTTGGACTAGGATAAAATTAACTAAGATAAGACTTATATGTAGATTATGATAAGAGTAACTAAGATAAGATTAACTACCTGACTAATTGTAAATTACCAAAATATCTTTCCGACTAATAAAAGACAATTAAATGAAATAACAATATAATAATTTAATCATTAGCCACGTCTAGCATACTGCTTTCCTATGAAAGAGTCCGTAACAAGAAGAGTGTCAATGACGGGAACAAGCGCTGATTGAGTTTGCAGCAAGAAAAGAGTACTCAATGGACGAGGGTTTGCCACAAATAAAAAATTGTATATCTTTGGTTGAGTTGAATGGTAGTTACAAATGGCAATTGCTTTGCAATACAAGGTACCAAAATGTGAATGGAAGGCTGCCATTTCTACTACCCTCAAATTTCTTGTCCCTGCACCTGAGTAAACCAGTAACATTGGTAATTTTGCTGAGACTAGAGCACACTCTGCTCAAAGTCAGATGTTGGATTTGTTAGCAAATCTTCTATCGCTTTGTAGTAAGTATTAATTCAATCAATCCGAGAAAAAAATAAATATACTAACATTGATCCATAATTACGATATAACGATGTTTCCTAGCTTTCTTTTTTTCTCTTTTTAATCCTTCTTCAGTAATGTTTCTTCTTCTGATGATGTAAAGAAAATTGAAAGAGGTCTTAACTTATATAGAGATGAAATGTTGTTTATATACATAACTTTTCGTATATGTCTCTTCATACATGCACTTTTAAACGTATATTTTCACATGTATCTCTCCATATGTATCTCTTTCTACGTATTTTTTCATATGGATCCTTCCATACGTATCCTTTTTTATGTATTTTTTCATATGCATCCTTTCATACGTATTTGTTCATAAATATAATAATTATTTAAATAGAAGGATAAGGTGCGAGCATTGAAACCCAATTGATTTATTTTCTTAAGTCATATAATAGGCATCATATTATGGCAACTTAATTAAATCATTTTCTCTAATTTATATGGGTCACTTTGATATCGGCCTAGTATTCCTATCGTAAAATTGATATCTAGCCAAGTACATTTTTGAGCATACATCAAGTTCGTGACTACTGATGCATATCAAATAGATTCTATTTTCTCTCGTTCTAAATCACTTTTCTAAAATTGTCTTTCATTAAACTTGTCCCCTTTCTAAATTATAGCTATACTAGCCGAACAATTTTTCATTCTAAATCTATCTAATATTTACTAATATATCCTTTATGAGACAATCTTAATAATCCTTACTTTATATCATGAAATATTTCTACTCTTATAGCATAAGTTACCTCAAATCTTTTACAAAAAAAATTCTTAATTTCATGCAACAATCCAATATCATTAGCAGCAGGAATGATGTTGTCATCATATAAAACCAAAATTATGAACTCGCTCTCACTAACCTTTATATAGATACACAATCAATAGTATTTTATGTAAATCCATATGATGTAGTATTATCATTAAATTTAAGATATCATTGTCTTGAAGCTTGTTTCAATTCTTAAATTGACTTCTTTAATTTACACTCAACTTTTTTTCATTTTCAGAGGTACTGAATAACTTTTAGGTTGATCCATTTAACTTCTTATCTTAAGTCACCATTCAAAAAGGTGGTATTTCTATCCATTTGGTGTTGTTCTAAATCATAATGAGTCACCATCGTCAGAACCAATAAAATAATCATTTATGATTTTTTCATCAAGTTTCTTTTCATGTAGATTATACAGTTTTACTTTTGCTAGAGAGCCCCAAACTTGGAGATGTCTTACGCTAGGTTTCCTTCATGCCCACAGTTCATAAGAGATCTTTGAAACTGCTTTACTAGGAATTCAATTAAGTAGATTCCCAACGGTCTAATTCGTACAGCTACAATGATAAAGGTACATTACTATAACATATCACACTTCTAACCATCTCTATAAGAGTATGATTTCTCCTTTTAGCTACATCATTTTTGGTGGTATACCAGGCATCATATATTGTGCATGTATGCCTCAACTTTCAAGAAGCTTTGCAAATAGACCTAAACATTGTACATTTTCATCAAATTTTCTATAATATTCACCACTTCTATGAGACCTCACTACTTTTACTTTTTTATCTAGTTGTCTTCTACCTCGTAGATAAACACCTCTAAAACATCCATCACTTGAGATTTTTCATGCAAGAGATATACATAAAAATACCATGAGAAGTCATCGATAAAAGTAACAAAATACTTTTCACCATTCGAAGATGGAGCGTCAAAAGGACCATTATTTGTGACACATGAGTAGTTGCACCATACTCTAACCACTAACTATAATTAGGTATTTCAATCAGATTTGATTCAAGACATACTGAAACATAGTATGTAACTTTCTTTTTCAAACCAAGTCTTTCCTTTTCGACAACCTTTCTTGAAGTACCCAACCTTATTATAGAAATAACAGTTGATCTCTCGAGGTTTTTCTCCTCTTTCACTTTTAATGGAACTTTTATTTTCTTTTCATACTTCTTACTTGGTTTAGACTTGCCCTCGTTAGCTTCATTATGAAATATCTTATGAACAGCACTCTCTTTGATTTTCTTTAATTTCCTTTCCTCTTAAACTAACACGGCCTTGATTTCTCGAATGTTCCATTTTCTCTTAAGAGTATTATAATTTTACTTGGGATTGGCCAAACTCAAGAGGAAGTGAGTTGATGAGGAATTGAACAAACAAAGCTTCACTCACATTCTTACCCATCGATTTCAACTTTTCTATCAAAGGGTTTCATGTTACCATTCAAACTTGTTGGTCATTAGTTCACACATTAAATTTCCTATAATGAACTTGTCAGCTATGTCCGACTGGGAGTATTCTTTGATTTTCAGCATGAATCCCTTTGATTTGCCCGTTTTAGACATCGATGACTAAACATTTTCATTCATGGTAGTTATCATTTAGTTCAAACCTAGCTTGTTAGACCGTTCCAAAATCTCATATAGACATTTGTCCGCTTCTGTGCCGCTACAGGTTTTTCAAAAACTATAGCAAAATCCTAAGTCATTACACTGAGTTGAAACTTGATTTGTTCTGACCAATCAGCATAGTTCAATCCATTGAACTTAATTAATGCACTACATGAAGCGAACAAATTGATAGATGCTTCAGATTTCATACAAGCTGACACAGTAATAATTTGAATAGATGGATTCAAATAAATGACAAACTAGTTATTTAAATTCATCTTTGGATAATACTAAAACAAATAACTTTAATTGTACTAACACTAGCATACATTCACATTATTAGACAGTTTAACAGACTCAAGTCAAATATGTTTGTCATCTTTAGATACAAACTCACATTTACTAAGTATGCGAATAAGCCTCTTTAATTCTTTAATTTCTTTGGATGACCTCATAGCATTATAATTAATAAACTTTATGTTAGTAAAACATCATATAATATTGGACAATTATATAATAAATTATTCAAATACCTTTCAAAATTCGGTCGCTTTGGTGACTAGCAAATTTTTAATGAAAGAGGCTCTTATACCAACTGTAAGCAGATCTTTTATCGCTTTATAACAAGTATTAATTCAACCAATCCGGGAAAATAAATAAATACACTAACAATGATCCATGATTACGGTATGACGACGATGTTTTCTAGTTCTCTTTTTCTCTCCTTAATCTTTCTTCAGTAATGTTTCTTTTTAAATGAGGAAAGAAAATTGAAAGAGGCCTTGGCTTAGATACAGATAAAAAGTTGTTTACAGATGTAACTTTTCATACATGCCCTCTTAAACATAGCTTTTCACATGTATCTTTTCACACATATCTCTTCATACGTATCTCTTTATACGTATTTTTTCATATGTATCCTTCCATACGTATCCTTTCATATATATAATAATTATTTAAATAGCAGACTAAGGTGAGGCAATTGAAACTCAATTGATTTATTTCCTAAAGTCATAATAGCCATCATATTATGACAGCTTAATTAAATTAATTTCTTTGATTTACATTAGTCACCTATAAATTATTAAAATAATTTAACAAGATTAATACTATTAATTTAACAGTGACTATTAACAATTCTTGTATTGCAATAATGTGTTGAAAGAAATTAGCTTAAAACTTGCAGCTATAGATGGTCGAATAGAGCAGCATATTGCCACGCAATGGCAGCTATTGTTTTGGAGGCAATCTGGAGTAGCACAGTACAATTTATTGATGGATCAAACAGTAGGAGTATCATCTTTTTTTCTCGAGTTGCTTTGAGCCCGGACATAGAGTGATATGCATCATGCAAAGTGAGATATAGGAGTCATTGGTTCATTAATTCAGCTCCAAGCATTGAACTCTAAAAATTCAGCAAAATCAGAATATTGGAAGAAGCTACATTGGAATTGGGATTTTCTGGACCTTGTTTACTTTGTTCTGCTGGACCAAGTGCCAGACTTGAGAGAGCTCTTTCAAATCCTAGTTGGAGGCATTTATATCCTGCAGCCACAGTCACCAAGTTGCCGCGATATAGCTCTGGATCATGCCCTCTTTTTTTCGTATCACGCAAGCAACATCAACCTAGGTATCGGATAATCTTTTGTTTGGAGTTTGCTTGGCTTACACGTTCCTGATTTTGTTATGTTGTAAGGACAGGTGTAATAAAAACTTTATACTTAATAGAGAGTTTAAAGACTACTTTTAGTGCTCTTAACCGTTGGAACTCCAACTTTTGAGGCAATTAGTTATAAAAAACCCAAAACTTGGGCACGCCTCTTAATTTGGGTATTTTTTTAATTGACATTTTTAATTTTTAATTGTATCAATTATCACCTTGAAGTTTGAATTTGTTTTTAAATAACAACTTAAACTTTTGATTTTATCAATTAATGCCTCAAAGTATGTATTTATTTTCAACTGACACCTTCAATTTTAAAATTTTATAAACATACATCTTAACATTAAATGTTGTTATTATGCATTTTTTACGGTCCATGTTTGATTTTTTTATTATAACTTTCCATTTTCAATCATCTTAATTGAGAATATATATAATAATTTAGAAAATTTTGAAATTAAATTATAAAACGAGCCTTGATTACTTAAATTTCATGATAAGAAGACATTTGATAATTCAAAGTTTAAGGGACCATCTGAAAATAGTTATACTTTGAGTTATCAATTGTAACACATATATAACTGTAGAGCATTCAATTATAATTACCTTAAATATTATGAAGTGTGTATCTACTTCTATGACGTATGTCATTGGGGTAACACTTTTCATCATTCTACCCCCTCTTGTGTAGCATTGGACGAAATAGTAACATTAGGTAAGTGCACTCGCAATGTGAATGGGTATAAATGTGAATGAAAGGTCGTTGAAGTTATTTTTAGCCTATATACTTCATAAGTCTAGTCAACACTTTCAACGCGCTGATACATTTTAAAATATTTGAGTGGCCGACATCTACCTCATCTGGAAGTAGAGTCGGCATTCGAGCCGGCTCGAGCGGGTCAAGCCAAAAATTTCTTAGTTTGCCGAGTCTGTCGAGCTTTTTTAGTGGAGTTTGTTGAGGCTATTCGAGAGGAGTCTGTCGAGATTTTTTTCAAAAAATTTGGCTTGTGTCTATTCGAGTTGAGCCCGAGCCTGTTCGAATTGAGCTCAAGCCGATCCGGTCGAGCCTAAACGAGCCGAGCCAACGAGCTAAATATTTTCCAAGACACATATCTTGCATATGTTTTTTTAAAAGTTGTTTTCGTTATTATAAGATTGATAATGTGACAAATACTTATAAGCATATAAACAAGTATGAATATATAATAATTTTTAAAAAAAAATAAGTTATTGAATTTCAAAATAGGTTGATCACATAAATTATTTTTTGAATGTATGTATTATATATTTCAATTTATTATGGTTATTTTTTTACTTCTCTCTTTTCCCTCCCTCTTTCTAATTTTTCAATCCTAATTCCGACCTCTCTTTACTTATCTCTTTTCCCTCCCTCTTTCTAATTTTCCAACCCTAATCTTGATCTTTCTCTCTCTCTCTTTACTTCTTTCTTTTCCCTCCCTCTTTCTAATTTATGTGTGCAACCGGCGACCCTAATCGTCATCTCTCTCTCTCTCTCTCTCTCTCTCTCTCTCCCTCTCTCTCTCTCTACGCATGAACGGCAATGAGCCGATGACGCACGAGAGCGAAAACTCATATATTCAAGGGCGATGGGAGAACAGTGAAAGACGAAGGTCGAGGTTGAAAGGAACGCTAGTGTCGTCACTCTGCAATAATGCCAAAATCCAATGCCAGGAGGGAAGAAGTCAACTTGGGCTCGCTAACTCGGTAGATCCGAGCCTAGCGAGCCAACTCGCGAGCCAACTCGCGAGCCTCGCTGGCTTGCGCGCCCTAGCCTAGCTCGCCTACGGTAGTGATTCGAGCTAGCCTCAAATTGCTATAGTAATGAGTCGGACGAGAAAATATTTATTGATTACACATTGTTATTGATTTGTTTATTTTATTACACAAAGACAGAAAATATTTAGTCTATTGTGCATTCTTGGTAAAAAAAGAATTATTATTATTTGGTATTTTTGTGAACAGATATAATAAAGTACATAAACTAACTGAAGAAAGGATCCTTCACTACTATCAACTAACAGTTAGCATTTGTAGACTTACTCATCTATTTTGACGTAAATATATTCATTGATCCAAAAGTCGAAATCTCTAGTCTTTATGGCCTCAACACCCCGACCCGACAGTATGTGAGTGAGTTAATCACGGTGACTCAACAACTCAGAGATGAGAGATTTTTAGCTGACACCACAAGAAACAACATCAATATTAGAGAATTAAACTCTCACACTGTGATGGCGTAGACTTCGAATCGTGGCTCTTGATTTAAATCTGTTATTTCTGAATCAACTGAGTTATGCCCGTGCGGGCGACAATATATTCCTTTGTACCAAAGAGTGTCTTCAAGAAGACTAGGATCATATGACTTTTGGAAACCCTGCCCACAATTGAGTTCACCCCATCCAATTTTTGCTGTCATTTGTGCCGCAACGCTGCAGCTACTGCCTCCAATAGTCGGCAAGGACAAACCCGGAAAGGAGAAGGGATTGTCAATTAGGGGGTGGGCATTTGGGAAAGTCGGGCCACTCGGGTGAATACAAAAGAAAACATGAAATGGGGCCCACAGCTGAAGCAGCTAACCGGTCAGGCATGAGAAAATGGAGACCATGGGTGGGTCCTCAAAGCATTTAATTGTAGCACCGACCTTCTTCCTACCCCCTCTCTCTCTAACTACCTAGAAGAAGAAGCTTATCTCTGCAAATTACCATGGCGAAAAAGGAACAAATAAAGCACGATGGCAATTATTCTCTACCCAATTCACCCTCCATCCTACTAACTGACGAGATGTCATCGCGTTTTAGTTTATCAGCGATCTCCGGTGAAGGAGGAAAAGACTGTTTAGGGTTTACAGACTGGTTGGATATCGAGGATTACAACCCTTTTTCACACGACGTGTTTTCGCTTCCGATGAAGAGTACACCCCCAACGCAACCTCTGTCGTCGCCGCCTTCGACGGCTCCTGTGTCATCCGAGGTGTGGAACGCCCCGGCGACTCCGTCAGCGTCGGTTTCTTCTGAAGTAGGAAATTATGGCAGACCTGAGCACCATCGTAGTGATACTGCTGCAGATGAAGGAAAGGCTAAAGAGACGTAAGGATCAAGTTTTTTTCTGTTATATCTCAGATGTTCATATACCATAACTTACTGAGAGAGAGGTCGACTTATGAATGATGTCTTTCTCGATCTCAATGGTCATTCTTGTAAGTAAGATTTCAATGAACCTTAATCATTATCTTTGCATAATGATGTGGCTTAGGAATCGAAATATTTCAAACGGTGATATGCGATGACCTCTTTCCATTAAAGAGTCCTCATTTAACGAAGAATTTTCTCGTCGAAAGACCAAGTGATAAAGCTCCATCTGTAAACTACTAACGGTGCTTTCAGTTTCGTAATTTTTTTGGCTGTTGAATGGGACTGAAAGTAAATAATATATGTTGTTTTAGGTTGAAACCCAAAAAGAAGAATCAGAAGAAGGAAAAGGAGGCAAAAATTGCATTCATGACAAAGAGTGAAGGGGATCACCTTGATGATGGCTACAGATGGCGAAAGTATGGCCAAAAAGCAGTGAAAAACAGCCCCTATCCAAGGTATGAAACCTGTTTGTACGTATAATATCATCTCCATTTGCAAGTAATCGTACCCATCGAAATGCCAGAAGCTATTATCGGTGCACGGCCCCGGGATGTCGAGTGAAGAAGAGGGTCGAGAGGCTCTCCGACGACCCTTCCACCATCGTCACCACCTACGAAGCCCAGCATAACCATCCAACCCCGTTAACGCCTCGTGGAATTGTCAAACTTTTGCCGGAATCTACCCCCTTTCCCTCGAATAACTGGCCAGCACCATTTTCACTATCCCAGTACCTGCTCCACCGATCAAACCAGCAACGAGGAGGAGGAATGTTTGATAGCCCATCATCTTCTCTGAACATTGCAGCAAGCCCTTCTCCCATCAGTTCTATTCATACAATGTCAGCTTTTGCTCGTCAACAACTTGGGCCATCTTTGGCTTCTAATACGGTCACAGACCATGGGCTTCTTCAGGATATAGTGCCATTGCAGATGAGAGGGGAACAGATAAGAGATGAGAAAAATTAACTTGTAGCTATCACAGTTTTCGAATGTAATGTGATTGAATATCCCTATTTTTACGTGGAGATGAGACCCTTTTTGTGAGATCATCGCGATCTGCTCCATCGCAGATTGACCTTAGCTGAGCTTAGGCTGGAAAGTTTCTATAATGACGAGTAGTCGAAGTTAGGTTTGCGCTTCGAAGAAGTCAAACCATTTTCAAAATATAATTAGAGCAATGCTAAATGATATAATTATGATAATGAAAAATGTGCATTCCAATACCATCTTCTGAGATTAGAATGCAGTTATAGCATAATCTATTCAAAATTTCATTAAATCTGGCCACAGAAATTCTGGACCACGAATATTCTATAATCTTAGTTCGTTTCCTCCTCTTCACAGTTGAGTTTGTGAAGAGGTTTTAACAATAACTTTTAGAGGTTGCCACTGGCATCGATTGTCTCAGAACCCAAATGACTTCCATGGAAAAAGGTTAGAGTGGAATGAAATTCGGAAACCGACGACTTTAATTCAACTTTTCTGGGTAAACTAAAAGATGGAAGACTTGGACACTTCTTGGAGAGAGAGAAAGTGAAGAGCGAGAGAGAGAGAGAGAGGTAGTTTGATGACATAAAGCAGACGTTATGCATGACAAAGGATGCCACTTAGTACCAAGTCAAGAGACTGGACTGCCATTGAACTATTGTTATCCTTAGATTTTAATCCTCGTCCCTTAACTGCACGTTATGTTTACAAAGAATGTAGTATGAGGAAAACGATGCATAAGAATGATATTTGCATAGAAGATGCGTTGGATCCCAAATGGATACGTTCTATATTCACCAAATGTCAAGTCATTCGTCAAAGTTATCGTAGCGAGGTTAACCATTATTGGTTCGTCCATAATCGAGGCTGGCGTATGAGACTGGATATAAGATTTGAAGACGCTGGCTAAGCTTTGACTGGGAGAATGGGTTGGTCCTCTAGATTTGTCAATATTGCGTGTATGACATTCAACATGGTTTTTTTTTCGAACCCATAAGTAGACCATGGGAGCTTGGCCTGTATGTCGTCGACCGCGAAAGAACCAAACCCTCGAAACCAATGACCTAAATCCAAAATAATTAAGCAGAGAAAGCTAGGGTCCATAAATATTTGGCTTAGATACTATTTAAGAAAACACAAGTGTTCCTCTTCTGTAGAGGCAGAAAGTGGTTGGGTTGGATTGTTTATCAGTTACCCGATCTATTTAAAAACCAGGCAAAAATAAACATACCCCTTCAAACCGCGTAATTCCCAGAAACCTAATGGGAAAATAAATTATATATGAAAATTCAATTACGATCCATCCAAATTAACATTCAAAACGAAAATATTCGATCAACATCCATCCACATGTGGAGTGTACGTACTTAATAAAAGGAGAACAACAACCCTACTACGTATTAGTCAATAATAATCGGAAAACCTTCCACTCCGTTTCCATTCCGTGAGTCATTTGCAGCATTTCTGGTAAAGAACATAAGGCAAATTCAAATATTTAAAATTGAGAATCAATACAAATTAATCAAATTCAATTAGTACCAATCTTCAATTGGGTCCAAAAAAAGTTATAGTTTTAAAATGGGCCTAACTCTTAGAGCAAATAATTGCTTGAGCTATTTTTAGGAATGACGAATTGGGGAGATAAGAAATAGTTGAACAATTCGACCACCGTAACTAAATGGGAACTCCGATTGCAGAAAATGAAAAAATCAATATATCTTTTATTATTTGACTCAAAATTAAATATTATGCGAGTACAACTTCTACAAAGTCAAAATATCTATCTTGTGAAGAGTATTTTTCAACTTTTTTTATTCAAATACTCATCAGCTTTTGACGCATTGCTAATAGTCACAGGCTCAAGTAAATTATCAAAATATGAACAAAAGATAATATCGCAAGGCTTTGGTGGATTTTCTACATTCTCAGTAGCCGAGCTTGGGAACTCAATAGTAGAATCACCCGTGTACTACTAGCATAGTCATAGGATAACATTTTCAAGTTATTGCATAAAGTTACTGGATTGCTAGTTGCATAAGGGAGTTCTCAAATTGCATATCTGATCCCGTAAAACATCAACAAATGCAAGAGAATTGATCTGATCAAAGTTGCTCTATTATTTGTTGAATTTATTTTTCAAGTCAATACCCATTCTCGTCAATAACTCATTAATTTGTCTTCCTTTATTGTTTCTTTTTAATTTTGGTTAAGAACTGAGGTTGCTGATGCATTTAACCATTTTTGGGTATTTTGTGGAATTTTGGGAGCAGCACTATGCTCTCATCATCGCAATCCTTGGGTGCTAAGGTGAAAAGAAGAGCTCATATCAGTCTACGACCACGTAAAGTAGAGATTGAAGAACAAATGGTACGAGTTTCTTCATTTCTCTTTTACTAAAGCTGCTAATCCTGGTAGTGGAGCAATAAAACAGCTCAACAGATGACAAGGCTTGTTGGGACTCCATTCATATACTCGGATACAGTCATGCATGAAAATGATTTAAACGTAATTTTGATTACGGCGTTTCAGAGAATCTAAGCGCTTTTTTTCAAGGACCTGCCCATGGCCGAACCAGGACTTAGGTAGTTGCTGAGGCCAAAGGACCAGGGCTGCGCATTAGGCATTACATATATAGTCTTGGTGTAGGGTTAAGAATAAGATGGAGGCGAGCTAAACCAGAGTGCAAAAATCAGCTAGAATAGACACGGATAACAGCAAATCTTGGCAAGTTGGGGGTCAGAATCAGCATCGTTACTCCTATTGGTTTATATGTATGACATCCAACCAAAACAATCTGCCATCTACAACCTTAAACAATCAATAGTTTTACATTTTCAGTGGCCAAAAACCAGGCTCCTCCCTCTCTTCTTCTGCATTCAATATCAACTACTTGGCTAGTTTTATATCAGACCATTCCTCTTCTTTGCCCTCCTGATTTTCGAGTCCATTCCACATCAAGCTCCTGCGTACCATAGATTTGTCAGCATATAGCACAGTTAAGAAACTGCTCAACACGATCTACCCATGTTCAGAATAGCTGAATCTATTACAAAAATTAAACCAACCAAACTATTCTAGTTTGTCAAATAAACCCACCAATTGTTTCTTCTTGTAATTTAAAACACCCGTTCATCTAATCAGATGCATGCTCTAGACTCACATAGAACCACTTGAAATGATACGGAATCAGTGTGATTAAGAGCAAACACTTGAATCTGTCATTATTGCCTCTCTCGTGACAGATAAAAGAAGGAAATAAAAACAGATTATAATGACAACTCATTTCACTTTCGCATCCAACTCTTCTCCAACCAAGCACAAACAATAATTTATAACAAGAGTAAATCACTAGACCTGCAGGATTATTCTTCCACATCCAATCCTGAGACGCCTGTGGCTCCTGACATATCATGAAAGCAGAATTAATCACGATAAGGATCTTAAAGAATGTAAGCATCAGATTTCTGTTTAAGACTATCACAATTGTGTTCTTATCAGAATTAATCACAATAAGGATCTTAAAGAAGGTTTATTGTTTACAAATACATCATGCAACTCAAATACCTGAATATTTTGGAGACTCGCAACACCAGAAACTTGGTACTGAAATATCAAATGTATAATGTGAGAAATATAATTGTTATAGTTAGACTGTCCAAACACAAAAAGAGAGATATAAAGGGTACAAACTGATGATGATATAGACGGGTGCTGCATGTGTAACTGCTGATGGCTTGCGATATGGGATTGAGGAGGACCTTGAAACTGCATCTGTTGGTTTTGAGGGAGCGATAAAGGAGAAGAGGACAGAGGAAATGACTGGGTTTGAGGCTGATGAACTGACTGCTTTTGTTGCTGCTGCTCCAGTAATGTAAGCTCTTCAGGTTTCTCCCACTATAATAAAATAATACTTACCATGTCAAATCCTCAGATAAAAGCCAAACTACATGGCAGCCGAGAAAACAAAACTCACCCTACTTTCACCAGTCACGCCATTATAATAGTACTTGTAACCATCAGGGGAGGTGTGTTCGGTCCAATTACAATTTGCTGGAGCTACAACCTGAGCAGTTGAAGAAACAGGAAACACACCAAGTGCGGATGAAGCCACATTGGCAGCAGGAGTGCCACCACCAGCGCCATTCGCCGCATTTCCATTCCACTGAAAAATTGTTAAGAGAAGAATTACCGGTTCTTTTAGTGTGTAAAATTTGAAGAGTTTTAAAACATATACAAAATAAGGCACGCAAACTGAGGCCTATAAAGCAAAAACATTAACATATAATGACATCTCATGACCCAACCTAATAGAAGCTCACATCACTGTTGTAGGAATCATTATCATCCTTATACCTGCACTTTAGAAGCCTGAGAATTTCGCTGCGGAGATAAGCCTTGATTCGAAGGTTGCATCTGCTGCAATTGCTGTTGCAGCTGGGAGAATGCTTGTTGTGAAGACTGAAAGCTGGCCTGCAGAGATTGTGTTTGTTGTGACAGCCTCTGAGCCAATCGAGAAGGAGATTCATGAACAGAAGCAGGATGCTGCTCTTGATTGAGGGGAGTTGATGCAGTATGAGATTGCAAGTTATTACTCAATTGAGTTTGCAAGCCTGTAACGAGTGAGGACTGTTGCGGGACACATACTACACCAGTAGGCTGATGGGAAGTTGAAGCTTGACCGTATGAGATCTGACCAGAAGAAAGAGGATATTGTTGCACACCAAGAGGCCAAGCTGATGAAAGGGATGCCTGTTGTGAATAAGAAGCTGAATTTTGACGTTGTAACTGAGCAGAAGGAGGGAACTGAGGTGACGATTGAAAAGACTTCTGCAATGATGATACTTGCTGCCCAACTGGCGGAGCTTGTACTGTGGACTGATTATTATTCTTTTATAACACAGCAGTGAAAATTTAAACAAAATAGTTGGAATAAACTTTAGTAACATAAGCAGAGAAGCAGCACATATATCCAAAATACCTGCTTTGGAGTTGAAGAAGATGGATTTATCGACCGATGAAAGGTAACTCCAGAATCACCCTGCATTTGGCAAATAATAGAACACCAGGTCATTAACTTGAACTTATCCATCGAAAACTAAAAAGGAAAATCAACTTCATATTCTAATACACCGTTTGAATACGTCAAAGTCAAAGCTTCTTCAAGATTAAACATAAACTAATAAAAATTCCAGACTTTCACAAAATTAGCAGATAATCTCGCAGGAATGGCAGATGAAGCACAACTTTATGATCAACTCTAATATTGAAAGGTCTAGTAGTTTTTTATTGTTCATTGTCATTTGATCCATCACTTAATTCATAAAGGAAGTGCCACATTAAAAGAAGATGATTCATGAATATCATATGGCATTATAGTTAAGGACTATCACAAGAAATTTTAGATAACATTCAACACTCAACATTAATCAACCTGGAAATATGTTTGAAGGAATTAATTTTTTATTACCGAATTAAAAGGAAGTTTCATGTCACTAGACCGTGGAGGCAACTGACACTTAAAGCCAAGATGGTCATCGTCGATCAATGGCGCGTGCATGTGAGGATCTGGGCCTCCAAAACCACTTCTGAAGAAGATAAAAGTAAAGATCTTCAGATCATTCATTAGCAATTTCAACCAAGTAATTAGATAAATGGAATTCAATTAAACTAAAACTAAACAACAAAAAGGGCCCAAACATCAATGATAAAGCATAAATATCCAGCCCCAAACAAAATACTAATTCTGTTCATATTTCTTCATATTGTTGATTGAACAAAACTTTTATAAACAAAAAAATTATTAGGAAAAATATCAATTCGAAAACTAAAATATGAGTACTTTTTAAAACAACACCCCTTGTACAATAAACTTAAAGAGCTAAAATCTCAAATTTTTCAACTTGTAACAAATAAAACTTTGGTGCAGGCAATCTGATGAGCATCAAATGATCTCATCTTGAACGGAAAGTAATAACAGGAAACAATCGAAAATGCACCACGGTCTAGCAGTTAACTGTTCTGGAGACAACAGGCTTACCAAGAATAAAAGCTCCCAACAAGTTGATATTCAAGATGACTTTGCATAACCTAATACTCTTATTTAGAATAACTCTAATAATATCAAAATTATCCGTTGATATTATAAGTTACATTATTAAAATGACCCTCAAAATATTTGCATCAATATTGCACCCTTGAACATCAACCTAGTCCAAGCGAAGCCGTTTCAGTCCCTCAGATGAAGCTTGTTTGGCTTCATAGTCCAACTCAATGTATGAGAAGTCTCATTTTCCTCTCTAAATATCTCCACCACTTTTTTATAAGTCTAGCCCAATTTCTCTGATCTAACTAATATATCAATCAAACTTAAGTGTAAAACCTCATTATTAATCACTCTTGCAGTCCATCTCAATTGACAATAACAATCTTCATTAATGTTATTTGTCTGCCCAACCTATCTGCTTCTTAGTTTAGCCCTATATGAGAAGAAAACCCGAGATAAAAATCATTTTCCTTTTTTCGTCCGCCAGTTTCTTCAACACAGTCTGTCGTCAGAACTCTCTTTCTCCAGCCACCAATTTCTTCAACATAGCATCTTGTCATTGGTTCCTCCTCTGCCACCACTCGAAACTGGTGTGCTGCGAACAGTGTAGGACCGATGGCTGAAAGCAACCAGACAAACCAGAGATGAACAACTTATTTTTTAGACTTTCTGTTTGGAGAATATGTGGCCCGCGACCGACGACCTTAAGTGTGAAGAGAGCTTTGTACGAGATCGCTTTTAGGACCTGATCAAAAACACTGATGGAAGGACGAAACCATCTTGAACACCTGCCAATGCCGATGCTGCTATTTCACCCCATGGTGGCTACCATCGATCAGATTGTCTTGGCAGCTTCGTCATTCTTCTTCTGTTTTTTTGATTTTTCTATCTTCTGAAAATTAGATTGCTTTACAATGTCTTTGCTTCTTCCCTTCCTTTGAATACTCTGCATTTTGAAGATTGTCTATTTATTTTCTTTACTCGTATTATGCTTGGTTTTCTTTCCCCTCTGCAGTACTTAGTTGATTTTATTTTCAATTTTGAAGGCAGGAACTTAAACTCATGGATTTCCTAGTTGTTGGAACTCTATAGTCTGGGGCACGCTCTTAGTGTTTGTCACGAAGAGGTTCTCCTCTTGCTGGAAATCTTCACTTTTGAATGTCGGCCAAAAAAAAAATTATAATTTCCCAAGCATTTCCTCAAGTCGTGCTAGTAACGTATCCATTAACTTTGATTAAGGATTTGACTCTGTTACTAGTGATGAGCATCAAACCAGTCCATCTCGAATGGAACATGAAATAAAAAGAAATAACAGAAAATACATCATGATCCAACAGTTAACTATTCTGGTGACCATGGGATCAACTAGAACAAAAGCTCTCAACAAGAGAAGTTTCCATATTCAATATATTGATATTCAATTTGAGTTTACAAAACCTAATATTCTTATTGATAAGGAAATAATTCTAATGAGAATACCGAAATTACTTCTTAATACAATAACTATTAATAATCAAACTGGCCCTTGAAATATTTGAATCAATAATATATTCAAAGTTGTAAAGTACAACCATAATACTCCTATTTAATGAAAAAATAACTTAATATTAGTACCTAAAATAACATTAATATTAAAAGTCATATCAATCTAGATAACCCTAAGTATATGTGCATCAATACTCTCTCCCTGAACATCGACCTTGTCTTCAAGGTCGTAAGTCTTCGATCTTCTTTAAAGCACACGCAAAGTAGTTTTACAACCAACCCAATAGGTGATCAGATATCAACCTCATTGGACAACGCTTGTTTGTCTTCATGGCCCAACTTAATAAAAGATGCTCCTCCTGGACAGCCCAAATTAATATATGAGCTTCTCAAAGATGGTTGTCTATCCTTCTTCAATCTTTACTTTAATAGCCAAACATGACAGCACAATTTGTACTTTATGTGGGCCACTTTCTCAACCTAGTTATAACTCATCATCTTTTAATATATATTTTGTTGTCCAAGCCTAGGCTCCTCAACAATCTTTCAAGCCTGGTCAATAAAATTAAGATTATTTTCCACAAAATAACATTATCTCCTTCCCAATTTGCAGCCCAACATATTTGTACCTGCTTTTTCTCTCTTCATCCTTAGAGCTTATGTACTATCGTCCTTTTTCATAGAATACACACTCTCACAGCCAAGACAGGCTCTAGCACTTTTCGTTATTTTCACCTGAATGGTTGGATCATCTTCATAACCATGTCAAAGGTAAACTCGATCTCCTGGAAAAGATCTGTCACAGGTTGCATATCCCACCACACTTTTGAGCAACTCTACAGAGTTGTCGGAATGCTCTCTGTAAGTCTGTCTTCTCTGCCTTTCTTGTGCTATGTCGCAAGAGATGCCACTATTGTCATTTCTCCTCAACTTGGCAGCTGCTCTGTTGCCAACCGATGCTGGGCACCATCACTCTCCTCCGTCAGGTACCTCCTCTGTGAAAATTTTGGGCCCTCACAATTATCACATGGCACTAGCAACTCTTCTTTTACTTCCGCTCATTTATCATCTTCCGTGCAACAGTGTTCTTGTATCATACTCAAAATAACTAGTTTGCTCATTGATCATCAGAGGTTTCTTACACGGTGGCTACCATTTGGTGGAGTTGTCTCAATAACTCCGTGGCTAAATCTCTAGGAGATAGGAGCAACTTTGCCCTTTTCCATCTCATGTTTCTCTCTTTTGTTCTGTTTTCTTCCTCTGTTTTATTTCTATTCTGTGATTCTTTTAGCTAAGCTTTAGGTTGTTATGCTTCATCTTGATTCTGATTACATCGATGTTTAACGTATTTGAAGATTCTGAACAAACATGTTTGATTTGTTACATTTAGATAATTTAAGGTTTTAGGTGTTAGAGATAATATATGTGGTGTTTCGAAGGAAAAACTCCATAATTTTTAGGGTTCAAATTGGTATCCTATAATTAATGAAATGCTTTCATAATAGAATATAAGTTGAATGGAACTCACCTTTAAAAAGAACCATTTTGACATGGAACGAGAAAAAAATTGACAGTAAAAAGATTGAGGGTCATGTTTAAGAGGAAAAACCTTGAATCTCCTGATCTAGGCCTCTTAGGATCGGCAAATCGAACAGTTAATGGTTGATCGCATCCCTATCATAAAATCAAAAATAATGGTTTTAGATGGATGGATTTGTGCACAAATTTTGCAAAAAAGGTATACGGGATCTTGCCCTCATCAAATAGATTCCATGAAGACCCTTTATAGCCATCAATGCCACATCTCTATTGCCATACTTAACGAATCCACATCCTTGAGAAATCAAGCAAAAGTAATTAAATACAAGATTTTCCATCGTAACTCAAGGAAAAACATGGTAAGAACAACTGAATTACTACTTTCACACACCTATACTTTTATAACAATCAAGCATAAATTACAAAGATCGGTACTCCCCTCATCACATTAAGTTCCACCTTCTAAAATAGATTCAATATGTTGTTCTTTGAATTCCAGTTTCCATATATATTACAATGATTAGTACTCTCCTCACCACATAATGTCCACCTATTAAAATAGATTCCATATGTTCTTCTTTGAATTCCAGTTTCTAGGTCCAGGCCATACCTCTTCCGATTCCTAACTTAGGAAGCATCTCCACATGAAACTCGTGACACTAAATGTGATTATTCAATTATTACTTATTGTTTCTATGAAATCGACAAATTTCCTCCCGCTTCGTGCAACATTCCCAAATCAAACCATCATCAACTTTCTAGTCATCAAAAATCTAATGATTCATTCGAAATGCTGTTATCACTGTTGTAAAAGATGTACACCGAAGAAATGTTAAGCAATTCTTCCTTCATAAAAAAACAAAGCAAAAATATCTCATTGTTTAATACTCATGATCAATGCAACAAAACCCCAAGTAACAATGAAAGGAATAGATTTCTAATCAAGTCGTCATCAAAATTGTTTTATGGAATAAATTGAATTGCACACCATACCACGACTTTGCTTGAATTCATCTCGCATGAGATAAACATCCTCCACTCTGCCATATGGGGAAAATATCTGACAGAAGATAACAATGGAATACAGCCACCATCATCGAATCCAAAAAATACAAATATTAATCCAAACTTCAAGGAAATATGAAAAGGTCTTTTATTTTCTTGGTTAATGGGATAACCCCTGAAAAGGATAGTTTGACTTTAATGTTCAAGACATACTTCCTCAACTTCTTTTTCTGTAGCTTGTTTGTTCAGCGAGCCAACGAACAATTTATACTCAACAGCACCTACCAGTTAGTGAATGAAATGGGAATAAATTAGAAAATTATGAAATGAAAGAGAAAAGCTAACTAACAAAGTAATTTGTACTTAGAGAGTTGCCAAGCCACCAACAAGTTCAATAACCTAGTTCAAGCATTTCAATGAAGTGTGCCCTTTTAAAATAAGACAAATGTGTTTATGACTTATCCAGCTCTTGGCTATCTCTAAAAACATTTCCTTGTTCTATTCTCCTTCCTATGTGTTTCCCAAACACAATCTAACTTCAGCTAAAATGTAACTGAAAAATAACATTTTCTACTTTTACAGTCTTTAATAGCATTACTTCACTGGTTTCAGGTACTGTAAACTTCAATTTGCAATAGGAAACCAAACAACAAAATGATAACTTCTTTAAAATGTCTTTAAATGAAGAAAAAACTTTTTACTCAATTTTATTATTTTCTATTCCAGGGATGCAAAAAAGCATAAGAGGTGAAGAGAGACAGATGCTACTTCTTTCCTACCAGCATTAGCTACCAGTACCAACAAAAGAAACGGCAGAAACAAATTGACATTTCACAGCCTCAGCAAAGAGCACCCACTATCTAATTTGAAAAAGAATAATCATGTATCTATTTATAGCACTCAACGTTTTAACTACAAAAGCCACTGGAGATAAAGGTTAAGAGAGCTGAGTAAAATAAACTCTTTCACTCCATTAGCAAAATAAGAATTAAACATGTGGAAGGATGTTACTTTTCAAGATCACGCTAAGCAAAGAAGCAATAAGATACAGATTTACTTTTTTATTTCCAGATGTAGTTTCTCAACGAAATAACAGTAATTTGACACAAATTGCCATAGAATTGTAACAGACCGCCCGGCACCCTCTGACCAAACTGAAATAGAAAAATAATTCTCTTGTGCACCAACTAAACCACAAAAATACTGTCAAAAAGTATAATATAAAATAGCAAACTAAAGAAACTCTCCCACATCTTTGAGCTAATTACAAATATAATTAATTCAATAGTTTGCAAATGAGACCAAAACCACTCCCATAAGGAAAATTAATGCGTGTCGAAAAAAGAAACAAATACGACAAACAAGAAAGCTACCAAGTCTCTCCTTTTCTCCATCTGCATATCGAACTTGAATGGGTCCCATACTCTGTAAAACACAAGGACCATTTGAATAAAATAGACGATTCTTCACTGTAAGAACAATCAATAGAAAAGAAAAGGCAAGTACTCACTCCAGGAAGTGTATGTTTATTGTGCAATGCCCGTATTGCCTTGTCAGCTTCCTCTGATGTTGCATATTTTATAAAACAACACCCTGCATTAATGAAGGCTTAACTATTTCATTTTTTTCTCTCACTAAGATGAATCTAATTTGATTAATGAATATACATTGTTTAGTCCTTCCTCAATGAGTAACTGGAACACAATGTTACATAGGAGTCATCAGGTAACACATGATACTGTAGTTTTATTTCTAGGTACATCAACATGGATCATCGAAAAATGTCAACATATAATTCACAAAAAAGGTAACATGATATCATAACAACATTGAAAAAGTTTCTCCCATGATTCTCAAGGTGTTCTAAAACTTCTTCCATGATTTTAGAGGGGTTCTTTAAAGCAAAGAACAATCTAAGTACTAAATTCTAAGAAAATCAAATTCTACATATCTAAAAAATTATAGCTCTGTCATCATGGTGAGCTTTGTAACTACCCACGACTAACAATCACAAAGTTTGGTAGTATATCGACCCACAAAATTCATGCATCAAAAACAGTGTTTTCCCTAGCCAAATAACCACCAAATTTCACCAAGCTCTTGCAGTTATATTAGGGATTGATTGTGGCGATCTTCAGCCATAAAAGGTATAGGCATGGTATACAACAAGTTATAAGAAAACATGTACACATAACAGTCTCGTGAAAACTTCCAGTAATGACCAAGATCAAAACATTGTGTTTCTAATGAGAAACTAAAAATAACACGACATAAAAATGTCAAGCTCAACATTTATTTCGTAATTGCACATACACACATCAAAGAGACTAAACACATGAAATGAATAGGCCCAAACCAAATTTCTAGCCACACACATGATGTAAGAAGTACTACAGGAAACATGTGTAGCATCCAACGGAAATCTTAGATCTCAACCCGATGGGGAAAAAAGAAAAAAATATAGGCGGATGAATAATACTACCAAATTTGCATTGTATGATAAGTGCGTATAGATAAAACACAACTTATCAAATTCAAGAATAGCAAGCTGAAAACCTTACTAATAAAGAGTAAGATGCCTCCACATAATCAGTATTATTTTCTGAATACAAACTAAATAATATAACAGTGGTATACCTTCACTGTTTAAGAGATAACAAATTAAATTTGCAAGTAAACTAGAAGTCTGAATTGCAGATCAAAAAGGAAAGGAACCCTCCATGAAAGATTAACAGAAACAATCTTCAAATTCTAAGCTAAGCCGCCAAAAGAATTTCATGTAAAAAGTAACTTACTATTCCCATGAATAAAAATTGCAATATAAAATTATGTTAAATTAGCACTAATCTATTATGTCCAAAATCACACATTCAATCAGCACCCACGTCCACATCCAAATCAATATCCACATCCACATCAACATCCACATCCACATCCACATCAATGGCCACATCAATGTCCACATCAATGTCCACATCCACATCAACATAGAATTCCATCATCTATAAATCATTATTACTAGTCAGTACCCTTTAACTTAATCTTCCACATTTAAAAACTACCGAAATTAATGATGATAAGAAAGCATCCAAATTATAATGCAATTAACATTGCTAATCAAAATGTTATGTACTTTCTCAGTCACTACAAACATTAGTTGACTTCTAAGTATTCTGCCACAACATAATAGAGTAATGACAAAAGACACTGCCAAAATAGCAGAAATGGAAAAGGTTAGGCCATGCCCAGTTGAAGCTATTATAAGAAGGCAGGCTCTTTTGTCTTCATAAAATCCAACTGCTAGACTTAAAAACTCTTTTTTAGCTGGTTACGTGCCTTGCCATCTCCATGTTGGACACTAACCATGGTTGCAAGCAAATCAACAAGCCCCAAACTTATGAAAAAATACTGAGATGAGACATGGCCTAATAATCTGTTTCCATCAGCCTCTCAGGAAACCTGAAATATGTTTTGTGCCATTGAAAATGGCTTATAAAAGAAAGAAATCAGAAATACCTTGTTGCTGCCCTGTCCTCTTATCCTTAATCAAAGCTACCTCTATCACATTTCCATGCTTTTCAAACAACGTACGAACCTAAAATCAAACAAGTTCAGTATTCCATAGTTGAAAGGTGGATGAGCATTTTCATGTGTTTGGTTGAGGTAATTTGGGATGTAACAAAATATAAAGATATCTGAAAGATGTGCCAACACTTTTCATGTCTTTTCAGAGTTTTTAAGAATAAAAAACTCTAGACTAGCAATAACTCTACAAACTGTTCCACTCACATCTTCTTCTGTGGTCGTCCTCGGAACGGATCCGACAAAAAGCTTTGCAAAATTACTATTATCAAAATTATCTGAAAGAAATATGTCAACATGTCAGAAGCCAAGAATGAAAATTTTACCCAAAAAAAAAGATTATGGTGCATAGTGACATTGAAATATAATTAAACCAGCACATTATAGGATGTAACCACCAAATGAGATACAACCAGGATATGGCAATAGTAAAGAGTAATAAACTTTTAAATGAAATTGTGTACCGCACCCCAACAGGAAAAAAAACATTAGGCACTTCATAAATTATATTATTTTCAAGGAACTTAACGCCATGTTATGTTGAGGGACGGTCATTGATAATTGTTTCATCCGCCCCAAAAAATTGTTTCCTTTTATGAGGAACACAGAAGCAGGTTAGTCAAGCCAACTTGACAAACTTAAACTGTATGAACGTTTTTTTTACTAAAATGAACAAAAGATGCAACTTCTTGCTAGTATGCTCACATTAATGAGTTGAAGGAGTTCTATTTCAGCACAACAATTAGCCCTACTAGCAATTTTCTACTGCCTTTCTATCAAATATGCCAATTGCCAATGAACTACACTGTGCCAATCGGAATCTTTCTTTGTCAGTGCTTAGCAAATGCCCTTTCATCCGCAGCACAAAGAACAAAGAACAAATGAAAAGAAGACAACTACAAAACTCAACATCGAAGCTCAAAGTCACCGAGTAAAAGAAAGAGTCCTAATTCCAGCATACACAAGCAAAACCAGGAGCGAGACACCAGAATTCAAATCTCAACTTACCAGGAGATCCTCCCCGGCCCACGAATGGATATCCTCGTTTATGCCCTACCATAGGCGGTGGCTGGTGATTAGACCCATAACCTCTAGCATCGGCACCAATCGGGCGGAATCCACCACCTCCCCCGCCCATTGGCCAGAATCCACCGCCACTTCCAGGTGAATGACCCGGCGGACTGTCGTAAAAACTGTGGTAAGCACCGTTACCTCCGACTCTGAAATCACCAGGGCTACGGCGGTTCTCATGGTGAATCATGGGCCCATCATAGAATGGAGGAGCGGCTCTGTGCCGGTAGGAGTGAGAATCTTGGTTAGGTCCATGACGGTCTTCTCTGTGGTTGTCCAGCTTCGCGAACTGCAAAATCCCAACTCTAAAATCTACTGTTTTCCTCTTTCACAACCAATCGGATAGCCAGTAACAGTAGAAACACACCAAGAGGCGAAGAATTCCTGCTCCTTCAGAGTGAAAAAACAATCTTTCTTCGCTCGGGAACGAGTCGAAAAGTTGTCTGGAGCTGTGGACCAACTCGGCCGAGTTAAATAATAAATATCACTTGGCCCTTTTCATTTTGGGCTCCTCAGCTTCCGGGCCACAGGAACAAAGTCAACCTTCTGATTTGTGTCTTGACTCGGGTGCTTCCCACCACTTCACTCCGGATTCCTCTCAACTTACTTATATTTCTCCATATGCCGGCACAGATCAAGTTCAAACTGCTTCTGGTACGTGTTCTCCTATTACCCATTCTGGAAAAGTTGTTCTACATACTCTCTTTGGTCGCTCTCTAGAGCTACACCAGACCCTATGTTCTCCTTCTCTTTCCGCAAATCTTGTTAGTATCCATCGTCTGTGCTTGGATAATAATGTCACTGTCTCTTTTTTTCCTTTTCACTTTGTTATCAAGGATTCGAAGTCCCAAGCAATCCTGCTCCACGGTCCGCTCATTAATGGACTATACTTTCTTCCAAGAAGTCTAGCTGCTCCAATATCTACCCCTCGGGTTTTTTATTCTTCTTCAATTCAGGAGTTTTATCTGTGGCATCAGCATCTAGGCCATCCGGCTACGTCTATTGTCACTCAAATTTGCAATACTTGTAATATTTCTCTATCAAAACAGTCTGCTCATATCCCTTGCCAAATATGTCCCTTAGTAAAACACATTGTCTACCTTTTATGTCGTCTACTTCTCATGCATCTGTTCCTTTTGAATTAATTCATGTTGGGGGTGAATTAGGTTAATGACAATTTTTCGTAAGTTAAATTTCTTAAGTACAAAACTAAAAGGATTTTTTTATCAAATTCGGTTTATTCAAGCACAATCAACAAAGTAAGAGTTGAGAGAGAGAATTTGACATCAATATATTTTTGCGGTTCGGCCAGCAACTGTCTACGTCCGCGCTTCAAGGTATCTCCTTGAAGATCCTTCAGTTGATTGAGCTTTCGGGTGTCAATCTAACATTTACAGCTTGACTGTTCTTTCTTAGAGGCGTCACCCCTTTTACAAGTTCACTTAATTCTATCGTTACAAGGATTTACGGTTTATAAACCGACTCTTTCAATCACAAGATGAATAATCAAAAGTGAATACAAGAGATGAGAGAGTAAAATGACTTGAGAATAATTTTGGCAGCATTTCAGCGTGTTTTTTCTCTTAAAAAAATCGATACTTTAACGGGCTTCTCTTCAACTATTTATACAGCTCAGGCTCGGGCGGTCGACATAAGTACGGGAGCGGTCGACCACAATATAGCCATTTAGACTCATTAGAAATTAGCCGTTAGAGCTTTAACTCTGTAGTAGATCGTGAGCGGTCGACATAATCGTGGAGTGGTCGACATATGTGTAGTTGATTAGTCCTTGAAGGTACTGTGGTCGACATGAGGTCATTTTCTGGAACTTCAGCGGTCGACACAAGTAATTAGCGGTTGACATAAGTTTCGTGTTTGGAGCTTCACATCGGTCGACATAGGTCTTGTGCGGTCGACATTAAGTTTGTCTCTGGGAAATCATCGGTCGACATAAGTCTGTATCGGTCGACATAGGTTACATCTCTAGAACTTTTCCTCTTGTCGATATAGATCTTGAGCGGTCGACACACATCTCTTGGGCGGTCGACATAAATCTCTTAAGTACAAAACTAAAAGGATTTTTTTATCAAATTCGGTTTATTCAAGCACAATCAACAAAGTAAGAGTTGAGAGAGAGAATTTGACACCAATATGTTTTTGCGGTTCGGCCAGCAACTGTCTACGTCCGCGCTTCAAGGTAGCTCCTTGAAGATCCTTCAGTTGATTGAGCTTTCGGGTGTCAATCTAACATTTACAGCTTGACTCTTCTTTCTTAGAGGCGTCACCCCTTTTAGAAGTTCACTTAATTCTATCGTTACAAGGATTTACGGTTTCTAAACCGACTCTTTCAATCACAAGATGAATAATCAAAAGTGAATACAAGAGATGGGAGAGTAAAATGACTTGAGAATAATTTTGGCAGCATTTCAGGGTGTTTTTTCTCTCAAGAAAATCGATACTTTAACGGGCTTCTCTTCAACTATTTATACAGCTCAGGCTCGGGCGGTCGACATAAGTACGGGAGCGGTCGACCACAATATAGCCGATTAGACTCATTAGAAATTAGCCGTTAGAGCTTTAACTCTGTAGTAGATCCTGAGCGGTCGACATAATCGTGGAGTGGTCGACATATGTGTAGTTGATTAGTCCTTGAAGGTACTGTGGTCGACATGAGGTTATTTTCTGGAACTTCACCGGTCGACACAAGTAATTAGCGGTTGACATAAGTTTCGTGTTTGGAGCTTCACATCGGTCGACATAGGTCTTGTGCGGTCGACATTAAGTTTGTCTCTGGGAAATCATCGGTCGACATAAGTCTGTATCGGTCGACATAGGTTACATCTCTAGAACTTTTCCTCTTGTCGACATAGATCTTGAGCGGTCAACACACATCTCTTGGGCGGTCGACATAAATCTCTTCTCTGGAATTGTTGCGAACGACATATGTATATAGCGGTCGACATATATGTCGGATCGATATTAACCTAAGTGGGGGGGTGAATTAGGTTAACTTAACTTTTTCGTTTACTAAGTCAAGTTCATGCGAATTGTTTAGTTATATCTAAACTCTAATGCGGAATAATTAAACAAGTAAATAAGAGTTTAGAGTAAGAGAAATTAACACCGGTTGGTAACGCGGTTCGGCCAACCTTGCCTACGTCCGCGCTTCAAGGTACCTCCTTGAAGATCCTTCTCGCTCAACCTTGAGCTTCACTCCGATTGACTTACGGGTGTCAACCAAACCTTTGACTCTTTTCTTGTAGGAGCGTCACCCCTTTTACAATGACTCTTTTCTTAAAGGAGCGTCACCCCTTTTACAATAATCGTTCAAAGAACGAGTTACAATTTGTACGGTTTTTAATAAACCGACTCACTCAATCTCAAGAATGATATACAAGTTTTGGTACTAGGATTTGAGAGAGTAAAAGTTTGAGAAATAAATTTGGCAGAGTTTGGGCATGATTTCTCTTCGTTAAAAATCTCTTTTTCCAAATGAAGTTGTTTCATCTATTTATAGATTTGCTGCAACTCTGTCCAGTTTGGTCGACACAAAGCACTAGCCGGTAAACATATCAAAATATAGTCGTTGGTGCTGATCTGCTTATTTGGGTCGACACAAAGTTGTTGAGGTCGACACAAAGTCTTCTCTGGAGAATGTTGGGGTCGACACAATCCTTGAGGAATCCTTCTCTGGAAAGGCTGGGGTCGACACAAATGTTGGTTGGGGTCGACACAAATTCTAAAGGATTCGTCTCTGGAAAACGCTTAGGGTCGACACAAGAAATATGGGGTCGACACAAAAATGAGTTGGCTCTAGCTTTAGAGTCCACACGTAAAATCCAGGAAGGGTCGACAAACGGATTTGGGTAAGGTCGACACAAACTCTTCTCTGAGGTCGACACAATCAGTTCGGATGGGTCGACACAATATACACGTTGCACTGCCTATTTGGGGTCGACACAAATCCTAAGGGTCGACACAAATTGAAAGACTCAGCTTCTGGATTTTCTTAAGGGTCGACACAAATACTACGGGTCGACACAATGTATGAAGGCTGAGCTTCTGTTTTGAACAAGGGTCGACACAAACTAATCTGGATTGTCTAAGGGTCGACACAAACTAGCTAGGGGTCGACACAAACTGCATATATATATGAAATTTCTGCAGCTCTTAAACAAAATGTTAGACTTTAGTTGAACCCTTCAAAGAGGGTATTTCACATGAATGGATAAGTCTAATTTAAGCATTGTAAAGAGTTTATTTTATCTTTCACGCTCATCTTACATAGTTATCATAAAAAACAATTAATTGTTTTAAACACACTTTTAAAGCCAACAATATATATCTTTTCTAAAGTTATTCCGGTCGACATATGTATATAGCGGTCGACATACATCTTTTCTTTGGGATTGTTGCGGTCGACATTCATCTCTTCTCTGGAATTGTTGCGGTCGACAAATGTGAACAACAGTCGACATAGCCTAAGAAAAACTTATAAAATTCTGCAACACTTGACCAATTTGTTAGATATTAAGTGTACCATTTTACAAGGATGTTTCACAAGAGATTCATTAACAGCATAATTTAATTTAGCTTTCATACATTTTCACAAACGATTATCATAAAAAATACTTGGTTACTATAAAAGCCTTTAAAGCCAACACCTTGAACCATCTTCTGGTTCCTTTCCACAACAACATAACAGTCACTCCATGGTCACCAGATCCAAAATGGGTGTCTTTAAACCACGTGTTTGGTTGTCCAACATTCTTTCTCCTCCCTTAGAACCATCTACTTACCTTCAAGCCTCTACTCATCCTCATTCGGTCAAAGCCATGAATGAAGAAATCAAGGCTCTTCATGATAACCATACGTGGTCTTTGACTACTCTACCAGCTGATGATTCTGTGGTCGGGTGCAAATGGGTCTTCAAGATCAAGACAAATTCTGATCGCTCAGTGAGTCGATATAAAGCTCGTTTGGTGGCTAAGGGCTTTCATCAAACCGCAGGATTAGATTTTACTGAAACCTTCAGCCCCGTGGTTAAGCATGCCACCATTCGAGTAGTCCTTTCTTTGGCTTTATCAAAAGGTTGGTCAATCCGACAACTCGATGTTAGCAACGCCTTCCTCCACGGTGACCTCACGGAGTTGGTCTTTATGGAACAACCGCCAGGTTTTACCGACCCCCAATCGTCCACATCTTGTTTGCCGGTTACACAAAGCCTTATACGGCTTAAAACGATCTCCATGAGCTTGGCATCACAAACTTCAGGCATCTCTTGTTGCTTATGGTTTTCTGGCTTCGAAAGCAAATCCGTCCATGTTTGTGAACCAGGATAATACAAAGTTTTTGGTAATGCTCGTTTTTGTCGATGACATTCTATTCACTGGTGATTCTGCAAATGCCTTGGATAGTCTTGTGTGTTATCTTCCGAAACCAACGAAACTCCGATCTAAATTCGTGAGTTTTCGTTTCCTTTCGTCAGATTCTAGCCCCAAAATCTTGTTCTCCATCTTCTTCTCTACATTTTGACGTGCGAAAATCGCACTTTGACCTTCGACGTCGAAATCGAGTTTTTCAATCTCGGATTTCGGCGTTTTTCGAGTGGTTCCGACTCGGATCTACCTTCAAAGGGTTAGATCTAATAGTTTCGCACCTAGATTAGTGGGTGACGAAACTTTATTCACAGAAACCGCGAGCTTTACCAAAAACCACCGCGGGATTTCGACTTCCGGTGACGTTCCAGTGAGTTTTCATTGTGGAAAATACTTATTTAACGTTTATTGGTGTATTTTTGGTCAATGTTTGTGAGTTTGGCTAAATTTGGAGGAAAAATCGTTTCGACAGCCACCGTGTACGGTGGCCAAAAATCCCCTGACGAAGGAGCTATCCGGCGGGCGGTGGTGAGTCAACCCAGTGGGTGTGACCCAGCCCGATTGACTGGTCAACCAGTCAATCATTGACCTTGACCGGTCAATTGTTGACCAGTCACGGGTCAACATTGACCCGAAATAATAATAAAATAAATAAAATAAAAAATAAATATAAATAAATAAATAAATAAAATAAAATAAAATAAAATAAAAATTAAATATAATTAATTAAATTAAATTGAAACAGAATTAAATCAAAATAAATTAAATTAATTTGATTTAATTAAAATAGAATTAAATTCAATTCAATTAAAATGAAATAGAATTAAATTCAATTCAATTAAATTGAAATAAAATTTAATTAAATGAAAAGGAATTAAATTAGATTAAATAAAATATAATTTTATTTTATAAATTAATTTCTAAGCCTAAATGTATTATTGCAAAATTCTCTAATTCAGCCTAACATAAGATTTAGTATTATCAATTTCAATTTAACTTTTACAATGAATTAAAAGGTAGGATTTTTTATATTAATACTAATTTTAAATGTTTAATTACATTTATATTATTATTATTATTACAATTTATTGTTATTGAACATATGAATATGCATTGCATATTCATCATTGAGCATGTGTGAGTTATTGTGTACAAATGGTTAATAGGGACGGCTAAGTCTGCCCTTGGCTTTCGAATCCCTAAACCGGATTCGGGTCTTTATGGATGCCACCACCTTAGAGTGGATGTATACACATCATTTGTATTGTACTTCATTATGCATTTACATTATGGTTACCACTACCTTAGAGTGAATGTATATACATCATTTGCATTGCACCTCATTGTGCATTTACATATTTACGGATTGTTCAAAATCCTGTTTTAACATGTTATTTATTTATAATTTAATAATAAAAATAAAATCGCTACTGAGAGTAATCACTCACCCCTTTGGCTACAAACTTTGTTTTCATGATCATTTCCGGATAAGGCCCAATAAGGCCTATATTGGAGTTTAAATTCTCCAATTTGTATTTGAAAAATTTGAACGATGTATTATTTTAAATTGTAAAACTTCTATTGTATATTATTGGGTTGAAACATCTTATGTATGATATCCGACTATTTGGATTAAATGTTTGGTCTTGCTTGAAATTTTAAGACTTCCGCTGTTTGATTTCAATTGAATACTCGAGCTTCGGGCTTAGTGGTCGGGTTCCTTCGGGAATCGGGCCATTGGGTCTGGCGTCTGTCTAGGCCCGGTTTCGGGTCGTGACAGAAAAAGTGATATCAGAGCCCAAGATCCAAATTGAGTTAGATTTATTAAATGTTGGATAGCATAATTTGATTAATATATTATTTAATTTCTTGAGTTATTATTTTGAATAATTTTTTTTTGAAAACTTGAGGAGATTAAATATGTCTCGCAGACGAGCAAAACACTGAAATATCCCGCCGGCTGATTCTACTAATCCTATGGGTGAGCCTCAACCCATGAACCATTTAGCTGCTATTAGGAGTGCACTGGAAAATTTGACACCGCGGGATGTGACACCTGACTCGCATACTAGTCAGCTAAAGTATTTTAACTAAATGAGTCATATGAACACACCATCTTTCAACGGGTTAGATGATTCATGAGAAGCTGAGGAATGACTTATATTAATGGAGAAAAATATAGATGTTCTCCATGTACCTGCAAAATTTCGAGTACCTTAGTCACTTATTATTTTGCGGGTATTGCTGAGAGGTGGTGGCGGTCCATTAAAGCTGATTATCAGAATGAGTTTATGCAGTGTGACCAGTTTGAAGCCTTATTTATTGATCAGTTTTGTAATGTGGAGCATCGCCAAGAGATGAAATCTGCTTTTTACGAATTGGAGCATGGTGATATGACAGTTCAAGAGTATTATGCTAGATTTCTACAACTCGTAAGTTACGTTTCTAGATTGTCTATGGAAGATAAGATTGTGAGGTTTAGAGTGGGGCTCAAACCGAGAATTAAATCCTGGTTAGCTGCCTTGAGCTTCACTTCTCTACCACTTCTTGTAGCTTCAACTAAGCGGGTAGAAGCCGATCAAGCGAAAAAGTTTGCTGCAAGTAAAAAGAAGGAAGATAGAGGCCAGAAAAGTGGTGGAAAGATTATGAAGAAAGATATTAATAAAGGCCAAAGTAGTAGAAGCAGTTCCTCTAGTGGCCCTTATTCGGGTAAGCCTGGAAGCAATTATACTTGTTATACATGTGGGAAAAAGGGTCACTGGAGGAAAGATTGTTATTTCAATAACCGGAGTCAGCAGAGAGATACTTCGATTCAACAACCGATGCCGACATCTTCTAGTTTCTGTGATAACTTCTAGGGAGTGGCTCTGCGCCCTCAATTTGGGCAAACATCTTATATGCCTACTAAACTATCTAGATCTTGACCTCAACAGTATCAGCCTCAATACCACCAATAATATCAGGTGACCGGTGTCAAACTGCAAGGGTTCCATTAGCAGATGTCTGATAACTCAACCCCTTCTAGTTCAAGAGACAAACGCAAGGGTAAAGCTAAGGTCACTGGTCAGATGTATGCTGTAGCTAATCCAGAGACTTCAGAGCGGCCTGAACGATGAGCGATTGATGGTACACTCCTCCTTTCTAATACTTTTGTGCATGCCTTATTTGATATTGGAGCATCTCATTCTTTTATTTCGAAAGTAATGGTACGTGCTTTGAAATTGAAATCCGAGAAACTAGAAAATCCTATAGAGTTAAGTACTCCCTTTCATTCTAGTTACCTAGTGGATAGATGGGTTCCAAAGACTAATGTCATTATAAACGGACAGTTGTTAAGAGCTGGTTTTATTATAATTTCTATGGACTAGTTTGATATAATTCTTGGTATGGATTGGTTGAGCTGTTGTAGAGCTCATATTGATTGTCACCTTCGGTGGGTGACATTGACTTTAGATGATGGGACAATATTGGTGCATAAGTGTAACCCTCATAATATTCCCCATAATCCTATTCTGCGAGCTTGTTTTGGTGGGAGGAAGCAATTGGAATGCTACAAGAATTTATTTGCTATTGGCGGCAAATCCAATGATATGATGGCAGACTTGGACATATTGATTGTTCAAGATTTTCCCGATGTTTTTCTTGATGATTTGCCAGGATTACCGGCAAATCGTGAAATCGAATTTGGTATAAATCTTGTGCCCATAACAGCTCCAATTTCGATTCCTCCATATTGTATGGCTCCTGCTGAATTAAAATAACTAAGAATTCAATTGGAGGACTTGCTACAAAAATATTTTATTCGGAATAGTAGTTCTCCTTGGGGTGCACGAGTACTTTTTCTCAAGAAAAGTGATGGTTCTCTCTGCTTATCCATCGATTATCGAAAGTTGAATCAAGTCACCATTAAGAATAATATCCATTGCCAAGAATTGATGATCTTTTCGACCAATTGAGTGGTTGTGAATATTTTTCCAAGATTCATTGGGTATCATCAGGTGAAGATCAAAGAAAATGATATTTCTAAAACAGCCTTCAGAACTCGCTATGGCCACTTTGAATTCACGGTCTTACCGTTTGGGTTGACCAATGCACCTGCAATATTTATGAATTTAATAATCGGGTGTTTCAGCCATACCTTGATAAACTTGTTGTGGTTTTCATCGATGATATTTTAATTTATTCAAAGTCACAGGAAGTGCACATGAGACATTTGGAAATATTGTTGGAAACCTTGCGTGAACACCAATTATATGCCAAATTACCCAAGTGTGAATTTTGGAAAAATGAAGTTAAGTTTTTGGGACATATCATTTTTCGTGATGAGATATCTATTGACCCTGAGAAAATTAAAGTGGTGGTGAAATGGAAACCGCCTAAGAACGTTTTTGAAGTTCGAAGTTTTCTTGGGTTGGCTGGCTATTATCGTCGATTTGTAAAAAAAAATTCATCTAAAGCTAGGCCACTAACTCAACTCCCCAAAAAGGAGGTGAAATTCATTTGGAGTAACGAGTGTGAGATGACTTTTGATTAATTGAAAGAACACTTGACTTCAGCTCCTATTCTTGCAGTACCTAATGAGGATTTACCGTATAATATATATACCTATGCATCAGGAGTCGGTTTGGGATGTGTACTTATGCAACAGGGCAGAGTCACTGCTTATGCCTCTCGACAATTAAAGGCTCATGAGCAGAATTACCCTGTGCATGATTTGGAATTAGCTGCCATCGTTTTTTCTCTCAAGATTTGGCAGAGTTATTTGTATGGTGTTAAATTTGAAGTCTTTTCAAACCATAAAAGTTTGAAATATTTATTTACTCAGCGTGACTTGAATATTCGTCAGAGACATTGGATGAAATTTATCGGAGATTATGATTTTTCTTTGGAGTATCATCCTGGGAAAGCAAATGTAGTAGCCGATGCCCTTAGTCGTTACCCTCGAGGTTCTCTTTTGTGCCTCATTCTAGAGGATTGGAAGAGATGTTTAACTCTCGAAGATTTTGAGTTTCAACTCCATGATTATGGGCATTCTGCTAGGTTATTCAATGTGATAGCTACTCCCAGTCTTTTGCAGTGCGAAAGGAATGCATAAATTAGATGACGAATTAACAGAAAAATTTGATCAAATACAAGCTGGTGAAGAATTTAATTATTGGAGTATTGGGCAAGATAATTGTTTATACTTCAAGAGTAGTATTGTAGTATCGAATGATTCTGATTTAAGACAGTTTATTCTTTCTAAACACCACAAGTCCAGATTTACCATACATCCTAGGTCTACAAAAATGTATCAAGATTTGAAGCGCCAGTATTGGTGGAATGGTATGAAACAAGATGTGATTGAGTTTGTTTCAAGGTGTTGACGTGTCAACAAGTAAAGGCTGAACATCAGAGACCTGTTGGTTTATTGCAGCATCTGCACCTCATTGTGCATTTACATATTTACGGATTGTTCAAAATCATGTTTAAACATGTTATAACATGTTATTTATTTATAATTCAATAATAAAAATAAAATCCTTACTAAGAGTAGTCACTCACCCCTTTGGCTACAAACTTTGTTTTCAGGATCATTTCCGGATAAGGCCCAGTAAGCCTTATATTGAAGTTTAAATTCTCAAATTTGTATTCTCAAAATTTGAACGATGTATTATTTTAAATTATAAAACTTCTCGTGTACATTATTGGGTTGAAACATCTTATGTATGTTATCCGACTATTTGGATTAAATGTTTGGGCTTGCTTGAATTTTTAAGACTTTCGCTGTTTGATTTCAATTGAATACCCGAGCCTCGGGCTCAGTGGTCGGGTTCCTTCGGGAATCGGGTCATTGGGCCCGACGTCTTTCTAGGCCCGATTTCTGGTCGTGACAACTCCTCTGTCAGACGGAACCATATTTTGAAAACTCATTAGCGGCCTTCAGTACTGCACCATTACACGACCCGACATTAATTATGCGATCAACAAGTTGTCTCAACACATGCATTCACCCACTGACGTTCACTGGCAAGCTTTGAAGCGTATTTTTCGCTACTTGAAAGGCACATATGATTTCAAACTCCAGTTTATCGCTGACCCATCTTTCTCTCTCGTTGGATTTGCCGACGCCGATTGGGGTTCATCTCTTGATGATCGGAAAAGCACTAGTGGCAATTGCATATTTTTAGGATCTAACCTAGTCTCTTGGGCATCCTTTACACAAAAAACCATTTCCAGGTCTACTACGGGATCCGAATACCGCAGTCTCGCCGATGCCGTTGCAGAACTATGGTGGTTGAAGCAACTTCTCGCAAATTTACATGTTCAACTTGTTGAGCCTCCCAAAGTGTTTTGTGACAACGTCAGCGCAACCTATTTGGCAACCAACCTGGTTCTGCATTCTAAAGCGAAACACATTGAGTTAGACTTCCATTTCGTTCGAGAAAAAGTAGCTGTGAATGCTCTTCACGTTCTGTTCACTCTCTCGGCTTCTCAGCTTGCCGATGGTATCACCAAACCCCTCTCTACTGCTCTGTTCCAAGCTTCAAGGACTCAGCTTCGTGTGCTTCCCCCTTGATCTTGCGGGGGGATGTTGAGCAGTTGGTTACCCACTTCAGTCACCTTTAGTTAGTTACCCACGTTGTCTATGAGATGTGCTCTCATTCAGTTATCTTCTCTTCTCTCTTGTATATATTCTTCAACCTTTCTCCAAGAATAGTGTGAGTGATTGCTATTTTATTCACTATTCATTTTAATATCTTGAACACCTAACCAGAACAAACGGGCAACGATTTGGATAAACACTTGATTAATTATGTAAATCCAGTTTTTAGAGTGTGACTTGGCGAGTGCTGTAGAGCGTGAAGCAGAGTGTGATTTGGATGAATAAAAGTGGGATGCCCATAAGCCGGAGGAAAGAGGAAAATTATCCTGCAATAATTTTTCGTTAAATTTAAGTTAAATAGCCATTTTTATAATTTTATTTAAATTTTTTTTTGAATTGTTATATATTTTGATTAGGATGATAAAAAATGAAAAATTATAATGAAACAAAAACCAAATTGAATGCAAAAAAATGCATAATGACAAAAAATTAATGTTATGTTATCTGTTGATAAACTTTGAAGTTTGTAGTTTTAATTAAAAATAAATTAATATTTTAATATACTAATTTATGAAATTAAAAATTTAAAATGTCATTTGAAAAATATTTATATTTTAAATGTCAATTGATATAATTAAAAATTTAAGATAACGTAATAATATCCTAAAATATTAATACTAGTGTTGATACATGCAATTCTTTTGATTGTTGAACGTTTGGTGGTGATAAAAGAAATAAAAAGAAAAGTCAAACTATATTCTTTCAAAGAAAATGCATTGCATACTTCATGTTTTATATAACTTTACTAGTTGAGTACTAGAATCATATATGAATTTTATGGCGTAGATACTGAGATAATTAACATCAAAGAATTGATGAAGTATTGCTAAAGAGGAGTGCTTGTGGTGTTACGAGGAGTTTGATGGATGGGAAATAGTTAATGCAACGTAGTTAATGTGAGTTTTGTTTAAGAAAATTAAGTTTTTTATTTTACTTTAAATGTTATTTAGTATAAGAAACTCTTTCAACGCTTCTTCCTTCTTTATCTCAGCCATGACTGGTCTCTTCAGTGCAGTTGGTTGTTGTTACAATGTAAAATCATCATTATTGGTCATAAAACAACAGTAGTGCGTGCTTCTTCCATTATTCATCATAAACTCACACCGAAGCAGTTACTCACAATTTAACTATAACTGAATATAATGCACACATGGTAGATACAGAATTCAAAATTTTTATATAAAAATAATAAAATTTAATAATTTGAATAAAGTTGCATATTGTTTAGCTACCGAACAAAAGACAATATCTCACGTTGGCTACAGTAAACATAGCATTTAGTTGATCTATTCAGCTACTAGAACTTGAAACAATTTCCTTCACGAATGGAGCTGAGTTACTTTCTCTATATTTTGAGAGAGAAACTATGCATCATTTGACAAATAATGATAAACTTAAGAGTCAGCAGAATTGTAGAAGGGAGAAGTCACGTATTCTACAAGTCATGTTCAACATGCACTGTCAGCTCACATGCTACGTTTCTTCATTATTTCAAAATTAAAAAAAAAATAACTTTCACGGTCGATCCTTGCTGGAACACATGCATGCAAATAATATGTGAATTAAATATACATACATAAATATATATATCTGTATCTATGATTATATGAAGATCAATTATTGCCTCAAAAATCCAGGCTAAGGCGTGTTTGGCAGAGCAAGTCCGGAGCTCTGATTACTGATCCAAGAACCCGGGGAAGGGGACTATGAGTATGAGTTGGTACGCCCTAACTTTCCGATGGCCGGACTTCAATTTTTCTCTGCCCACCTCCATGTTGCGATGGCTTGATTTCGATTTTTCTAATATTGCGTCGGCCTGGAACTCGCAGCGGCTCGATTTCTCGGTGGTAGAGGATTTGCTTTGGGCGCTTGTTATGGTTCTCGAATCCGTAGCTTTGATTTCTATGCTCTGCTGTTTCTTTCTGTTTTGTGGCTGTACAGTTTGATTTTGTGTTTCCATGCTTCCAACTGTATATTTGCAATCTACGTTGCTCTCTCTTCGATTTTGTGAATGAGTTTTTGGGCCTCCAATCGGCCTCACCGGCAAGCTTTCTTCTTCTCTTCTCTCCTCTTCTAATTCTGTTTTCGATTATATTTATTCTTGCAATCTGTAAAACCTAGACTCAGGTATTCTTGGGTTTAGTAGCGTATTCGAAATGGAAAAATTAGGACGGAGACGATGACTGGTGACAGAAAAAGAGAACTGGGATGTTCTTCCTCCGGATCTCAACCGTCGTAGGCGAATATTCCACCGGATTAGTGCCGCGGAAGAGATCGAACGGACGTAGAGGCAAGAAAGTAAAGGTTAATTGGCTTGTTGATTTCTGGGAAGTGGAAGGGAAAACCAAAGTAGACTGTTCGGTTGCCCTGATTACATATTTAAACATTAAAGTTTAAAATGAATAATTAAGTAGTTTAGTTGAAAGTTTACCCTCTGGAAATGAATACATGGGGGAAGTAAATGCGACATCTTTTTCTTCAATAACTAAGTATTTTGTTAATTTGGATTCCAAAGTTAACAATGTGTGATGATGATGTAATAATCTTTGCCTGAAAGTTAGAGGCCGGGCTGGTTTTGATCTACAAACCACTTTAAATGTAGGAACTCGAACGTAGATGACATCATCGCAGAAGTAAAGTCAGGGATAAGTAAAACCCGCAGTGCCACCAGTCTTGTAGAGGTATGATCAACCAACCCCCTCGAATCGCCATGCAAGTTTTCTCGACAATTACCTCGAGAATTATGCTACAACTTAACCAAAACTAAAATTGGTTTAAGTGGGATAAGGGTGGGACACCATGAGGTGAGACGAGTTTTGATAAAAAAAAAATAGATCTGATCTGATCCGATGAATTTGATTTTATAAAATTAAATTCGAATTAAAATCAATTGAATAAGTAATTTGATCCACTTTTAGGATGATTTTGATTGGAGTTCACGTTCGATTTTTCTAAAATTTTAAACCGCGAGTTATCAACTCTAACAACCCAATTTTAATTATTTCTTCATTAATTTTAGATTGATTGCTGTAAAATTAGATCCAAAGTCAATTTGATCGTGTATTCAATTCGAACGAAATATTACTCAAATTTTCAAATTGTTTTCAGTTTCAGGTCACTTCGATATTTTTAAATTAAAATCTTATCTGACCCAAATAATCAGTTTGAGCTCGTTTGTCTTGTAGATCTAATGTGATTGCCACTCTAGTTGGCAACATATTTTACTTTTTTAACATATCTTTTACACGCTCGTATTGTAATTAATGAAATAAATGTTATAAAACTATTATAATTATAATATATTAAATATATTTTAACTATATTAATTACCATCTAAGACATAATAATGTATGATAGAAAATGTGTTAAGGTGATAAATTTACGTTTTGTTTAATTGTCAAAATACATCTATTCACTTTGAGGCCGTTCGATCGCTTCCACGTCACCACGTCACGGCTGAGATCTTGGTTGCAGAGCTTCTGGTAGATCGTCCCTCGGGTTTTTCACGATTTGATTTAGCTACCTCATTCAATGGATTTTGAAAATGAAGAAGAGGTTATGGGTTTGAAGGGGGATAAGTATGGAGATATGGCTGAGAAAGACTTGGCGACGATTAAGATGATGGAGATGCCGATGAAGACGAGGACGGTGAAGATAATTATTTTCAAGAGGTTCTTCACTTTTCTGCGGTCATGCTTTTACTATAGATGACGGTGAGGACGACGATGCAGTTGAAGCAGAGGTAGCAATCGAACTTTTATTAGTTTTCCTCCGTACTATTTATGGACCGATCTGTGCCCGTAATGTCAAAGAATCAACTTTTAATCTTTAGCCCAAATCCTCGTGATTTCATTATCATCACTACTTGTATACGTATTACTGAATTTTCCCGATATATGTCATGTTTGGGGCAGGCGTGTAAATATGAGTATTTGATCTGTTATTCGATTTAAAACTAAGTTTGATCTGTTATTCAATTCAAAACTAAGTTTTCTCTACTAAAGCAGAAAGAGATCTGACTATCCTAGCCTTACTTGTTACTTTTATGTTTTGGATGTCAACTCCGTCAAACTAGAAATTGATTTACACTGTGAAGGCAATGTAGTTTCACTTATTTCATTTTTTAGTGATTAAATCAGGATTCATTTTTTCTATTATTTCTCTTTTTATTTTTTAATAATCTTTATCAGTCTATCAAAAGTTTTAGCCATGGGGTGTTGAACGACCTGACGGTAGATGGTGATTGAAGTTTTTGTTCTTTCAGAATCATAAATAGAGACCACTTGATTGTTTGCCTCAAATTTTGTATTTTTTTTCTACAAAGGGATTGTCCCAATCATTAATTTAGTCAATTTTTCTGTAGACGGATGCATTTATGTTGATCAAATTTTTAATTTCTTCTAAATCTGTAAGCTCCAACAAGTTAGTGTTGGAGTGCTTATATCAGTTTGAGGATGGCAGTTTGTTAAAAACTTCATGGTCCTGTATTATATCTGTATCTTATAATTTCTGCCTTAATTGTATCCGTATTTTATCGGTATATTTATTTGATGAGCTATCTTTATTTATCTTAATTAACTGAAAGAAATTGAACTTACTATTTCTGTTATAACGTCAACTTATTTATTACTGTTTTAATTTTTAAACTATTTGATTTTCCACTGTAACTTCAACTTATTTATTGCTATATTTAAGTTTATAACTACTTAATTTATATACAAGAACAAGTTATGAACAGTAAGTACAATTCATGTATTTTCTTTTTATATATGTTCTTCCTCGTATAATATTTAATTAAGTATTATAAAATGAGAGTTCTGTAAATTCTCTTTAGATTCATCTTTCTGTGTTGGTTTTTGGCATGATGAACATCCTTACTCCTGTTACTTCTGGGCAGGTTGGTATCATTTTTCAGGTTTTGAGTTCATTCTGTATGTGTTATAATTATGTATAAATTTTCAGGTTTCTTGTCTTCTTGGTATTGTCCCAGTGATCGTAGCTTGGATTTATTCAGAGTTCTTAGAGTACAAGAAGAACTCCATCTCGTCCACAATGTTGGTACTTTGAACCGATGCTTTTAAATTTACGCTAAATCTATTACTTAGTAATTGAAACTGACGACATTTCAAGGAGCATGAAATTCTAGGAAGTTTTAATTGAGCTGGCAGAACCTTGTGTTTAGTCAAAGTAATCACATAAGATCATAAATGAAAACTTTCCACTCTTTTCATATCCTTGATTAGACAAAAAAGAAAAGAAGAGAAAAAAGTATCAATTCAAATATTTTCTGTTAATTTCCTCACAAAATTTTATTTTCAATTTATATTGCAGCAGAATATCAGAAATTGAATTGGATGGAGGAGTCAAAGAAGAGGACACAACTGTTTTGTTGGAAGGGGGAGGTCTCCAGCCTTCTTCTCATAAAGCCCAAACTGCATCCAACTCATACAACATTTTCAGGTGTCAAAACAAAAACAGTCTGTATCTGCTGTAAATTGTTGTTAATTTCACTTTGTTTTATTGAAATCTGTGGAGTTGTTGTGATAGGTTCCTTTTGATGGAAGAATCTTTCTTGACAGAAAATCGATTAGTACTCCGAGCAATGTATGTGAGATATTTGATCGATTCAAATGTTTTTTTGGCCTATTTAGTCCTCGGCTTATAATTTATCACCTTTCTTTACGGATAGGTCAGAGTTTGGTCTCGTTCTTGCATACTTTTTCCTCTGCGATCGAACAGATTTCTTTGGGACTTCAAAAAAGGTAATTCAAATGAAATTTTTACTTCAAACTCATGATATTTCGACCTTCAAAGTTTTGTTTATCATTGACTCCTAACATATCACTCTTGTCTTTCGTTGCATTTCCAGAGTTACAATCGAGATATATTTCTGTTTCTGTACTTCCTGCTCGTGGTCGTGTCGGCAATGACATCACTCAAAAGAGTTCATGGCCAGTCACCCATCACAGGAAAATCGATACTTTACGTGAATCGGCATCAAACTGAGGAGTGGAAGGGGTGGATGCAAGTTAGACACTGACATTGAACCCTCTAGAGCATATCTTATGCGGTGGCAATGACTTGTTTGTTTCTATATTCTGCAGGCATTGTTTCTTATGTACCATTACTTTGCTGCAAAAGAAATTTACAATTCAATTCGAGTGCTTGTTGCTGCATATGTATGGTTGACAGGATTCGGAAACTTCTCATATTATTATCATGTCCAAAAAGACTTCAGCTTCACTCGATTTACGCAGGTTCGAAAGAAAATAGTATAGCTTTTTGAGTTTTGTCAATTCTTCCAAATATAAGTTCAAATACTTCGATTGTTTGTCTTGAATTGCAGATGATGTGGCGGATCAATTTCTTGGTGTTTTTTTGCTGTGTCGTCCTTAACAACAGCTACACGCTCTACTATATTTGTCCAATGCATACAGTCTTCACGCTAATGATTTATGTAGTGCTTGGGATATTCAACAAGTATAATGAGATTGGAAGCGTCATTGCAGTGAAAATCTTTGCTTGTTTCATAGTAGTTGTCCTTATTTGGGAAGTTCCTGGAGTGTTTGATATAGTTTGGAGCCCGTTTGTTTTCCTTCTTGGTTAGTTGTTTTGTTTTCGGACAATCACCTAAAAATAATTTATTCTAAGAAAATTCATCTTTCATTGGACGATATAGTAAATCTTGAAATGTTTGCAGGTTATGTAAATCCGGATCCTTCGAAATCAGAGCTGCCCCCGCTTCACGAGTGGCATTTTCGGTCCGGTTTGGATCGTTACATGTGGATTGTAGGAATGATATTTGGGTACTACCATCCAACGGTATGCTTGATATCGACCAGCAAACTCTCTTTTTCATTCTTAGTTTCATTTTCTGACAATTCTATTTGGCTTGAAAGGTAGAAGGGTGGATGGAGAAGCTGGAAGAAATGGAAGTGAAGCTTAGAATCTCAATCAAGACAGCTGTTATAATCACATGCTTAGCGGTAACATCAGTGTTCAAATGAAGATCAAGAGTTCATTAGAATTGTGATTGTTATAATTACATGCTCAGTGATAACATAATGTATTTATTTGGGTTCTTCTTCAGACTGGATATCTATGGTTCGAGTATATTTATAAGCTGGACAAGTTTAGCTACAACAAGTATCATCCTTACACTTCATGGATTCCTGTCACGTAAGTCTCATTTTCCTCGTTATTCCTCACATTTCTATGAACAATTACGTACACTCTCTTTTTTAACTCTTCGACGGGTCAAAAATTTTTTATGTGCAATTATTTTTAGAACCTAACGTTTTATACTTTATTTTATTTGTTATCTTAATTGTATCAATTGTTGTTTCCTTGATAAAGAGTATTTAAGAGACTTTATTGTTGCATATTTCTTATAACATTTCAATTGTGGAATTGTGTTTGTAGGATCTATATATCCTTGCGGAACATCACTCAGTCCGCTCGTAGCTACAGTCTGACCCTCTTCGGGTAACTCACCTGTTTTCATCTGGGTTCTCATATTTTCAATTTTCTAGTTTTATTTCATTTCATCCATTGTTGGATGAGCAGCTGGCTTGGAAAAATTACACTGGAAACGTACATCTCTCAGATCCATGTATGGTTAAGGTACGGCACACTTCTTGTTGTAACACATTTACTAGAAAGCTTCCACTGTGTTACAATTTCTCAAAACTGTTTCTTGCAAATGACTTTGTGCAGATCTAATTCTCCAAACGCTCAGCCAAAGTTTCTACTTTCTCTGATTCCAGACTACCCTTTTCTCAATTTCATGCTCACTACCTTCGTTTACATTGCGGTGAGTGGTGGATTCTCTGGTAAAAGAAATGTGAAGAATTGTGTAAAATGACTAGACAAAAGTTTTAAAATGGTTGGTAATTTATCAAATTCACAATATCTTGTTTGCTTTCATTCTTGCAGATTTCATGCAGGCTATTTGTGGTGACAAACACGATAAAGATGGCAATTTTGCCAAGCAAAGACAACCAAAGTCTTGTGCATAACATTATTACAGCAGCTGTAGTTGCAAGCATATTATATTCATTGTCTTTTGCGTTCCTCAGTCTTTCTCAGAAGCTCTGAGATTGAAATCCATGCCCGTTTCTCCGACATTGTGGCAACGAAAGACAAGATCGTTTGTTACACAATGATCCTACATCGCCTTTGATAAAAGAACCGAGAATCTTGTTTTGCTGCTGAGAAATTATTTGTAGCATCGACTGAACACATGCTCCGTAAAACAACCAACACTATAATGCTAGTGTTTGCCTGTAATCAGATTCATTTTCTTAATCTCTTCGATAAGAGCTCTTCATCAGGTGTTGGAGTCAACCCATACAGATCTTCAAACTATGGTTTCTTTAGTAGTAATCTTGGTGTTTTCTTTTCTCAAAATGGTAGGATGCTAAGTCATCTTCAATCAACTCATCCTATTCTATATCCCCATCATCAAAGTCGATTTCATCATCTTCATCGAATTCGTCCATTCCTTATCTGATGGTGTGAAACTCTGAAGGTGGTGACGATCTTCTTTGATGGCTTAGTTGCTCTTGACCACAAGATGGCGAATAATTCATGTCCTTGTCCAGCATTGTCTGGAAGTCGTCAATCCACATCAATTCCAACTCAAAGTTCATGAGTAAGTAATGTGTTTTTCGCTTTCTTTATCTTCGTGTTCCCCAGCCGCTTACTCCCCACATTCTCTCTTTCTTCTCCCTCATAAAATCTGCACCACCGAGACAAAAATATTGAAAACCTATACACTGAGTTCATTTTCGCCTTGTAAGAAAAGAAATTAGTGAAATTTAGCAGCTTTCATGCGTGTTGCAAATGATACTCAACATTAAAAGACTATATCATACTATTAAGCCACCTATTACCTTCACTTACTCTAGAAAGGGTAAAAAAGAAAATGCAAGGCAAGATCATTGCCTTACAACAAGGAGATAATTTAGGAATTTGGATCTGTTTGTTTTTTATTTTAATAAAAGAGATAATTTAGGGATGTTCTTAAGTAGAAATTAGTTGTAGATAGGAGTGATAGTGTTTTTTGAAGTATTAAATATTGTGAAGTCTAAAGACTTTGGGAGAGAAGACCCTCTGGATATGGCGTAAAGAATTCCATTCTCTTTTGTTTCATTGGTGCCCCAACAAATTGGTATCATAGCACTATTCGATGAAATGCCTCCCAAAAACGACGGAAAAGTAGAGACGATAGAGCCTGCACGAGCATAACTCAGTTGGTCCAGAGATGGTAGATTTAGGATAAGGAGCTAGGTTCGAAGTCTGGTGGTCACAGTGTGGGAGTTTAATCTTCCAATGTGAGTTTACTCTTTGTGGACAACAAGTAAGGTCTCCAATTTCTGAGTCGTTGAGTCACTGTGATTTATCCCTTCACATGTTGTTAGGCGGAGTGTGGGAGCCCGGAGAGATTTGGCCTTTGGGATAAGGTAGAAATGATAGAGCAGGAGATTGACTCTCGCTGAGCTACAACAATTACCGGGCCTCGAAAGTTTTCTATAGAACATATCCCTCAAAACCTGGAGAAGGTAATCATGGGGCTGGAATCAACGCAGTGTACGGTCCAGTCATTGGTTAATGACAAGTGGCATACAGAAGTAGAGGTGTCAAACGAGCGAGCCGAACCCGGCTCGTTTTGCTACAGTACCAAGCCAATCCTAGTTCGGTAAAAAGCTCGAGCCCATTCTGAGCCCGGCAGGTCGGCTCGCTCGAGCTGGCTCGTGGGCTCGGCAACACTGAGCCAACCGATCCGGCTCGCAAGCCAGCTCGCGAGCTGGCTCGGTAGGCTCGACATACCTGGAGTACAGTCGACACTTAGTGTAACAGCGGTCGACACTTAATCGACATTATAATTTTTGCGTAATCGGGTAATAAATTCTCGAACATTCTTTAGTAGCTTCAAAAAATGGTTTCAAAAAATCAAGAAATAAATTAGTCATATCACAACTACTATTATCTAAAGTAATACTTTGTGTTTTTTGACTAATAAAATCACAAATTACATCTCAATACAGTTTAACATGTTCTAACATTAAATATGTTGAATTTCACCTTGTCGATACATCTGTTTTTAATTTTCTAGGTCGAAGATTAGCCGCTTTACAAAAGTCTTTATATTTTTGTTGTCGAAAATTAGAAGAAGTAACAAAAAAAATTGCATTTATAATTGCATTAATATGCAGGGGATAAAATGCATGTCATCTTTAATAATTAAATTTAAAATATGACAGACACAACGCATATGAAATACCGAAGATTGACAACTATCAAATTGAAATAATCTTTTAAATTGCAAAACACAAACATCATTAACGGAAACATTATCTAAAGTAATTCTAAAAATTCTATCTCTAATATTATATTCTTGTAAAATAGCTACAATGTATCGATAAATAGTTATTTCATTATGAAGATATTCACAACTACGAAATCTTAATATTCTTTTATGAAAGTATCATTTATTATCAATGAAATGAGAAGTGACGGCTATATATCTGAGTGCATTAGCTACACTACATAAGTCAGACGTAATAAAAATACACATAATAAGTGCGTGAGAAAATAATACAACTAACTCATTTTTCATACTATCGTACATTTTAATGATGTCACATCGCAAAGTACTACGAGGAATTCGTCTAAAACTAGGGTTAACGTATTTCCTCATAAATTGATCAATGACTTCGCTATCAAATATCGATAGCGGGACTTCTTTTTGTGCTACATATTTTGTAGCACCTTCGCGTAATCTTTTATGTGAATACACGAAATTTCCACAATCGACACTTAATTTTTATTGGGTCTGGTCGCTCGTTTGCTCATGTGCGTGACATTTTTTATAATGTCGACCAATAGTGCTAGTGGTAGATTCGTATGCATAGTGTTTTACACAATATTTGCATTGTGCCCTATTTTTTATTTTTCTCCTTATTTGTATTGTTTTCAATTCAAAATGTTTCCAAACATCAGACGTTTTTGATTTTTTAGATTTAGGTGAAGATGTGGATGCATGTGCGGATGTATGATTAAGTAACAATATAAATTAACATTATCGATAACTTCACAAATTAATTTTATGCATACCTCGATGAGTAATTGATAGTTGTTTGAATAATAATCAAATACACGAGAAAAATTCCTTAGTAAAGTGAAATTGAGAGTGTGAGAGCTTAAGAGAATTCGAGAGAAATCGGTGAAAATTTTCGACACCCCTCCACTCTTTTTTATACTATCTAAAAATCTGGCCGTTGGATTTTCCAACGGATCTATTTTGTACTGTTGGACTCATCCAACAGTCAGAAAAATCTAATTGTTGCATCTTACAACGGTTGGATTTTGTCATTTAAGAGAGAGAGAGAAGAGAGGAGAGCCGCGAGTCGCGACAGCGAGGCTCGCAACTGAGAGGGGAGACGGCGGGAGAGGGAGATTCAAAGCGGCCACGCCGGCGACGTAGCAACTCCATGTCGACGGCGAGGCCGAGCGACGACCAATGACCGCGAGCGTCAGGGATGATGAGGAGCGACGGCAACGAGCGCGACGACGACGACGCTACGAAGAACGATGGAAGACGACGACGACGCTACGAAGACCGATGGAGGACGACGACTGGCAGTACGCGGACGATGATGAATCGAGCTGCGGGAGGGGAGTGCAGGAGGCGGAGGGGGATCGCTGATCGGGGGAGGAAATTCGGGGCTCACCAGGCTTGGTAGCTCGTGGTCGAGCCAGGATTTCCTCCTGGGCTGGAGCCTGGCTCGGATTGCTACAGTAACGAGCGATCCGAGCAAGCCCACGAGCCGGCTTGCTCGGATGCCGTCTCTACTTGGGGACAAAGTGATTATTCATGTTGACTTAAATATACGGATTTGAATAATTCCAACACATTTGAGAAGGGAATTAATCTTCATCCTTGAAAATTGTCATCTCCTTGGTGACCAAAAAGCTTGGTCAACTTGAGTTACCTAGTGGCACACATTTAGTGAAATAACCTTTTGAGAAAAAAATCCACGAACATAAAAAAAATCTATTGCAAGAATTAAAATAAAAGCGAAAGTGTTGTTACTCTATTTTATGAGAAAACAAAATTCTGATTGAACTCTTAATATAAGCATATCAGTCTGACTCAAATAGAATCTGAGTCATTTTGAAAATTTAAAATTTCAATCATTTAAACATTAATTGCATGCGAGAAAGTTTTCAAGAAAAAGAATGAACATCTTAACATCAATAAGGAGGGTAGAGGATGTAAGACATGACTAATCACTTTTTTTTATCTTGAACACATGGAAATTGGATGCAACTTTGAACACTACAATTTTAGAAGTTGTTGGTCCACCAATCTCACTATGGTTTTACCTCCACAACCGCCAAAAAGATTAAGAGCATTCTACCCACATGACATTTTAACCGTGCTCATATTTGAAGCTGTGTGGAAGTTTGTGTTTGAAAAGTCATTAAATACCAAGCGAAACATAGCCGTAAATAGTCAGCATTAGGATAAAGCATTGGTGGCTTGATTATCTTTATCGGGCTTATGAACAATTGAGAACTCATATATTATCGATTTAATTCTTAAGCAAGACTTTAGGGGCATTATTTTATCTGTATATACAGCTAAGTCCAGAGATATCTATTCTCTTTAGTAAATTAACCTTTCACTGAACAAGATGAGTTTCTTGAGTTCACCGAAAAACATCCTTCTCATAGATGTTTGTCAAAAATACAACTCACAATTACGCAAGTTCACGTATCACAAAATAGTTTTTAAAGATATTGATTCTACGAGAATAGAGTTTTCAATTTATAATTAACCAAAAAATAAAATAAAATAATGAAAAGTGATTTTTAAGAGGAACTAAAGATGGAAAACAATAAATGCGATAAAGATATTTTGATTCAACAAACAAAAGAAAAACATAGCTCCAATTTAGATTTTCCTCCCCTTTTATATTTTTACTACAAATGCGGCAACATCAGCTGCATTAATAGATTTGAATCATCGAGATTTTCCCAAATGGGCTAACTGAGGGCCTCGTCGACCCCCAAATTCCGAGAACAGGGGTCGATGACTCCTGCTGTTAATTTCAAGGCGTTTGAGACATCCCAATTCCGTTAAAGGGGGCCCCCGCCCCGCCCCGCCCCCGCCCCCTTTTGAGTGTAGGAGAGCGGCATCCTCCTAGTTCCAAGTGCTTGGGTCGACGACTTTATGTCTGCCTCAACCCCTCTAATTTTTTTTTTAAATATCCTGCTTATTTTTATATTTTTTCTCAAAGCCATTGTTTAGCGGAACTCTTTTGAAGTTTATAATTTTCTCAATGTATCCTACCACTTGAGGGAAACGACTATGAGTTTCACAGCCTAGGAGACTTGACCCCGCAGAGGACACATATATATCGGTAAAGGGATCATCCGAGCTTTGGCCATCTTGACATCTTCGACCACGTTGGGTTTCCCCGGTCGTTCGTCCATGCTCATTCGCGGGAGTTTATGTCCATCTAGCAAGAGTGATTATTCTGTGATGTTTATGTTTATCGGACAATCATCCCGCCGAAGCATATTATGTTTTTAACATTTTATACAATGGGCCTAGCTGATACATTCAAGAGAATTGACATGGAGAGATTAGTTGAGATGACTAGTCCTTGTGCCAAGAGATTAGTCTGCCTCTTTTACGCCAACTTCAGTGTAGTTAGTTGGATTGGCAATGTAAATTTTTTTTATTTAGTCGTGATGTGATGATATCGATACGCAATATCAATGAGGTGCTGGGCTTTCGAGATGATGAGGATGACATCAGTGATGCATATTATCATCAATTCCAACCGTGTGAGTTCATCCACAATGACTTAGAAGTACCATTCCTCCATTGATACTCGAGGACGACGATGATGAGATCTTTCATAAGCCCAGTTCGAAGGACGTGACAGCGACAATAAGGATAGTGCACAACATCGCCAACGAGATGATATTACCTTGTGAAGACCAACAATGACTTGGTCATTTACATGGACATGTGTGTTATGTACATGTTGTACACCCGAGGTCTGCAGACTCATTTGATAAGACCCACCTGGATACAGAAGACCAACATGACGTAGCAGACTACTTAGACCACTACACAAGAGACTGTTATCTATCTAGATGATGGGGTTGCAGGCGGTGAAGACCCAACCTATGTTCGTAATTAGAGTCGGCAATCAAGTCGACTCGAGCGAGCCGAGCAAGAAATTTTCTAGCTCGTAGAACCTGTCAAGCTTTTCGAGCCGAGCCTATTCGAGCCTAGCATTTCAAGTTTTTTTTCAAAATTATGGCTCAAGCTGGCTCGCGAGCCTCGAGCCTATTCAACCCGAGCCTATCGAGCTTATCGAGCCTATGCGAGCCGAGCCAAATGAGTCAAACATACGCAAATATATTTATTATTTTTTAAAAAATTACATACCATTAAAATTAAATTGTATGAATTCTAAAAAATATAAGTGTGAAAAATTACATATAAAAAAATTCAAGTGTAAAAAATTAGAAAGAAAAAAATTACAAGTGAAAAAAATTACATGTAAAAAAATTCAAGTGTAAAAAATTACATGTAAAAAAATTCAAGTGTAAAAAATTACATATAAAAAATGCAAGTATAAAAATTACATAAAGTTACACTTTAGAAGTTGATAATTTTTTAATTCTAATAGTTATTCTGTTATGAGGATATTCACAACTACGAAATCCTAATATTCTTTTATGAAGTTGTCATCTATCATCAATGAAATGAGAAATGACGACTATATATCTGAGTGCATTAGGTGTACTCCATAAGTCAGACGTAATACAAATACACATAATAAGTACGTGATAAAATAATGAAATTACCTCATTTTTCATACCATCGTACATTTTAATGATGTCACCTCGCAAAGTACTACGAGAAATTCATCTAAAACTAGAGTTAACGTATTTCCTTATATATTGTTCAATGACTTCGCCATCAAATATCGATAGCGAGACTTTTTTTTGTCCTACATATTTTGCAGCACCTTTGCATAATCTTTCCTATGAATACACAAAATTTTCTCCACCACCAACACTTAATTGTAATTGGTTCCGGTCTCTCGTTTGCTTGTGTGTATGATATTTTTTATAATGTCGACCAATAGTGCTAGTGGTAGATTCGTACGTATAGTGTTTTGCACAATATTTGCATTGCGCCCTATTTTCAATTTTCTCCCTATTTTCAATTTTTTCTCTATTTGTATTTCTTTTAAATCAAAATGTTTCCAAACATCTGACGTTTTTTATTTTTAGATTTTGGTGAAGATGTGGATTCATGCTCGCCTCTTGGGCTCGAGTCTGACTCGGCTTGACACTGTAGTGGTCTGAGCATGGCTCGCCGACTCGCTCGGATCCCTTCCTCTATTGGTAATACACAAGAGCCTACTATGGGAGAACATAATATGAGAGGACACTACTCAGGGATGCAAGATCCATCCCTAGCAACTTTGTTGCAACCAATGTCGATGTACTATGCAGAGCACACGACGCATCAACGATCGATATATGAACATATTGAGCAGCTAACCTTACAACAGTGAAACTATCAGTTATATTGGTGTCAGTTGTAGGAGCGTTTGGATGAGGTTTGGGAGATGCAAATGTAGCAAGAGACACACTTGGACACCATCCATTACTAGTTAACGTGATGACGCACACTATTAATACATTTTTGGGCTTCCCACTTGACCTCAATAGTTTGTATCCACCTCCATAAGCTCGTCATCCACCTGAACTACCCATGAATAATTGATATTTATATTATTTATGGTTTATGTATGACATGTCTATGTATGTTTATATATGTGTTTTTTGTGTATGTATGACATGTTTATGTATGACTTATTTTTGTACATATGACATGTTTATGTATGTATGTATATGACATGTTTATGTATGTTCATGAACATTTCATTAATTATACGTCCACATCTAGAACACGAGAGCCACAAACTATGCCGACAGCAAGGTTTGGGAGCCTCAACGGCCTGGTTTGTTTGGGAGTCTTCCGTAGCAATGTTGAAACTCATAAATGTGTCCTCATACTCAAGATCTAGGCCACCAACTGCCGATGATGATGCTCTTGGGTCACATGATCTACTATTGTGGCCTACTTGACCACATGTAGTACAATGTATTTTGCTGCCTCACTAGCTAACCAATGTTGAGGTTGAAGCTTGTGACTCGTCCACGTTTTTTGTTCTCTTCTTCTTCGGTTTACTAGGTTTGGCCTTGATGATCAGAGGTTCAAGCCGACTCATGCTGTCCATGACCGACCACATAAACTGTGTAGTGATTGGTCGAATGGGGCATTGTAGCTCAAATAAGCTGATCGATGGAAGAAAGGAAGAACATAATCGTCTATCAACACTTGCATGAACTACATGCATGGAAGAACATGTACGCATGAGATACTTGTCATGTCCCATCAGCGACAATTGCACGTCTGCATCCTCACTTCTATCACATATTTGTCATTTTCATCTCTTACCTCAAACATGTGATTGTTAGCAAAAGTCGCACTTGAGTTCACGAAGAATTTAAGTAGTTCCTTAACTTTTTTTCGAATCCTAGAGCACAGGGTATCGGTAAATTGTTTCATCTTTCCATGTCGCTTCACTATGCGTAGCGTTATAGATTTTTTGATCATTTACAACATGCTAATTGCTTGTGTCCATACCCTTGATTGTGCCGACGAGCCTCTCTTCTACCATTAAGAGCAATTGTCAGGCATACTTTAATATTAAGATTCTTCATAACCATCTCTATTATATCCGGTCTGTCTCTCGAATGATGACTTTTGAAATGATCAACATATGTGTTTGCAAATCCATTTCGCTTATGCAATCCGATTCCCCACTTTTTGAGCGCACGTGTCTTCATAAAAAGAATTAATATTTGAGTGGTAAATTCATCGTTCATCCTCGACGCGTGAAGCTGCCACGGACAACCATCTCTATTACTTCTTTAATATCTTTTTTACTACTATACATTTTTGCGATTTAAACCTCATTCTCTACCGCGAGTGGTAGAGGCAAGGTTATGCATTCGAGCTAGGGGTGGGCGTCGGATTGGAGTTTTTGATCCGATCGGATCGGCTCCACTACTTCATCTGAATCCTATCCGATCCGAATTCATTTAAATTTATCGGATCGGATCGGATCGGATCGGATTCGTCAATAAATCCTGATCCAATGCATCCAAATTTCCGAGCCTTTTCCAGAGAGAGGGATCCAATCCAATAAGTCTAAAACTATCCATGTTCCAGACTGAAACTTATCCTCAATCCAAAACAATCCTAATAAAAAACAATAATAATCCAGAACAATAATAATATCAATCAATAGTAATCTGAAAGTCTGAAACTATCATAATCCAAGACAATAATCCACAACAATCATAATCCAAAATAATCCAGATTCCAAAATACAGAATACAGAATACGAAAACAAATCATACTCTAAGTCTGAAGTCTCAACATAATACATAAACTAAAACATACAAAAGTATCATAATCCGTCGGGCACCGACTAGAGGTCAATAAGCGGCTCTACGTCTCCTCTGGTTGCATTCTCTGTGATTTCTACAAAGAAAACACATAAAACACATTTAATAATTAATAAAACATTAATAAATAATAATGTTAACAAATAACGTGTACTTGAAACTAGAAATATACATTTGTCAATCGTTTTGTAATCTTCCAATACCTCCGACAAAAATAGAGATTCAGATTCAGAACGTATCCAACTCTGAGTGCATATAAGGGCCTCCACTGTTTTCGGTAACAGAGAAGTGTGGAATGAGTCAATAACGCGACCACCACAGCTAATAGTTGACTCAGACGACACTGTAGAAATCAGAACGATCAACACATCTTTCGCGATCCTACTTAAAATTGGAAATTTATAAGTATTCAATTTTCACCATAGTAAAAGATCTAGATTATCTGAAAACTCTTCTACAGCATCATGTAGGTAGACGTCAAGTTCAGACCTACTAATTCTGGACTCGGTAAAAGATGACCCGGAGTATAATCTAGAAAATAACGGATCCTTTAGTAGTGGTGCGCTAACAGTGGACGAACTCGATGGTTCGTCACTTGCACCCTTATAGTCACTGTAAAGTCGGCGCAAAAGAACATCTACTTCGTCATAATATTCACGCCCCCGCTCTTCCTCCATCAGAATCGTCAAACAAAGCTTTAACATATTAGCTTTGAACCGAGGATCCAAAACAACTGCAATCCACATAAGTTTATTCATTTTCTCAACGTCGCCCTAATACTTGTCGAATTTTGCAATCATGCCATTAGCCATTGAGCTCAATAATGGATTAGAACCTTCAACGTGCATTTGAATATTAAGCTTCATTCGACATATCTCACTAATATACATGTTGGAAGTCACATACGAGGAACCTGATACTGCAACCGTCGAATCATAGAAAATTTTCAAGAATTTGCTAAATTGACGAATATTCACCCAATCTTCGTTTGTGAGAAGCCTTTCTTCTCTCCCATATATGCTAAGAACTGAGTGTTGGATTCTGCAAGTTTGTCGAATGTAGCTGCATACTTCTCAGCTCTTTCCAACATAATGTATGTCGAGTTCCATCGAGTAGGCACATCAGATGTCACATTGCCCTTAAATGTGTTTTTCATCATGTCAATGCAACTTTTGAACTTCAGTAAACGTGCTGGTGAGTACTTAACATACTTCACCGCCCTCTGTACTCGACTAATAGAAGCTTGATGCTCTTTAAGCCCATCATTCACAATTAAATTGGTGATATGAGCAAAGCATCGCACGTGAATGAACTCTCCGTCCAAAACCAATCCATTCCAATGTCGCAAACTCCTAACCATATGTGCAATTGCAACATCATTTGAGGAGGCGTTTTCTACCGTAATTGTGAACACCTTCTCAATCCCCCAATCGCGCAAACAATGCTCAATTAATCTTCCAATGGTTTCTTCTCTGTGGTCATCAATTTGCCGAAAATTTAAAATTTTCTTCTGCAACTTCCAATCTCCATCGATAAAGTGGCCTGTCAAAACCAAGTAATTGATATTCTGCGCCGATGTCCAAGTATCCGTAGTGAGGCAAACTCTCTGATTACTTTTACTAAAATATTCTTTCAACTGATTTTTTCTCCTCTTATAAATTGCATTAATATCCCTTGACACTGACCTGCGTAAAGGTAGCACCAACTCGGGTCGGAGATATGTGCACCACTTTCTGAATCCTTCTTTTTCTACCATTCTCATAGGTAGTTCATCGGTTATAAGCATGCTCGCAAGCACTTCACGCGCTTCTGCCTGCGTGAAAGATAAAACAGAAGACGAGCTTGCTTCCCCTTTGAGTGTAATAAAAGGCAACTTCTTTTGTAATTGATCTGTGGCCAATAAATACTTGTTTCAACTCTTCAAATGCTTTGTCATATTCGAACTTCCTGCCTTCTTTGTATGACAAACATATTTTTTGCCACAATGGTTGCAGCTAGCTCTCGGATCCTCCAGATCACAACTTTCAACCAATGTAAAATGATCCCAACATGCAGCTCTCAACGCTCTTTTTCTTGGATTAGGGCCAGTCTCAGTAGGATTCGTAGTTGTCGTAGGAGTTTTCGATGTTGGTTGTATCGTTGTATCGATAGTTGCACTTGCAGAAGATGTACTTTCCATTCTGTAAAAAAACAAACAAAGCAAATTTCAAATTCACATATCTAATCAAAATTGAACAATTGAAAGCTAATTTCAATAACTAATTTCGTTAGCTAATTTGAACATTTGCAGAGGAGGTTTGAACATTTGCAGGAGGAATGCACTCTCGGCCCGGGACCGGGTATGCACTCTCGAGTCTCGGTTATTTAATCTCATTCTCAATCTCAATTCTCAATAACATTTGCATAATACATTATCAAATCTAAATCACAATTCAATCAAATTTACTTCAACAAATATGCAATAAAAAAGTTCAATACCTAATTTCGTTAATGCAGCAATAGGGAGTCTCGGCCTCTGGTATGCACTCTCGAGTCTCGGGTATGCACCCTCGGAGTCGGGGCAGCCGGATTTCGAGAGCAGAGGAGGAGGCAGAGGCAGCCGGTGGCGGTTGTTCGTCGGATTTTCGGTAGCCGGTGTTGGGGTGGGGGTGCACCGTTTGTTCTTCGGGGTTAGTCGTCGACGGTGCTCGGAGTCGGGGTTAGTCGGCGGTTGTACGTCCGGTTGTTCGTCGTCGGATTTCGTCTGACGAGGTTGTTCGTCGTTCGGTGGTTCGTTGCGATTTGCGAATGCGGGAAACTGTGAAACTGTGAAACCCCAATTGAAATTTGGGGATATTTAATCTGACTCGGAGAATCCAACGTTCGGATTGGATCGGATTGGCTTCTAATCCGATAGTCAATCTGATTCGATAACGATCCGAAAGTCGGATTTATGAAGGAATTACTCTACCGAATACTGGATCTGATCCGATCCAATCCGATCAGATTGGATCGGATCGTCGATATGGATCGGATCCGCCCACCCCTAATTCGAGCCCCTCACCTCTGTCGAGCGGTGTTCTAATCTTAGTAGACCTAGCACTATTTGATGAAGATTGAGCTTTAACAATATTTTCATCACTATATGCTCACATATCATTGTCAATTTATTCTTCTGCAACATGCAGTACCTTATTATAGATCGGCTCGTTATCTCAGTTCATATTCGCTTGGACTTCGAAAATTGGCTCGTTTGTCGATGCAATATATCTTTACTAATTACTTGAATTTTTATCCATATTGCAAAAAATACTAAGTATTTGAACTAATTTTTTTGTTCAATGGTATTTTGGTAAGAGTTTTATTTTTGAAATAAACGAGATATTTATAAAAATTTGATGGGCATGGGTCGCATGGTGGTCACGTGCCCCCGACCACTATGCTGGGGAAGGGGTCCGCACTAGGGACCACCGAGCGAGGGCCGATTGGGAGATAACCCCCCTCCTGACACCTCCACTGGTGGGCAAGGGATAAACGGGGAGGCAAACCCCGCATAGACGCCGCCTCAATGAGCAGAGGGTTAAGCCCTCGCCCCAAGTGACGAACCCTCTAGGTCGACCACCTGCATCCAGATTAGGGGGCTGAACTGAGGGGTTCACCTTTTGGTTTCCTCTTAGCTGGCTCTTTGTAAAGTTCTTTTACATATTTTAAAGTTTGAAATTTTTTAATTTATTTTTTCAAAGTATAGAATTTTTTGGATATTTATCTTTTTTTAAGTTAAAATATTCTAATAAATCAAGTAAATATTCTAGAATAACTTCTTATAATAGGTCGAAAATGTAGTAAAAATTTTAAAAAATTATAATAATATATACTTAAGAAATTGATAAATTAAATAATTTTATCATTTGTGATGTCTTTGACGAGTAGACGATGACATTCACACGCTTGTGCATAAGTAACGTGCGGGATGTGAAATCCTCACACATCACCCCACCAAGGTGTCTTTTTACTATTTCAGACTTGTTGAAGTTGTGGCCTATTTCACCATACTTTATAAGTTTTTTTTTTTAACTTTTAATTTTACCATTATTTTAATAACTATATGTAACATTTTCTTATGGAAGTGGAAAATGGGACCCATGCATGCTTTCCGACCGTGATGATGATGGTTACCCAACCCCGGTCATGTTGTGAATTTCCACAGCTCCAAAGGAAAGAAAATGGGCATCTTCTTCTCATTCCTTTCAAATTGCATATTAACGGGATTAATACCAAAATTAAAAACCTTTTTGGGATCTTTTATTTTTCACCCCTCACCCACATAATTGTTGAACTTTTTCATTTGGAATAGTTCCAGTTGATCTCATTATTTGTTTTCCTTCGACCTTCATTCCATTTGTTTGTTCGATTTGGTGATCTACTTCTCATTCCGGTTGATCTTTTGATCTCGTTATCACGCTCTATTCGCGTCGGGATCCTGAAGGGACAGGAGGAGATAGGAATTGTTTGGACGGATCGTGGAAAGGGCCTTGTGAGGAAGTGAGGACAAGTGATAATCAGAGGCTGTATTTGCTGCGCTTTCTGGTGGGTTGGGTTTGAGTTGCTTCGAATTGATATGGGTAGGTGTTTTCCTTGTTTTGGATCAGAAAACAAGGATGAAAGCGATGTGAAACAAGTGAACAAGCAATTCTCAGCGAAGAATGGCTCGGCTCCTTTTTCTCTCCATTTGAACAAACTTAACTCCGGTAATCACTTTGATAATTTTTCTTCAATTCTTTTTTCTGGATATTCGAATTGATGGCAAGGTATGTCTTGATTTTGTAGAAATTTAGGTTTTGGTGTTTTCTTGAGACTTGTTACAATATTGTATGGTAGGGAGTCTGATCTGATCCAGATGATGCTCATTAAAGGACTTTGTTTTATTACATTTATTGTTTATTGGAAGACTCTTGTTGGCTCATTAGTAGTTTCAATTTTCGTTGTTTTGATTGAATAATGCCATAACCTTGAGAGTGAAGTGATCAGGTTTTACTGCTTGTTCCAGTTATCTTATGTTTTTTTCTACAAAAAACAAATTATTGCCCTCAAGTAAAATTAAAACAGCTGAAGAGAATTTGACGGAGATGTCTGAGCAAACTAATGGGTCCAATGGCTGTTCAACAGGAATGTGTATTGAAAAGTTGCAGTTAACATCATTACATGGAAAAATTGAGTTGTCTATACTCTATAGGGCCTGAAAAACATTTAGGCAATATTTTCTTTATACGTTGGATATCTATAATAAGTGTTTCGTTCTTATGATTTCTTTCTAATACTTTTATTATAACCTCACGATTACTTAATTATTGTTCCATATTTATCAGCTTGTCTTCTGAGTCTTGTTGTTTCACTGAAGGATAATCTTTCTTATTATATGCTTGTCTAGGCAAATCGAAATCTCGAAATAGCATTGACAACAAGAAAGAGCAGTGCTCTCTGAAAGAAGAATCGCCGGCACAAATTGCAGCACAGATATTTACATTTCGAGAGCTTGCTGCTGCCACTAAGAATTTCAGATCTGAATCCTTATTGGGTGAAGGAGGATTTGGACGTGTGTATAAGGGTCTCCTAGAGAGCACGGGACAGGTGACTAATATTGTTCTACTTTCAGCAGTTTTTCAAAATGAAGCTGAAAAGAATTTGTATCCTTGGAAGTGTACCTTTTGTGTACCTCTTATGAAATTCTTTTGCTTTAACTAATCATTTGATTTAGAATTATGCACTTTGGTGCACTTTGAATCACAACTTATTTTGGTATATTTGCAGGTTGTTGCTGTGAAACAGCTAGATCGGAATGGACTTCAAGGAAATCGAGAATTCTTGGTAGAGGTTTTAATGCTTAGCATGTTACACCATACAAATCTTGTCAATTTGATTGGTTACTGTGCTGATGGAGATCAACGACTTCTTGTCTATGAGTTCATGCCACTGGGATCCTTGGAGGATCATCTCCATGGTTTGTTCTAAATTTCATTTTTATTTTCATATGCGCGCTCATAAACAAAGTAGAGTGGTTACCATCAATCCATCATAAAATAGGGTATTCACTCCTTTGACTCATTTTTCTGTCTTATAGATGACAGCAAATTGGTTTCATTTTATCTTTGCCTTTTTTTTGTTTATATATGTTTTCTTCTCATGATTTAGTGACACACTCATTTTAAAGCTTTTTCTTACCATAGGAGGTTTACCAATGGGGCTGAATGATTAGTTTAAAAATTGTGCTGATTATCTAGTTTGTAAAACTTGTTATCTTTGTGTTATTGGTTTCTATATGGCTGTGACTAACCTTGATTACTAAGTTTAGTCTGATTTACACTTATGTAATATGGAATGAAATATGCAGAATGACAAGATAATTCCTTTGATTTAGCGGTTAGGTTAGAATCCCTTTAATCATGGCTGTCAATTATAAATATTTTGCAGGACTTCAATGCAATTAAAAACTTCTCCTAGTGCTAATCCTACAAGATGATAGTAACCATGATCAAGAAGATGAAATGAGAGAAAATGCTAGGGAAGTGATCAAGGTGGGGAATTTGGTCGAGCTATCTTTGAAATTGGTGTTGGGCCTAACAACTCCTCACATTATGAGATTAACTGGGAAGGTAGGACAATAACAGGTCATTGAAGTTGTAAATTGTGGAGCTACCCACAACTTCATTTTGGAGAAGCTAGCGGAAATATTGACTTGACAACTATCATTATAAAGAGGGTATTTGGGTATGAATCTTGGAAATTGTTTTTTTGTAAAGGATGCAGGCAAAGGTATGAATTTCTTGCTCTCTTGGAACAAATAGTTAGAATCAACAGATTATTGTAGAAGTACATTTCTTTTACCATATCCGAGCAGATCAGATTTTGGACATATTATAGGGTATTAAAAATGTCTGCAACACTCCCACCCGAGAGAACTCATGATCATGCCATCATCCTCTACGAAGGACCTTCCGCCATCAATGTGTGGCTTAATAGTTATTCACAAACTCAAGTAACATGAATAGTTGAAAGCTCATCGAAGATATATTGGCTGCGAGATTATCCAGTAAATCCACAGTCCATTCTCAAATGAAAAGTTTAAATGGTGCAAAGAAGCAGTGACAATATTCCTCTGTAGTGGATTGGTCCATTAGCCTTCAGTTTTTGAAATGTGTGTTTATTCTCCTATTTTTCTAGTGTCACTGTTCCAGCCAGCAAAAGGAAATTCCATTGAGTTATGGCAATTACCAGAAAATATTGAAGATGAGTTTAATGGGACAGAGCCCAAATATTTGAATGTTGAAGTTAATCAGAAACAGAAAAATCAGCCACCCTTTGTTTTATTGAAATAGCTAGGACTTGGGAGGTATTTTTACAGATTTTCTAACAGTTTTTAGTTTTAACATTGAGGGATAAGATTTGTCTAATAAAAACCACAATTATCTCAAATCTGAGTCACTTCAATAGTGTAGAATAAATTATTTGGATCGCTTTTAAATCAAGTACGGAAGAACTTAACCCCAATTGAATTTTGCCAACGGAACCTAATAAAGCCAATCTCTCGCTAATTGATGTTGATAGCCAAGAAAACAATATCCCAATTTAATGTTCCATCTCATTTCGAAGACCTTCAGACGTCAACTGCAATCTTCATGAAGAACAACTTGTGAAATAATATTAGGAAGAGTCTTGAATCGTCGAAATGTCACTCAAAGATCAGCTTGAAAATAGATATTTGTAAAGCCCAATATTTTCACATAGGCTTATTTTTTCACCTATGCCTCATTAGAATAACTAAGAACTTACTAGGTAAGTTGAAACATTGACATAAGATGAGAACAGCTTTCATAAGATGAGAATGGAAAGCTCGAAGGGAGGTTAGAAAGAACTTAGCCTCTCAAAAATCTGAAGGGAAGTTATATTCTTGAAATTGTTCCATAAATGAACTGTTTAATAATCAAGAATCTGACTGTTTTTCCTTGTTGAGAAAACTTGCACATTTAGTTTTTTAATGAAATTCAACTAAACAAGACAGTAGACACCCCTTGTGTCTGATGTAGCAGGTTATTTTGTTACTTCGGTAACTATTTTTCTAATGATTACTGCATTGAAAAGAGATCCCATAAGTTCTATACGGTACCACTCGCTTCTCTAGAAACACTATTTTGTATCCAGAATATTAATATTTTGTTGAAACTTTCTTAAACTTGCATGAGAATAACTGTGGCTCGGGACTCCTCCCATGTTTACTTTTCACCCAGCATTTTCCTGCCTCACTCCTCTCCCTCATACACCACTCACTCACTGTGACTAATTCAATTCTCTCCTCATTTCCCCCTTTGCCTTCCCGACTCCCTTAGATATTCTCACTAGCGTGCCGTATTGTGGGCTTATCATATTATCACTTCGATTACTCTGCATGGGTTGATAAAATTTTCTCATTATAGTAAAAAATGTGATAAGATTTCTATTATCAAATTACCTTCTGGGTGTAGATTGGATTTGATTGATTACCAATTAAATGGTTGCACTTCTCTGATTACAACATGGTGGTAATTGCCAATTGATTACGATTTCTTACATATTTCTTGTTATAGTTTCCCAGAGATCTGCTGCTGAGTAATGTTTTATTATTTTTGGCTATTTTGGAAAAATTTAGAATTTGACTTTAAAATACAACTTTCTCAACAATGAAGTCTGTCCTGCTAGGGTAAGCTAAGGTACTACAGAGCACGAAGCTGAAACCGGTGTTAATTGCTTAACAACTATGTGGTGGTGAATTTGTGATAAGATAGTTTATGGAAACAGTTTGTGCTTCGTTGCTAGTAATCATTCTTACTCTTACATCTTATCACGACCTAATGCAATTTATTTGGACTTTTCCTATGACTTTAACTAAGCACATTCACTTTTTTATCTCCTTCGTTCCCAGATTTTCCCCCAGACAGGAAACCTCTGGATTGGAACACCAGAATGAAGATAGCAGCTGGTGCAGCAAAGGGGCTGGAATATTTGCATGACAAGGCAAACCCTCCTGTTATATACAGAGACCTAAAATCTTCTAATATTCTCCTCGACGAAGGCTATCATCCCAAGTTGTCAGATTTTGGTCTTGCAAAGTTGGGACCTGTTGGCGATAAAACCCATGTCTCAACACGGGTGATGGGAACCTATGGCTATTGTGCTCCAGAATATGCTATGACTGGCCAACTTACTCTAAAATCCGATGTCTACAGCTTTGGAGTCGTCTTTCTGGAAATCATTACTGGTCGGAAAGCGATAGATAATACTAGATGTCCAGGAGAGCATAATCTTGTCGCATGGGTAGGTTCTTTATAGCAAAATTCGTCCTTGTCTTGTATTTCAATCTCACCTTTTTGTTGTGTTTACTTGTTGTCCAGGCACGGCCACTATTTAAGGATCGGCGAAAATTCTCGAAAATGGCAGACCCACTTCTACAAGGAAGGTACCCAATGAGAGGACTTTACCAAGCCCTTGCAGTGGCAGCAATGTGTTTGCAGGAACAAGCTGCCACAAGGCCTTTGATAGGAGATGTTGTCACTGCTCTCACTTACTTAGCATCCCAAGCCTATGACCCTAGCGTTTCTCCTCAAAGTAGCAGAGTTCGAAAAGGCGAGAGCAATGGAGTTGACAGCCCGGACCATCGTGGTTCCCCTTCTACGTTCCGAAACTCGCCTGATTTCAGGAAGAGAGTCATTAGAGAATCGAACAATGGCAGTGGATCAGGCAGAAAATGGGGGTGGGAAGAGTCAGAGCGGCAAGAATCGAATCATGGAAGCCCTGTAGATGGGTGGAAAGGAAGAGAAACTCCACAGAATCGGGATCTCGATCGAGAACGAGCAGTGGCCGAGGCCAAAGTATGGGGCGAGAATTGGAGGGAGAAGAAATGCGGAAATGTGGTTGGTAGTTTTGATGCTGCACATGAACAAGAAAGGGCTACTCCATGAATGGAAGTGTCAAATTCTGCATTGGAAGCAAAATAAGGTTTTCTTGTCTCCAACTTTGGTATAATATGATGTTATTCTTGTAGTGATTCCATTGAAATTGCTTGAATTATGTGGTAAAGATGAAACGGTATATGCCTTTTATATTGACTGCTATAATTTTGCACATAATAAGATAGATTTCCTTGGATCAGTGAACCAAAGCCACTTTGATTTGGTCGAACACGCTCTGGGGTTGTAGCACTTGAGTAGATGGAACAAGAACTTTTTACCTTATACTTTGTTTGCTTTTTAGCTGTCCTCTAAAATTGATTTACTAGTACAATTAATACGTAATTTTAACTATTTATAATTCACACTGTCTATTATATAAATTAATAATTGGCATACGAACAGTACAAGTAAATTAAAAAATATCATTATAACATTATTCTTACAAGAAGAAAGACACCATCCCATTTACACATGCACTTGCCATTTTTCGATTCACTTCATTTCAAATTCTTCGATTTTGCAGAAGTTTGGTTCACAAACTCGAACATGGTTGCAGGTGGCCTAGCAAGACAAGTTTGGACGAGAAGAGTGAAAGATGCAATAAATGAAGAAATACTCTGGAGGTTGGATTTTGTGATGCCCTATAAGCAATCCCAATTTGCATTTTTGAAAACTCAGAAAACAAATTATGAGTTCACAGCGGAAGGAGGCCTGCATCTAAAACATAAGGTATACGCCAAAGCAGCGAGCAATCAAAAACAGTCAACCTTTTGTTTCTTCTTTTTCTTCTTTTTCTTCTTCTTCTTCGTCTTCTCCACATTTATCTTCGGCCCCGTTTGCTTCTTCTTTTTCTTCTTCATTTTTTTGGGGTGAGTAAGGTCAAAAATTCTCTCTTCAGCACAATCCTGTAATAGTTTAATCATTTATATAAACACCATTCATCAACAGTGGACATATATAACAAATCCAACGACAAGCACCTTAGATTCATCAAAGGAATCCACATGCCGAACTGCTGTTCCTGAGTTTGAGGTACCACCTGGTGATGTTATCCTATCGATAATTGAAAATTGCTTCGACAAAAACGAGTATATAGGGCAAAGGTCAAATTAAGCAAGCAAAAGGATCACCAACCCCAGTTATATTTTCAACCAAAAAACCTGTAAAAGTCACATTTTGACTCCAACTGAGAAACAAAATGAAAGAACAAAGTTTATGAAAAGCCATATCTTCTTCATGCATTTTTCAGGAGACGACTACTTTATATAGTGGATGGAAACTCGAAGTCTGGAGCTTATAACATAATAAGACCATGAATGGCGCAAGGAAAAACAAAAGGCCAAAAGGGTGTTCTGAGAGAAGGTAGGAAGGGGGGACAGGCTCACAAGGATAAATGCTTGTTATAAAACGTGCCCTGCTACTTGACTAATTCCCGACAAGGGATGATGACGAACATGAAATTTAAACCAAAATAAAGTAAAAAGAAGCTGCCAAACACAACCCAAGTAAAACAACGTTGTTTCGAAGAAATCCATAGTGACATTAAATCCAGCGGATGATGTTAGATCTAACAAAATCATCACCTAATATAAGAAGCGTTCTAAACTTTCCAATAGCAAGTGCATATCATCGACTATTAGACTAGGAAGAGAATTAGCGAATACCAAAAACAGAAGCTTTGGCATTCTGAACAGCCAGATGAAGAACATCAGGATCAATAGTGGCCAAACCAATGGGGTCTTCCTGCAATTTTCTCTCAAGAAATTTGGCCAGTGCCGCTGCTTTGTTCGTCTTCAAAGGTCCACCAGGGTGAGCCAACCTTGAACCAAAAAATAAAAAGAAACATAAAATCCGACCAATCTCCAACTTATTGGTGCCTCAAAACAAGGAACCCTAAAATCAACCTGGGTTGGGGACGAGAAGTGGACGGTAGAGACGGAGGAAGTGGAGCGAACTTGCTGCCCCGCAAGGCTCGCCTTTCCTCTTCGCTGAGTTGCTCCACGCATTTCATCCCTCTCTCTGAACTCCCTCCGATCGATTGCCTTCGAGTCTCCATCGTCATAAAAAAACCCAACATCCTCGGGTTTTCAAAAACGTGCGAATCTCGCCCTCATCCCATCCATTCACAAATAAATAATGATTATAAATAACTAAAATAATAATATTTACAATTTAAACATTCATATATTAGAAATAAGTGTGTTATTTTCAATTCAATTATCGACCATGCGTCTTGTCACTTCACAAGCCGAAGCATTCGGTTTTGCAATTCTTTCACCGATTTTTTGATCGACTCTAACATCAAACAAACTATCAAGGGCACTTTTATTGATTATACTCAATAGCTCTAATTACGTGCGGAACATGTTCGATTTTTTTATTTGTTCAGTTTTTATTAGTAAAACCGAGCTGAAACGTTTTGGTTTTAATCGTTTTGATGCAAGATTTGGTTTACCCTCGTGAAATTATAGGCCCAGACCAACAAAGTATGGCTTACTTTTGACGAACTAGTGGGAAGCAGTTGGCCAGGGCCATACATGGGCATCACGGTTCAAATCAGGTTTGTTATCTGGTTCAAATCGAACCGAGTTCAACTCTACGCGGTTCCATTTGAGCTTGAACTTGGCCTTCAATATTGCATCTCCCTAGCACTTCATTGAGACAACTTTGAGGCTTAATAATGTGTGGAATAGAGTCGGTATTTGATATAGTATGTGTAGACTGTGACAAAAATAATGTTTAAAGAATAATTATGCCGTGAATAATGCATGCTAATCCACAATTTTTTCAAAATAATTTAAAATGAAAGTAATTAACTTCTATACTGTGAAGAACGTTGGAAATAGGCTGGTCATAGAAACCCCCATACGGTTTCTTTTCTTCCACTGTCGTGGTCGTCGATCTTACTTTGGGGGGATGTATATTCCAGTTTCTGTGAAGATTTGTGACAGATGAAGGCGCTGTTGAACCCTAAATTTCTCTGGGGTTTCAATATCAAATCCTTTTTCGCTGAATGCAGACGCCAGCACTTTCATACCAAAGCTCATATCTTTCAAGACCTCCGAAAGTGTTGCGATTTGAGTTCTGCGATTTCTGCTCACTCCGAGATTGTAAAATCCGGATTTCTAAATGATAGATTGACTGTCAATCATCTAATCAATAGCTATGTTAGGCTGCGCAGAACTGAAACAGCACACCAACTGCTCGACGAAATGCCTCAGCCAAATGTGGTGTCATGGACTTCGGTTATGGCAGGTTATAATGAGAAAGGCCAGCCAGAAACTTCCCTTTGGCTCTTCACCGAAATGGCCAAGTGTTCGGTTTCTCCAAATGACTTCACATTTGCCACTGTGGTAAATGCTTGTTCTAACCTTGCGAACTCGAAAAACGGTCAGCAAATCCATTGCCAGATTGAGATTTTTGGTTTTGGCAATAATCTTGTTGTGTCTTCTACACTCATTAATATGTATGGAAAATGCAACGATGTAAATGCAGCTCGGCTTATTTTTGACGAAATGCCTTGCAAGAATATTATTTCTTGGACGTCAATGATTTCTGCATATGCACAGGATGGACAAGGCTACCTTGGTCTCCATCTTTTCAAAGAATTCATTCATGCAAATCTTCACTTTCCCAATCATTTTATGTTGGCTAGCGTGATAAGTGCTTGCGCAAGCCTAGGGATGTTATCTGCCGGTAAAGCTGCACATGGAACAGTAATTCGTCACAACCATGATTCAAATGATGTAGTAGCCAGTGCTTTGGTCGACATGTATGCAAAATGTGGGAGCATTTATTATTCTGATAAACTGTTTAGGCGAATTATAAACCCTTGTGTGATTCCTTACTCCTCAATTATTGTTAGTGCGGCAAAGTATGGACTTGGAAGTGTTGCCCTTGATCTCTTTGATGAAATGATTGAGCAAGGACTTGAGCCTAACCATGTTACCTTTGTTGGTGTCTTACATGCTTGCAGCCACTCGGGTCTGATTAGTGAAGGCCTTCACCACTTCACATCAATGTTTAAGAAGCATGGATTGGTCCCTGAGATGAAGCATTATGTGTGTGTCGTCGACATGCTTGGTCGAACAGGCCAGATAGATGAGGCCTATAAGCTTGCATTATCGACGCTGCCAAATTCTAATGATGGGGCTTTACTATGGGGGGCGCTTCTTTCTGCCAGTAGGCTTCATGGTAGGGTGGACATCGCAATCAAAGCTCATCGCCAGCTAGTTGAAGCCAAGCAACAAGTGGCTGGTGCGTATGTTACTCTGTCAAACGCATATGCAATGGGAGGAGATTTGGAGACCGCAAATAGACTTCGAGTCGAAATGAAGAAAGCAGGAGTGAAGAAAGAACCAGGCAGTAGTTGGGTCGAGATAAAAGACTCGATCTATGTGTTTTATGCAGGAGATCTTTCTAGTTATGCACAAAGTGTTGAAATAGTGAAGCTTTTGGGGAAGCTGGAGGAGGAAATGAAGGGGAGAGGGTATGTAAGATCGAGTGTGGGAATGGTGTGTGTTGATGTGGAGGAAGAGGCCAAGGAGGTGATCATTGGCCTGCACAGTGAAAGGCTGGCTTTGGGATTTGGTTTGATAAATGCTCCAAAAGGAACTACCATCAGAATAATGAAGAATTTGAGAATGTGCTGGGACTGTCATCAGGCTTTCAAGCTGATCAGTGAGATTGTGGAGAGAGATTTTGTGGTCAGAGATTTGAATAGATTCCATCACTTCAAAAATGGTTCTTGTACTTGTAAAGATTTTTGGTGAAAATGAGCGATTAATCATGAAGCATGAGATCCGATCACTTCGAAATGATGCTCATGTCTTTGGTATGCATGGTTGAGGCAGGAATATTTAAATATTCGATATGTTAATCTTCAAAATCATTTCCATTTGAATTTTGTGGCACTGGGGATTAAATTTGACTTGATTTAGGGTTGATTTGTTGTCATAAAATGTGCAAATAAGCGAGATACTTTGTTGAAGGAATCGATTTAGATAAGATAATTTGTTGAGGAAAGCTTTTTTTTGGGGCGATGAAATCGTTGAAGAAATTCATCCACTTTCAGCAGTAGGCTTGCAAATCCATGTCTTCTTAAAGGCCGCGGAAGACAAGTATTAGAAGATAAAAAAAATAAGTGGTCCATGTTAACAATGAAAATAATATTATATATTAAAAGTGTTTTTGATGTGCAACCAAATGGTTAGCACGACGCGGATCAAGTAATGTTCCACTTATCGTGAAAAAATATATGCTCGATGGTCAAGGTCACGCTATCACAAAGATAGATGGCGATTTGACGAGCTAAGCACGCACTCGAGTGTCCAGACAATTGTGGTCTCGACAAACTAGTACGGCGCAACAAGGATAGAAAAGAGAGAAGGAAAGTATCGCTCGAGAAGGAGGCGGGCGTGGCTCGAAAGGTTTGTGGATAGTGGGTGGCGAGGCAACTTAGACACTCGAGCGATCGGGTGGCTAAGCTCGATAGACCTCGAGAGAAAGCTCAGATATGACTCACCGGTCGCTCGATGAGGGTTGACACTCCTTGGCCGGATGTGACTCACCAGAAAAGAGGGGTCGGAGAAGTTCTATCAAGTAAGGCGCAAGGCTCTCTTATAGATAAACTTCGGTCTCAAAACAAGGTAGAGAGGGGCAGATTATATAGAGTGAAGAATGATCCATTTAAGGTAAGCCTATGACTCATGGAGGGGGTTCCTTACAAGGAACGCGGCTCACCCTTTAAGGTTCCTTTCCTTATTCTAAGACTTAGAAACTCGGAAAAATAGAGATAAGGTCGATGGGCCTATCAATCGGGCTTGGAAGCCTCGGACATGTCATTGGTTGTGACCGTGGGCCTGCTGGGCGTTGTGTGCGTGCGAGCGACGCTGACCTTGCGGCGTGTGTTGAGGTGCGTGCTGCTGTTGTTGGAGCGTGGACGGAACACGCTGTGCGCGCAAGGCTAGGCGCGTTGTCCCCATAGTGGGGGCGCGCGCAGGCTGGACGGAACACGTTGTGCGCGCAAGGTTGAACGCGGGTGGGCGCGCTGTCTCAATATTCGGGGCGCGCGTTGGGCGCGCTGTCTCAATAGTGGGGGCGCGCGCAGGCCGAGGTGTGGGTGTCCAGCGTGCTGATGCGCGCGCGCCATGATCCTCGAGCTCCCACTGGAACAAGTGCTTCAGCTGCCCTCTATCTTTCTCTGAGTGCTTCTCAATGTCAATGTTACATTCAAAAATAGCAACCAAGTTAGATAAAACGAGGAGGTCGGGACCGTGCGTCGGGGGTTGCGTGATGGTGCTCGGTTGTTGCGTGATGGTGCTCGGCCGTTGCACATCAATTTTAGTTTGTGTTTAAATAATAGATAAGAGAGAATTGTGAGACTTTTCACTCGGAGGAAGTTTCAGAAACGATTGAGAGGTGGACTGATTCTCGAATTTTTACGAGAGAGAAATGACAATATGGCATCTCTAACAATTCAATTTCTATATTTTTCATATTTTGTTATAAAATTGAACATTATATTCGCTATCAATTATTAACTATTTGTTGACAATTTGTGATCTTGATTTCACATAACTGAATTTTTGGGAAAGAGTTGTGTTAAGTCTTGAAAAATACTTGTTACAGCCTTTGGACTTATTAAACGATTCAAATTCACGTAAGAAAACTCAAGTTTAAGCTCTGTTGGGTGATATGTGCTTCAGGAGGCGTTGGAACTCAGTTTTATTTTAAAACTTTACAAGCGTGCAAAAAACCTTGTCATGTCTTCTTTTATTTTTAGCAATTAGGTGGATATTTTTTGATGAGAAATGCTAAACTGGTCAAAGATACATTCAGGCAAAAATGGCAAGGAAAGAGAATGGGTAAAGAAATTTAAGCAAATCGAGCAATGAAGATATGATGAGTGGGAAGAATCATTTTTGAAAGGATGGTCGTTCGATTGACGAATATTTTGTTGGATAGCTCTCGAATGCTATTTTTAAAATACCGAATGATCAAATTAGTCTTACATCTTAGTCATTATAAGCTGCATCCACAATTATAATGATATCTAAAATGTGATAGATAATCATTTAAAAATTAGTTGAATTACTTAAATTGTTAAATTAAATTAAATTTAACAAGAAACTACAAGAGAGTAAAGAAATTAATCAAAGGACAACACAATCTCGATTTCGTAGAGATTCTATCATGTAAATCTTCATGTTGTAGCATTTGATACAGCATGAGCCGTTGCCGAGAGTGAACTAATGGAGGAACCCCGAACTAACCATCTTCACTATCCATGTCAATTAAATTTCAAGAAAATCACAAATCAATTTTTACTCTTTTAGACTTACTATTTTTACATATTTTCAAGAAAAGATTAGAAACGTTACTTCTGTAGGGTCAATATTCTTTTTATTACTTGAATTGTGCATTTGCGGTCTTAACTATTTAGTTGCCAATGTTTATTTTGATATGGTAGAGTTTGAAGTTAAAATAAAATTATAAAAATTAGAAAATTATTTTTCTCCCTGCTTCTTTTTTCATTTGTTATTTTCTTCTGATTTTGACATTACTATTCTGGAATAATAGGCTTTCTAAATCTGTCAAAATTTGGAAATTCAGAGACTGAGATTTCTCTCGTGTCATCACTGAAGAGCAATGGATTCTTTAGAACATTGTATAATTGGAGGGATTAGATTCAGCACCCAACTGACTTGTATTTAAGCGATTGCACTTGCATTTTGGACCAAATGTCTTCCATGACTTGTTATAATACAAATAAGATATTATGTTCAGAAATGTAATATAAAAATAATATCTATTTCCTGTGATGCTCTGCGGATTACCGGACGGACTGATGTGATGTACTCCTTAAAACACTCGGGCATCTTACTTCACACCTATTTCATTCATTCAACAAGTAAGGAAAATGCAATCTTTGTCACTTGAAGATATTTTTTCAATAACACTATAAACTTTTAATTTTCACACATTAAAGTATGATTGCTTTTCTGATAAGATTTTAAACTTCTTTATGGGATTCATTGCATTATCAACAGAGAATGTCTTTAAAAAAGTCATTTCTATCCTATAAATTTTAAAATTTTACTTATTCTCTCGTTCTTGATCATTCTATTTGAGAGTGATTTAATAGACCCAAAATTTTGAAAAGTGAACGACAATGACCCTAGATTTTATGCATGACTGGAGACAACAATACAATGAAAACTCGATCAAACAAAGTGTTTTTTTCAAAACCAATTTGGAGTTGAAGCAAGGGAGAGGCTCTGGCCTAATCAAACGTCCAAGTGGATAAACCAAAATCACAAACTCCGTCAAACTTTTCAAATTTTTGGATGAAAACGAGGGTCAAATGAAAGTCACTCACAATCAAGGAGTTAACTAAGAATCACGGCATCCTTCTTATATTATGCACTCGACCATTTTGGCTAACAAAATAGAAGGAAACGAAATAATATGGGAATGATTCGATGCAGATTTAATATTCTGAAATAAGTAGGTATTATTTTCATTTACAATCGATGAAAATTTGTGATTCGTTCTTTAATTATTTTAAATATAATTAATTAGTTTAAGCAAGTCCTGAAAAATATTAGAGGGATAAATCAAAGGGTCTTTCCGTCATTTAATAGCAGTCCCGCTTCATTATCACGCGCTTCATGAGCTCGTACCTCGCAATCCTCCCCTAGTCGTCAATGAGTATTACACCAATAACGATTTGACACCTAATAGAATTACTACCCTCACGCTCACATGGGCAATTTCTATTCGCCGAGAGAGTATATGTTAATATAAACGCTTTGTATCAGATCGTGGCTTTTTAGCCCGAAGCGGGAATCTTACGATGAAGGTGCGTAACAACACGCGCAATTATCCCGCGTGAAATGGCACTGTCTCTCAAGCCCCCTCTCTCTCTCTCTCTCTCTCTCTCTCTCTCTCTCTCTCTCTAAAGAAGAGAACGACTTGGCTTTTCTTATTTTTATTTACTTGAAGTTTCTCTCGCTCGTATCGGCCCTCGCCTTGCCTTGGCCTTCTCCTCCAATTCTTCAACCTTCCAAGCCATGAAAGCTTACCTTCCTTAATCCAGGTTTGACAAGGCTTCTCTCCACAACACCACTTACTTCTTTTTCTGGGCTTTCTATATTTTTCTCTATCTCCATGTTCGCCGCTTAAACCTGGGTACGTTTACGTTTTCTTCTTTTTACAATCTCTAAGCTCTTAATCCGTCTCAGACCTTGAAGAACCGTTTGCGCTGGTTTCTGTTTCACGTGGGTTTTGGAGTTGTTCTCTTTTTTCTGTGGAGGTATAGCTCAAAGATCTTTTTTTTTTTTTCGCTTTATTTTTTGGTCTAAACATTTATTTTCATGTTTCTGTAGTGTTTTGAATGTTCTTTCTTGAGTGGGAATTTCGAATTTTATCGGATCATGTTGGAATTTCATTTGAAACTGCTGGGTTTTGTTGTCTAGGTGTTGCTTCTACTTTTTATCTTCTAGTTTACTTTTGAAGATAATTGATCTTGCTGATTTACATGCTTTAAATTCTGTTTGTTGGGTTGAGATCATTTCTCGTTTGATATTTTGGAAAATGTGCTTTGTTTTGTCTTGAATGCAGCTAGATAAAGTTCTTTTCTCTTGAATTAATGATACCTTTCTCTTATGTTTCGGATTTGAAAGAATAGATCTGGGAAGAATTAATTGCGCACTAGATTTACAGTTTGGTGCTCTCTTTGTGCCTCTTATGGGGTTTTCTGACCTTCAAAGTATATTCTATAAGATTTGTGAGATTTCTTTTATTGAGTATCCTCTATTAAAAATTTAGAACACAGTGAACCAGTTTTGGTATGAACTGACTGTAGCTTTTCTGCAAGCTTATTTTCTGGCAGAGTTTATGATGTTCCTAGGAATAAGTTCTCATATAATGCACTATTTCTCTCTATGATTATTGGTTTTCTTAATTCTTATGATTAGAAGTTTTTTATTCTGGTTTTCTTGCACAGATGAATTTGGTACAGGAAAATAATGAAAATGGGGATTTCCACGAAGAAGAATCTCCAGAGCAATCGGTTTCTGCAGAAAATTATGATACATGCGTCATGTTTGCAGACCCTGAGGTTTTGCCTCGAATTGGTGAAGAATATCAAGTGGAGGTTCCGCCTCTCGAGACAAAGTCTGATTATGTCTCGAAGTCTAGCATCAAACACCACAGAGAAGTTCATTATGATTTTCGATTGGGATTAGCTATTCCCGTAATGTGGATTAACAAGGAGGATGAGACAGTAAAAAAAGATTCTCTTCTTAAACAAGAAGCCTTTGCAGACGAGGATCTGAGCAGAAGAATTTCAGGTGCGGAATTAGCAAAGTGTGAGCTAGTTTTGGACCCAGAATTTGATGCTAAAATGTGTTGCAATATGGTTCCTGGCTCCTCCAGTGAATCGTGGAGTTACATGGAAGAAGAAAGCTTTCTTCTCAGTTTGTATATATTTGGAAAAAACCTTGTTCAGGTGAAGAATTTTATGGAGAGTAGAAAAATGGGGGATGTTCTTTCATTCTATTATGGCAAGTTTTATCATTCTGAAAAACATCGAAGATGGTCAGAATGTCGAAAAGTGAGAGGTAGAAGATGTGTATGTGGACAGAGATTATTTACCGGTTGGAGACAGCACGAATTGTTATCTCGCTTGTTCTCCCACGGATTAGAAGAAAGAAAAAGTGCATTGCTAGAGGTATTTATCAACACCAATTCAAATACAATAAAAAATTTATTTGTCCAAAAATGGGATATGATCTACAGAGATCTCTAATGCAGTCCCTCTGTTTATATTCTGCAGTTCTTCCAGTTTTAGGAATTTCTGGCAAAACAGCCTTTAGATTTTATATTTGATTATGAAAACAGTTGATTAATCTAAAATGGTGTTGCCATCTCGATTGAAAATTGACATGGCTCCCATAGATTTTGTATATTTAGAATCAGATTTCAGTTCTTTGCATTGTTTCATTGGAAAGTTTTATGAATTGGCAGGTCTCGAAGACGTTTACGGAGGGTAAAATTGGATTGGAGGAATATGTATTTGCATTAAAGGCAATAGTTGGGTTAAAAGATCTGATAGAGGCTGTGGGAATTGGAAAAGGGAAGCAAGATCTCTCAGGATTTGCCATGGATCCACTAAAGTCCAGCCAGGCTGCTTCAACTCGACTTGAAATACCAAGCGGAAAAGCATGCTCGATGCTTACTCCATTGGAGATCGTCCAGTTTCTCACTGGTGACTTCAGGCTGAGCAAAGCTCGAACGAGCGATCTCTTTTGGGAAGCCGTTTGGCCTCGTTTGCTTGCTCGAGGGTGGCATTCTGAACAGCCCACAAATCACGGTTCTTCCATTGGTACGAAGCAGGCACTCGTTTTTCTTATACCGGGCATTAAGAAATTTAGGGCTAGGAAATTGGTGAAAGGAAATCACTATTTTGATTCTGTAAGTGATGTTTTGAGTAAAGTTGCTTCGAATCCGTGGATGCTAGAGCTTGAGAATGGCTTGGTCGAAGCAGGAGAAAGTGCAAAAATGAAGATGGACGAAGAAGAAGATGTGCCTAGTCAGCACCGCCTTTGTTATCTTCGACCCAGAACTCCGAATCATGATTCAGATGCCACCAAGTTTACAGTGGTTGACACCAGTCTTGCATGTGGGAAAAGCTTCAAAATTAGAGATCTGAGAAGCTTACCAGCTGGAATTGTGAGAAATTCTAATGGCAACAAAAGCAGAAGTGACTCTGGAGATTGTAATTCTGTTTATTCTGAGAACTCCATCGACAAGTTAAATTGTGTTGAAAATAATGATAAAGCCATGGTCGATTTTTCAGGAGGTGGTTCCAAACAACGGCCTCAATCATCTAGCCAGAGAAGTAGACCCAATGTGAAGAGCAAAGTGAAAAAAAGATGCCGGCAAGGCTTGAATGTTGGCAATCAGTTGAAGAACAGTAAAAAATCGAAACAAGAGGAAGCTACTTGCTCTACTGATAGTCTTTATCACAGCGAGAATAGTCGCTTCCAAATTGACCAGGTTCAGGAGAAATCTTCGTCTAATTCTTCGATAAGAGAACACAGACACGAATTCATCGATCTGAACGTGCCGATTCCTCTAGACAATGAAATCAGCGAGCAATTATTGGTTGATAAGGGAGATGGAAGTGGCCGAAAGAATCAGGTATCGGTCCGTCCAAACACGACTCAAAATCATCCAAATTTGAGGAGGCAGAGTAGTAGAAACCGGCCCCCCACCACGAGAGCACTCGAAGCTCTTGCTTTAGGTTTTCTCGACATAAAGCAGAAACGAAAGGCTAAGGACATCTTTCAAGAAGAGCACTCGATTCTCGGAGCCTCGCGGCGTGCAAAGGTTAGATCTTCAGAGAATTCGATGAGTAATAATGGAGATTCCAAAACAGGGGAAGCAGAAAACAGCATAAGCGATAGTAATTGCGAGTCCAGCTTTGCTGCGAAGATTCAAAGCTCAGTAAATTAGGCTCCATAATTCCAAAGGGCTCCACGAATATTGCCGGATTGACGGAGCTCATTATTGATCTTCTACTTTTTCAGCACCATTCTTTGATTTTTCTTTCTGCATCAGTGGCTGGAATGAACTCCGGGGGCTGCATTATGTTCTGTTTTAGTTGGTTACAAATACAGAGAAGGAAGAAACTCATTTTTTCTGTGGAGCAAGATAATGGAAATAGGCTTTTTCTGGTTTATTTGGGTGCCTCTTTTATTTCTGTTCTAAACAAGTTAGCAATAATCGCTCTTGGTTTTAATACAAGGATATGAAAAGATTGAATATTGAACCAACCAGCTAAATGTATGAGAAGAGAGATGAACAGAGCATGAATAGCTTACAAGAATCGCTCTTGTTTTTTCTAATAGATTTCATAGTCTGTGCTATCATTTTCCTTCATCTCTTTCTAGAGAAAATCTTACAAGAATTAATCGCACGTGATCCACTCTGTTGACTGCTTGGTCGAAATGTGCTCTCATCCAACATCAAAAAGTGACCGTATTTAAGTCTCCCAGTCTATAACCAAATCATTTAAATTGAAAATTATGGTTTTTTTTTTATCTTAAAACATGGAAGAGTTACCTATATGGTAGGAAGTTCGTAAATATTTAAAATGATAAAGGCCAATTTAACTATTTAAAACTTTATTATAATTTTATCCAACACTTTGTCATCACTTTTTTTGTTGATTTTAACTATTATTATCAATTTAGGTAACATAATTAATCGATTAATAGTGATAAAAAATTAACAAGATTATAATTTAATGAAATTTTTTGTTTTTTCTCAGGTTAACCAAGGTAAAATAAAATTATAAATTTATTATTACAATTTTTTATTTATTTACAAGTCATTAAATTTAGCAAATTACTAAATAAATCGACAAATATCTTAAAACTAATAAAAAATGTGATAATAAAATGTTCGTTAAAATTACGATAAAGTTTCAGGGGTGTGTCAATGGATGACTTTTTCAGTTTGAGGGATCTACTTAAATGTGATTAACTCCACAATTGATATTTATCTTATTTAAAAATATTATAAAAAATTAGGGTCAAATGAGATGGTCTATAAATGATGACACGCATTTGAATATAACTTCAATATTTACTAAAATTTGATGGGCTGGAAAGGGTTGGAACTTGGATTTGTGCACCTTAATCCAAACAATGGAAAAGCCCTAATTTTCTCGATCTAGTCTTGTTCTAAACTTAAAACCCTAGAAGTACCAGCAGAAATCCTCACAAACGCATCGGCGTTAGGCTCGCGAAACTTTTCACCCGCCGAACAATGAGACCTTTGGACGAGAAGGAGACGGGCGAGGTTTTCGAAAAGCTTTTCAAGTTCACGGGAAACAATCTCAAAAATATCGTCGAGAATCCCTCTTACGAAGGCCCCGATCCTAACCCCGGCAGGTACTGCTTTCGTCTCAACAAAAACAAGGTTTACTATGTCAGTGATGCGCTGGTCAAGCGAGCAACCAACGTAGCCCGATCCAATCTCGTTTCTCTCGGCACTTGCATCGGAAAAATTACTCATGGCGGTAAATTTCATCTCACGGTTCAGTCTCTGGGTTTGCTGTCCGCTAATGCCAAACATAAGGTATGGCTTAAACCTACTTCGGAGCAGTCGTTTCTGTACGGAAACCATGTTTTGAAAGGTGGATTAGGTAGGATTACCGAAAATATTGCCCCTGGCGACGGGGTTGTGGTGTTCTCGATGTCGGACGTGCCATTAGGGTTTGGAATTGCTGCTAAATCGACTCAAGATTGTAGGAAATTGGATCCGAATGGCATTGTCGTGCTTCGCCAGTCTGATATCGGTGAGTATTTGAGGATGGAGGATGATCTCTGAACCTGAGTATTCTGCTTAATTAGGTGATCCGTGGTTCATCATCTTATCTGGTATGTGATTTTGTATCACGTTAAATTTTGGACGTATTTTAGCTTAAATCATTGGTAATTTTGATCTTGTTTGGTATGATTTTACGTTCTTCCCCATGAAGTTCATGTGATTCAAGCTTGTTTGGTTTTAAATTTACTGTTTTGTTGGAACCAAATGAAACACACCCAGTTGAGGTTTTTGGCTTTGTTCAATTTGCTCGCTTTTACTCACAAAACCAATAATCTTTTATACATGTAAAGAAACAAAGTTGAAATACAATACATAGTTCATTTGGTGCAGTCGAATCCACGGCAGATGGAAAGCCAGATCACGAGAACAAGCACTAACAACACACTCACAATGACCAACTTCGCTTTCATGTTCTGAAACCACATCTTCCTCCTGATTTCTGTCGCCCCAACTTGATAGGTTTTTGCCTGAAAAGTGGTACCCCAAACGCCCATCAAACTCTCTGAAAAACATCGTCGATGAAAAGAAGAATGTTATGAACTTGCCTCATCCTTCAAAGATTCTGTCTTGAGTTCAAGGTCTGTAAGCTTTTCGCCTCTGCCTGTCACCTGAAAAAAAAACAAGTTAGGATAAAACTGAGAAGGATGAAGATCCACTAATTGAGAAACCAGAATTTACATTGGCGATGTTATCTATCATTATGCTTTGAACTTGTTTGACTTGATCCTTCACTTTGGCAAGCTTCTCAATCTCTTCAGCGTGATCCGCGATGTATTCCATGGCTTCTTTGATAATTGGTCTGCCAAACGAAATCAAATGCAAGTCTAACAAACCTCTTTCCCTGCCAAGAAGTTGGTTTTTCAATACACGAACTTACCCGAAATCCTTGCTGAGGCTTTTGGCCGTAGCCGTTTCAGCTTTATCATGGCTGTATCGTTTACTAAAGTCTGCTTTCAATCGTTCCAAAAATGCAATCGAAATCTGCTTGCTAATGGATTCTTTTGCAACTATGCAATAAGCTGGAAACACCATAGAAGAGCATCACATTTTAAACGAGAGCCTTGCAAAGATACGGAGGAACCAAAAAGATCTCAATATGAACAAGGACATCTGTGCAACACGGACGGTCCGACTATCAATCAATTCATTAAAATTAGAGGAATTACCGTAGCCATTCTCAACAAGGAAATCAAATCTATGGTGATCATTGTGGTACGTAAAGTTGTTATTAGCAGAAGGTAATCTCTCAAGCCATTGAGAAGCAATCCCCGGGAAGTTTCCAGCAAACTTGGTGTACTCGGCCACAACCACAGTGCCTCGGGCTACAAAGCTGTAAAGGAAGGATTCCATGTCCATTGTCGTCAAACTGCATGGTGGTTCGAATAGAAGCTCGATATTTATAGGAGTCCAGATTTCCTTTACGAGGAAGTAAGTTAATTTTGGCAGTTGTTGGAGATGGGAAGAAGGTTCAACGCGCTATTGTGCGGGACTGACTCTCATTGAAGGCTAGAGACTACCCTTTCATTTGGACGGAGTCCACCTGCGCGTGGCACTTGTATTTTGCACGGAGGAATTGGTCTGTGCTTCTTTGTCAAGCTGCAAACAGAGAGATGCTTCGTTGAACAACCACAGCTGGTTCGATGAGTTGTAGAGATATCCAGAGACCAATTTTTATTTGACATGTTCAAAACATATTTCTCGATAAAATGTGGAAACATGGATGAAGAAATCCAGTGGATACCAGATATAAGAAGTTTCTAGTGGACCCAAAAATGATAATGAAATGTTTTCAAAAGCCATGAATTATAAAGAAGCTATAAAGTTTAACCTTCAATTGAGGCCAGTGGCTGTGTGCTTATTTTCTGAACCGGGAGCTCGCATCTGGCAGTGCAAATTGCCTTCATAATTCTTACCATCTTTCCACTTGGCTTCAAAGTTGAAAGCATCATTTAAGGGCTTAACTCATCTCCCGCTTACTGCATTGTTGCCGGCCTGTCGAGCGTCGATAAGTGTTTCTAGCTTCGATTGATTACGCCACCATAAAATAGTCGATTGATTACGCAAACCGATTAGTAATTCGGTGTTTGGTTTTTTCAGTTTGAACTTAAATTAGTTCTTCAATTTGATTCGGAATTTTTTAAATTATTTTTATGATGTTTTTTATCATATAAAATATACTATATAATCTATTTAATTGCAAAAATTATAACAATGTTGGTTAATTTATCATGCTAACCAAATCTATTATATAAATGTATTGGTTAAAATTTAAAAGAAACGAAATAATAAATAAATAACTAATATTAAATAGTAAATATAGTCTTTTATATGATTATATCTTTTTCTAATTGCATAAAGTTCTCTAATATTTACATTTTTTACTTTTGTTTATATTTTTTTAAAAGTAAAATAAAATATGTAGCATAATAATAAAAAATTTAATTAGCTCGATGTCGTTTGATGGATTCTTGGTTCCAGTCGAACTATTAGCATATATAACTAATTTAAAATAAGTAATATTATATACTTAATCAACCTTTTAAATAATTAAAATTATATATTAAAAAAATAATCTCTACAGTATTTGTTTTTTATGTAATAAAAATCAAAGAATATTTAAATTTTATTATTTTAATATTTTATTTGGTTTGGTGTTATTTTGACATTGAAATCGAACCGAACAATAAGGTTTGGTTTGGCTCGGTTGTTTGGTGCAAACCGCCGATTCCACCCCTACCAAAACGAATGATCCTAAGGGTGGACGCCACCGGTTCACAGTTTGAGGGAGGTTCTCGCAATTTCAATCATAGACTCACTTCGACGTTTGCGGGCCGGCACTGCCGTACATGGCTGTGTCGAGTTCCCTCGCCTTGTTCTACCTCAATTCTCTCGACCACATTATCTCCATACGAACGAATCCTCTCCGGCTGTCTTCTACTCGTATCTCTGCTTTGTCAAGACCTACTACGAGGAGAAACTACTTGCGCCCAAAAATCCTCAAAATCTTGACTAAGCCCTACCCCTTTTCTGTCGACCCTCTCGTTCCCACAATTTCCCCAGATAATTTACAATTAAATGGATTTGAGTTTAAACTTCCCTCGGATCAGTTCCCTGTTGAAATAGGCCCTGTCGCGTCCGCAGAAGTGCTTAAATCCGAAGAACGTGCCGGCTGGGAGACTTCGGTAAGCTCCGCAAATTTCGCTGGGACAGTGCAGGAAAGAACTGTCCTCAGATTTGGTGCTTATTTGATAGGGGTTTTGATGGTGCAAACTGTTTTTGCTGTTTGGTCGATGGGATCTTCTAATTCTGATGAGAAATTCAATTCAGAAGGCACCGAGAAGACGAGTCTTAGTGAATTTCCAGTGAATAGAATTGGTAAGGTACTGAATGGAAAATTTGACTCAAAAACAGAAAATTTTGTGAATATTAACGATTCTGCATTTGAAGAGAAAGTTAAAGAAATTAGAGCCATGGCTTGGGCGGTACGAGAGGCCGAGAAAAGGCAAGCATCTGAAGGAATTGACATTGAAGATGGCAATGCCATTTCACGGCCTAGATACGACATAGGAAAAGAGATTGATTCTCGACTGATTAAGTTGCAAAAGGTAAAAACTTCTTCTGGGGAGAAGCTACCAGATTCCCGAGTACACTTTCTTAATAAGATTAAGGAAGTTGAAAATGGGGTTGACAAAGAAGATCCAGATGTAGAAGAGAAGGAAACATTGATGTTTGAGAAAAGACGCAAATTCAGAAGTTCTTCAAGAGAGTTGGATGGGAGTCCAAAAGGATTTCAAGGTAAAGAGTCTAGTTCTTCTAAGAGGAAGAAGAAGGATTCAAGTAGTATAAATCAAGCAGTTGTCAATAGGAAAATCGTTAATGATGGTTCAAAAATGTCGAATCAAGCAAACCAGGGAATTGCTAATCTCCAAGATACTGCTTCAGGGATTTTCGGAGAAGGAGATGAGACCAATCTAACGTCTCAAGAATCATTACTTTCGAGTGATGATGATGCCAAAAAGTTGGATAAAAGACTGGAAAACAGTTCAAAACCAAGTAATGGTAATGTTTCAACACTACCTACGAGTATCCTTTTACAGTGTAAAATTTATCTTTCTTTCAACTATATAATCTCTTTGATCCGGAGCTGATTAGTGGTTTCATTGGTCGTCATCTGTTCAATACTAAAGAAATTTGAGTACAAGTCAGTCAAAACATATTAATTTCTCCTCAATATGGACAAATATTGGTTTCAATATATCCAATAAGGGGTGGCAAACACTTAGTCTATGATCGGATCACAATTTTTCTCATGTCTGTTTGCACTTTTGAGTTATTTTTTAAAAATTTTAGCTGTTCTTCAGGACATATCTCCACAGAGGAGGCATTAAAATCAAGGAAAACAAAGGAGTTGAGGACAAGCCCTGCAGGAATCTTGAAAGGAATCCCGAGAATTCCCGAAACATCTCCAAATGCTGTGATGCCAATTTTAAGTGGCAATGGAGGTGGAGATACAACAATAGTTTCCATCGTCAGAGAAAAACATTCAAGCAGTGCAACCAGTCGGTGGTGGCTGAATCTTCCTTACGTTCTGGTAAGTTAATCAAAAGTTTCGAAAGTTCATACCCTCTTCATCAGATAATACAGACATGGTTATAGTTTAACTTTCTTTTGTCGTAAAATCAAATGTAAACATATTTGTAACGATGTATACCATCATAACTCAAGGATTTTCTTTTGCAAGGTATAATTCTATGCATGTAACATTTTCGGAATATAATGAAGCCCTTGTACTTTAAATTCTAAAGCAGTGATGGGTTTGTCTTGTTTTAGCTTGACTAGTTAATTCATATTTTCAATTCTCCACTTGATTTGTAATTACTAAATACATGTGCCATCCCAGGTTATTTTCATCCGCAGAAGTTCTGACCATGAAGGCCTTGGTGGACTTTTTACACTAAAAATCCCCTCTGGCTCAGGAACAGAAAACTGACTCTTATATGGTTGGTTTTGAGGATCGTGGCGATGCCAATAACTTCTGTTATGTTTTGGAGTCCTCTTTGGAAGATCTTGCCGATTTCATTGCTGATATTGTCCCTTTAACGAGAAAAGTAAGAATCCTTGCGTGCTTTTTATATATTACAGCTGTCTTTACATTCATTACCAGCAGAAGTTTTTAGAGTTTTACTATGAAAATAGAGATCGTGGTCCCTCTATTTATTATTAGTGTTCCTAGTATGAGACGTTTGTTTAGGCCAGCTGCATCTGAGAAATTAGGACTTATACTTAACAGGAACTTAAGGAATCGGTAGAATCCAATACGATGAAGATGGTAGTCGTGAAGAAAGGGGAGATTGAACTCTATGCTGGGCAGCCATTTGGTGATGTTGAGACGGCTTTGCAGGCATTGGTTGAACAAGACAGAAACAGTAGCCCTGATTCTGAATAGAAGACAGCTAATAAAAGAGTTTGGATGGTGATGAGTGATGACCTCTACTTTTGCAGATCAGTCCTTTTCGTCCTTTTTTTTTGGTTTTGTCTTTTGATTATGATTTATGATGCTGTCTCTGATAGCATCTGATAAATCATCAATGTTTTGTTGAGCTCAGAATTCATAGGCTTGAGGTGGGGAAGATATAGCTAGATTTCCCTTAAAAAGACCTTAGCCGTGATGTGCAACCGGAGCACATCATGGATCTAGCCCCGATCAACCCGACGAGCCCGAATGATTTTACTAACATAGTTGCTTGTTTTGCAGGTAACTTGACCTCGGAAACTCCTTCCGAATATGATCGGGAACGACCCAAGCATTCCATCACTTGGTGTTCGGCCATTCCCGGCTCCGAAGCGTCCACCGGCCCACCTATCGACCATCCATCGACGACCAGCGGACTAAAGGCCGTCGACGTGGCCGAGATTCATTAGAATCTTGGCCCATAGGAAATAAGTGGCCGACGTTAGAGAACGCACGGCCCGATCCTCTCGGATCTCGTGTTTATCCCACGAGAACCAACTCATCGGCCCACCCAATGCCGAGCTCGGCCACATTTGTTTTTATTCAGCAAATAAGACTTAAAGAAGGAAGAGAAGGAAGCCCAAAGAAGAAGAACGCGAAGTCCACCGAAGGAGGCCCATCGTAGCCGCAACATGGTCAAACCACGGTCAAGCCACGGTCCACCATCGGTCAACTAGGAGACCTTGACCAAAACCCATCGGCAACTTGACTTCAAATCTCAAGAAACACGATTATTTGGTCAAGGAAAGGACAAGTTGCGGATTAGCACACGAGGATTATTCGGTGTCCGAAGCATGGACACTCGCGGCGCCAACATGAAGACATCCACGGTCAATCGAGGCTTTGCAGCCGAATTGATCGTGCCACTGTCTACTTTCGGACAGCACATGACGATCAGAGAACCCCTTTTCAAAATAGCACGGACAAATCCCTTGATATTCGGAGAAGAGCTCAATCGGCCAACATTTGAATGCGACCGCGCGCGCCCGAAGATCGTTCACCGAACCACCAGCAGAAAATATGAGATTTTCAATCAAAGGAGACCAAATTCAGAATGTCCAGATTCATGGAGGAGTATCCGACAACCGCATTTCAAATTGGCTCGCGCGGATCCCTCATTGTCCGAGATAGGTCAACGCCTGGTCGGCATTTTTGAAGTTGCCGCGCACACCACCAAGCCATTGGCGGAAACGAAAAGATCCTCGTCCAGATTCAGCCATGAATCTTCCCTCCCCATCAGCCTAGGTTCATCCAGAGGTTTGAAATCAAGATGGCCCGCGCAGATCCCATGAAAGCCGAGATAAGGTCAACTTTGGTCGTAAATTTGAACAAGCCGCGCGCGCTCCCCGACCATCAGCAACCGCCGAAGATCTTCTTTCAAATATGGTCCGCGCGCACATGTATATGGACGACATTAAGCCATCTGGGAGCTGTGTTTGAATTTGGCTCGAGCAAATCCCAAAGTGCACAGAAGATGGTCAACCCCGGTCAACAATTTGAACGAGCCGCGCGCGCCCACGAGTCATCATCGGCCATCCGATGATTTAAATTCAAATGACACCGCGCACGCCTCTCCTCAAGTCAACTAAGGGTCAACCAAGATCTCCAATTCAAAATGGCCCGAGAGAATCCCCCGAATTCCGGAACATTATCCACTTGGCCACCATTTTGAACAAGCCCGCGCCCACTTACGAGCCATTGCCGACCAACCGAGGATCCAGACCATGTGACAGCCAAGATAAGCCACCGAGAGCTTTTTAAAAGACTTCTTATCCAATTTGGCCCGATCCAATCTTCACATGTTCGGAGCTAGCCCACCCGGAGCCACCTCTCGGTCAACGAAGAGTCTTCCTCGGTCATGCTTCAAATTCAGCCGCCCAAAGACTTAACGGATCGAACTTTGGTCAACTCCAAGTCCATGAAGACCACTCCCGAGCTAATCTCGAGCGTGCATGCAATCTAAGGTTCCCTCTCGTTTTTATTTTTCGTTCATTAAATAATGTATCAACCTTCACTTCGAGGGTAGAGAGAATTTTAATAGAATTGTGCTTAGCACCTTCATACCTTTGGTTGAAGCTCTTTCCGACGGTTTCTTCTCCGGTGAGTCATATCCGGCCAAATTCCGTCAACCCTTGAGTGCCCGATCGGTGAGTCATATCCGAGAGCATCCAAGGTCTACCGATTCCAACACTTTGATCGCTCAAGTGTTTGAATCGTCCGACCTCATCCTTCCTAAAATTCCATCTCATCTCCTGAGCCTTCAAAATTCCTCCACAAGCCGATTCCGGCCCTCAACTCTTCACCCGAGCCATCTCTCTTTTCATCCGAGCCATCTCCATAAATTTCCCTCAAATCCCCTACATTTTCATCCCATTACACTTCCGCACCCCAACTCCTAAATTCGCCCGACTCTATTTTCTGACCACCGTGCACGATACCTTACCCGGGTCACGTGTGTGCCCTTTTCCGACCACGGTGTACCGCTCACATTTGGACGGCACATCAAGCCGGAGGCAGGAACACAGAGCAATGTATATTTAGTTAGTAGTTGGATGATTTTGGGAAATATATAAGAATATGACGCAGATTCTACAGACGCCATCCACTGGCTAAGAAAAGTTGAAGCTCATCATTCTCTGCTGCTTTTGGGAAAGAAGCTTGCACAACATTAGGGTGGATGGAGACTCCTGAACCTATTTGCGGTCTGTCTTCTTGAGTCAAACAGCTTCATGCTTATTCACTCAAACTGACCAACCGGACTGGACTAGAATTATTGTTTTAGTCGTAGTCCATCTTGGTCATGTCGGGTTCTATTCCAAAATTTAAAAAAAAAACTAAGTTGGTGCAGCCCAATTTTCTTAAACACTAGCTTAGGACTATGCAATTTCTAATTAAAATTAATAATGTTGTAAATAATGTCAGTGTTTTAAAATTTTTTCTCATGTTATAATTAGTAATTATTATAATTTTGTGGTTACTTTAATATATTTTTTGCTTGTTATAATATTGTGGAGCTCTTGAGCCCGCTAGCGTAATATGGTCTACTTAGGATTATAGCTCGCACGAATTTATTTTTGGGCTATGTTCAAAATATATTATATTGGGTAAAGAGAGACACAGTACTTATATACAAGATAAATATTACTTTATCTAGTGATATGAGATTGCATACTGTCATACTCTCCATCATGATGGTTGTCACACAAATATACTCATATATTAAGTGTTATATATTTTGTTCGATTTGGATATTATTAAATGATATTGATATTAAGTTTGTTTTATTTTATTTTATCTGGAAAATCAAGTTAGTATTTGATCGTAATTTCTGGTTCAGAAAGTGCTTGTTAATGATAAGCAAAAGTACGAATCTGACCAGGCCAAGGAATAGCCTCCGAGGCTCATAAGAAGACAAAATCGACGACCCTCTTCAATCATACTACCTCTAAAGCTGCTTACAAGGAGGATGAAAAAGTGAGTGCTGAAGTGGAAACCGATTCAAATAGAATAGTGTCGGCCATGGCGAGTGCAGAGGCGGAGGCTATGGCTCTGTCTGTTGTCAAGGAAATAAGCAAAGGGAAGATGACTCCCTCTCTTAGTGCTTTAAGTGTGCCGAAGCTTAAATCTGAAAATGGCAGAAGAAGATCGGCAGGTGGGCGTCAGTTAGATGTTATTGAATCTTTGAGAGAGAGACAGGCATTTGAGTCTGATGAAGAAAACTGAATATTGTTTAAATTAAGTAACACTTAGCTTATGAGAAAATAGTTATTGTATTATCAAATGAATACAAAGTTCTTCTTTCTGCAGAGCTTTGCATGCAGGGCTTCGAAGTCAACTAACTATATTCTACACTCTGAATTAACTAATTTAGATCATTAGGCTTAGATTTGATGGTGAGCAACTCGAAATAATGTCATCAACATAGGATATCATTGGAATTAGACAGTCCAAATCTGATGCACAGAATTGCATTGAAATGTTAGAAATGATTGTTTCGAAGCTTGCTTTGGCCCCATGTATAGATTTGTCTCTTCCTTGAAACAAAGAACATTATTCCCGTCTGAGTTATGAGAAATTGGTTCATGATTAAGTGAATAACATCCATCCAAGCCGAGAACATTCAGCGGCCAGATTCAGTCCACAAGCAATGGAGTTTGCTTAAGAAATTCAAATAGAATTCCAGAAATAAATCATGAAACAAAAACAGAAAAAAAAAACACACAACGGATACTATTTCGAACAAAGAATGAAGTATTCCAACAATGTTTTCTTCTCCACCTAACAAAAATGGTACCCAACAAAGAAAAGACAACATTTTCCAACTACAGGTTTGGAGAGTGCTCTCTCCCCTTTGGCGATTTTGAGTGATTCCTCACGGGTTTCTCAACTTTCTCCAACGGAGCCTGATCATTGAAGCTCTCAACTGGTTTTTCGTATTGTTAATCAACATCTTGCTTCTGTTATGGACTTCTTGTTAGGTTCTCTCCCCTCTTGAGAGTTCTACGTTGCGGTTTCGGCAATGCAAGTTTCTTCTTGAAAGTGAAAAGCTAACAAAGTTTTTTCACTCGCTTGTCAGAAGAAACTCAAAGCGTAATTTCATCTTTTCTCTTGTGAAATCAGATCAATTCTCCACATCCTCTCTTTTTGAGGTCTCGAATCAGTTTCAAGGCTACTTCAAAAACATGCTGGGAAGTACTTTTGTTACCTCCCTTATTGAAAAGAAAGTCATCTAGTGAGGTCCCTTAATCAGCCCAAAGCTTTGTGCTAAACTAACAGAACTCATTGATGTATTAGAGATCACAACTGCTTTTCATAGTATTGGAAATGACAAAGAACCAGGCCCTGATGGTTTCTCATCCAAGTTTTTCAAGACTACTTGGGAAATCACTGGCCCTGATGTGCAACCGGAGCACATCACGGACACCATCACGGCCACGGACGTGATCCCAACGAGCACGGGTGATTTTTCTAACGTAGTTGCTCATTTTGCAGGTATTTTAGCCTCAGACATACCGACCGAGCATGATCAGGAACGGCCCAAACACTCCTTTACTTGGTGCTCGGCCATTCACGGCCCCGACGCGTACAACGGGCCGTGTCCAACCGTACCCGGGCACGGCGCACCCAGCAGCCCGGCCCACGACGCAAACGAGGCTTGTGACCGAGACCCGCCCGGCGCCCAACGGGCGCCCCACGACCACGACCCGACGACCCCGGTCGTCGGCCCCGCCAAAGTCCACTAGGGCTTCGGCCGAGCGGCACACGTGACCGACATGGGTGAACGCACGGTCCAAACCCTTTGGATCGAATGATCAACCATGGACCCTATTTTCGGTCACGTTCAGAAGATTTCCTTTCAGCAAGCATTTAGCCTTAGAAGAGTAAGGAAAGTCAGCCCAAGAGGAAGAGAACTCGACGCTCGAACGAAAGCCCACGGAGGACCGCCATGGCCGATCATTGACCGACCCACGGTCAAGCCTCTGCCCACCTACGGCCCATTCAAAGACTTAGCCAAATTCTATCAGCCAAATTTACTTAATCTTTAAGTATTTTGGTTATTTGGCTAAGGAAAGGAAGAGGATCACATTGGCACGAGCAGATCTTGATGATGACCTTAGATCACCCATTGGACGCACGAGCATGGCCGATCGCCGAACCACCAGCGAACCACAAGGGATTTTCATGCACCAAATCCATGGAGTAGCTGTTAAATCTTCAGAGGATCTTCAATCAACAGATTTCCTCAACAAACACGTGGATCCCTTGAAGCTCGCCCATACCCGACCGCCGGCTCGGTCTATTTAGACGTGCCCACGCACACACCCGAGTCATCATCGAGCCATTGAAGAACCAGACCGTGCGCTACGTCAAGTTGACCACCGAGGAGACTTTAGAAGCCCCGGATCCAGTCGAGCCAATCTCTCATTCGTTCGGAGCACCGCTCACCCGACGCACCCTCTTGGTCAACCGAGCGCACCACCGGTCAAAGCGCCAACCCGACCGTGCCAAACCCGTTGAACCAAGCCTAAAGTCAACCGAAGGCTTCCAAAGCTAATCCTAGGCGTTCAAATCATCGAAGGGCTTAGCTTTACTTCTTAGTATATCTTTAGTTGATTTGTTATCTTTTACGTTTTTGCTTATTTAAGTGTAACACTTACACTTGAATCGACAGAGTGAATTTTTAGATAAAAATTGTGCATTGCACTTTCTTCCCGAAAGGCTTGAAGCTCTCTCCGACGAATACTTCTCCGGTGAGTCACATCCGGCCTAGACCGTCAACCCTTTGCACGTACGTTCGGTGAGTCATATCCGAGTGCAGGCGAGGTCTACCGAGGAGAACACTTTGATTGCTCAAGTGTTCAAATTGTCCAACCATTCCAACACCAAAACTCGCAAGAGTTTATCCAGTCCATCCCACGAGCTTTCAAACCTTCCCTTACCCGAATCCACCCATAATTTCATCCACCGAGCCATTCCAATATTCACCCGAGCCATTCCGCTTTTCACACCACCAAATACCATTATCTACATCACAATACGCTTCCGCAACCCAACCTCACAATTCGCACGACCCGATTTCCCGTTTGCCGTACACGACGTTCATCCGAGCCCCGTGTGCGCGCATTCCCCAAACCACGGTGCGCCGACCACCCCAGAAGGCACATCAGGCCCTCAGTTTGTTAATGTTGTAGGTGAGTTTTTCTCGAAGGGACGTCTACTAAAGCAATGAAATCGTGCTTTAATTGCCCTTATCTCGAAATCCAATCATGCTCAGGAGCCTAAGGATTTCAAGCTTATCTCGTGCTGCAATGTTTTCTACAAAGTTATTGCAAAGATCCTTGCTAATAGGCTATCTTCGTTTCTTGGCTCTATTATTGACCCTGCGCAAGCTGACTTCATCAAGGATAGGAACATGACGAAGAATATTCATCTTATGCAAGAGCTTCTTAGGAAATACAATGTTAAGAGAGTCTCTCCAAGATGCTTCGTCAAAGTGCACCTTTGGAAAGCCTTTGATTCAGTTTCTTGGTCTTTTGTTCAAGACATGCTCTTAGGTCTCGAATTTCCATCCACTTTTGCTGCTTGGATCATGGAATGCATCCCTACAACGTCCTACTCAATTTCTATCAATGGCAAGCTAAACAGATTCTTTTCGAGTGCAAAGGGCCTCAGACAGGGAGACCCCTTATCTCCTTATCTCTTTGTCATATGCCTCGAATATCTTTCTCGGCTTATCCATGATCGTCTACCCAAATCCGGATTCAATTTTCATCCGATGTGCGACCAGTTAAACATCACGCATCTAGTTTTTGCAGATGATCTTTTTCTATTATCAAGAGGAGACCAAACTTCCATTTTTTTTCCTTCTCGAATGCCTAGAAGACTTCAACAAAATCATCAGGGCTCTATATGAACAAAGCAAAGTCAAATTTCTTCTCGGCAGGCATAAAGGACCATGACCTCTCCCAAATTCTTCGGTGCACCAATCTCGAACTGGGAAAGTTTCCATTCAAATACCTTGGGATCCCTTGCAGCAGGAAGCTAAACTCAAACAGCTATGATAGTCTCATCGACAAACTTAAAGGTTACATCGATCGCTGGAGTGCTGTCACCCTATCTTTTGTAGGTAGAGTGGAGCTTATCAAGTCGGTCTTCCAGGGTGCTGAATGCTTCTGGATTTCAATCTTTAATCTTCCAACGTCAATCTGGTTAAAAATAGCCCAGATCAGCAGGAATTTTTTATGGGAAAAATCCAAAGAAAATGTTGCATGGTCAAACTTATGTCTCTCAAAAGAGGAAGCGGGCTTGGGTTTTCGTGACCTTGAGTCGTGGAACTCAGCCCTCTTATCTAAAATTCTTTGGAATATCTATGTGAAAAAAGACACACTTTGGTACCCATGGATTCAACACTACTATATCAAGCATGCCAATTTTTAAAATTGGAAAGTAGAATATCGCGCCTCCCCGCTGATGAAAAAGCTCTTGCAAATTCGAGACAATTTAGAAGAAAAATTGGGATCAAAAGAAAGTGCCGACATCAAGCTACATGAATGGAAATCAAGCTCCAAATCCAAAGGCCTCTCAGAAATTTATGGCTTCTTTAGGCCTTCGACAATTAAAAAGCCATGGTTCAAAACTGTATGGACTGCTGGACCAACTCCAAAGCATGCCTTCATCTTCTGGCTTCCGGCTCTTGATCGCCTCAATACCAAAGAGAGGTTGAGCTTCTTGGGAATTGAAGCCTCTGCTCCTTCTGTGAAAATCATTCAGAATCCGCCTCTCACCTATTTTTCAAGTGCCCCTTCTCCTAATTTGTTTGGTCCACCATCAAAGACAAGTTCGGGTACGATCGACAAATGTCCACCCTTGCTAGCGCTTTCAAATGGTCAATCAAAGAAGCGAAAAAGAAAAACACCAAAAAAGTCTTGATTTTGAGGATCATCTTCTCTTCCTCGGTTTACCACCTTTGGACCGCTCGCAATTCTTGCATCTTTGAGTGACGCTATGACCACCCAGACTTGGTAGTCAAATGAATAGAGTTCCACGTCACAAAGCTCATGTACTCACATTTCCCAAACCTAATAGCTAGGATTGAAATCCCCTGATCCATTTAGATCATACACACGGCCCATGTACGTTTTTTAGTTTTATATTTTGTTGTTTGTTGTTTGGCTCCCTTTTGCAGGTATAATATTTTATTGATCTTTATGGTAATTTGAAGAATTTTGATTTGTAATCGGACAATGATTTATAATTGTTGATTCTGGTTTCCTCGGGCTAATGATGCGACGAGGTACCAATCTGTGACTTCCCTGTTCCATCTGTGCTCCTCTTTCTACTATTGTCTTGATATAAAGTTGGATGAGTTCTGACCTGTAGCTTCCGCAAATTGGTTCTTGGCTATATTAGATTTCTGTAAAATTTTGTTTGTTCAATATAATTAACTTATCAAAAAAAAAAAGGTTACCCAAACAACGGTCTCTCTTCCTACATTTCACAATCTTCACTTTTTCAGTTTCTCTCTCCTGCTGCTTCTTTGTATGTGAGTCAATGAAAACAGTCTCAAATGGGGGAAGGTGGAACTTCAAGAGTGGTACCTGCTTGTATCTGGCCCCACCCAATCAGACGCCAATGCTTCTCTACTCGTCGACTTAACGCAAATTTTTCACCTTTGCTCGTACAAACAGGAGAAGTTAGTTGCAGCTTTGCCAGATCATTTTTCACGGCAAGGACTCGAGCTCCAGTGGACATAGATCCTATGTTTAACATTAGGATCTCACCTTTAACCAGCTTTGAAACCTTACCTTGCCTTTCCGAGCCCTTCGTTCTCACACCCAGCAGCCGTCGCAGCAGGAAGAAATTAACCTTGCAAAATATAGTATATGAATATCAACATCATGACAGAGAAAGAAGAGTAGCAAGAAGCACAAGCAAAAATCAAAAGGACGATCACCTCTTCCATCTGCAAAAACCAAATGCTCACACTTTTTTCACTTTCTAATTTTTTTTGGAAGAACATGAAAAATCTACTCACCGGACATCATTTTTGACCGACAATTCAAAGCATGATGTTTCTATTTGATCTCCTAAAGTAGAAGTGCTCAGGAAGAAGTGAAAGAAGCAGAAATCAATTGCAGACAGGGTGATGACAAATGAGACTCACTTTTCATACAAGTATTCAGCCCATGACAGGAAAAACATGAAGAATAAAAACAGCATTTTGTTTTATGAATTCACCTCAAGCTCAACGAAAACCTCAGGGAGTGATCCAACCTCGCCAAGAACCTGGCCTACCAATCTATCAGCCTGTGTCAAAGTCGGATCCATGGTTGTGCCAACCCCAATGAGGCCACCTGGCACTGCAAATTGCAACTCATTTTGTTCGGCATACAAAGAAACAATTCTTGAATATATTGGTGTGCACTTGATATTCTCTCTTTTATCCTTCACAACAATTCCTGGGCGAACCTCAATATATTGGTTCACCTTCAAAACACCCTGAAAAAAGATTTGTCAAATATCCTATCCACATTCTTCACTATGTATGGGAATATTTCAACCTTTGATTCATCAACCTTCCTGGCTTATTGACATCAAATGATCGAATTACAATCATGTTAGGAGGTGAGACAAAGTTTCGCTCTGGTATGGGAATATTCTTCACTATGTATTCACACACAACGTCAATATTATACTTCAGCTGTGCCGAAATTGGAACAATAGGTGCATTATCAGCTACAGTGCCCTGCTCCAAAATATTTTGAGAGCTAAGATCAGAAGAAAAAGAAAGAGTTTTTCAGCAGAATACTGATCAAAGAGAACTAACTTTGATAAATTTCTTAATTGCTTCATGTTGATTGATGGCTACATTTTCCTGAATAAGATCTACTTTATTTTGAAGAATTATAATATGTTGGAGGCGCATGATTTCAACAGCAGCCAGATGCTCTGAAGTCTGTGGTTGGGGACAACTTTCATTTGCAGCTATTAAAAGAAGAGCCCCGTCCATGATCGCTGCTCCATTAAGCATGGTAGCCATGAGAATATCGTGGCCCTGAAAGGAACAGGCGTGATGTAAAAAAGTCATTTAGATCAACATCTGGCACAAAAACCAGACGCAGAACATTGAACTCTTAGAAAATAAGCTGCATTTATTTGAAAAATTAAATTTTGATGATTGTCATGATATTAAAGTATAGTTACTCATTCAAATCATGTTGTATGTTCCAGAAAGTAATAAACATCTTGAACCCTTACAGGACAATCTACAAAAGAAACGTGTCTTAAAAGTTCCATCCTGCAATTTTCAAACCCAGGCACATCACATAAAGGACTGTCTTCCTTTCCACTTCCATAAGCCCTGTCATAGTTGATTTTGTTATAAAATGATAGGCTAACCAAAAGTGGATATGCCTACCAATATATTCACATTGATATATAGAAAACAGCACTCACTTGTAGGTCATGGGTGGAGGGCATCGATCATCTTCGCATTTGTATATCTTTGCATTTGCATATCCAAGTTTGATGGTGATGTTAGGCTCCAGCTCATTCTTAAAACGAACTGTTTGGTAGGTATATTTACCAATGATTGTGAGATGAAAGAATTCAATCATTTCAAACCTTGTGGATGAAAAACAAATGTATGAATACCATGCTAGAACACACCGATCAACCCGTTTATACCATCAAAAAAGCTATTCATTGTTCAAAGGAGCATATTAAACTGAATCATTTGTTGACAAAATTATACTATTGAAGCATAAACTACTTTTATGATGCCATGCCATTGATATAAATGGAAAACTCACGGCCATTGTGAGTAACTCAATAGGCTAAATTTTAAAAATACATTACTAATACCCTTCAAAATATAGGAAATAGCTGAAACCTTACTGCAACAAAACTAAACCATAAAACACACTATTTTGATGATGCCATATGCCATTGAAATAAATAAAGAATTTATGGCAATTGTAAATAACTGCAAGGGTAAGAATTCACATAGACATTACTAATAGCCTTCAAAATACAAGAAATAATCGAAGCCATACAACAACATAACTAAAATATTCTTGCATCAGCAGCCAAGCCAAGACATAACAAAATCTGGCACATGTGTCACTGTAGTGTAACCAATAACTGCCTCAATGGAAAGAGTCAGCGCGTAAATTTTCATTATTTTTCCATGTTCATTAAACTTGAAAACCAAAAAAATCACGTGTCATTGACATAACAGGTGTCAAGTCATAAACATAAGAAATTTATCATTTCCTCTAAGGGAATTTGCACTTTAATTCTTTGTACTTCTATTAACATTGCTTGAAATCTTTCTAAATAGTTTTACAAAGTTCTGGGGTACATTACTTGGTTTTGTGTTTTGATGGGAGTCACCTTTCATTTTGAAGTCCAACATATGGGTTGTTAGTTTTAACATTGTGTCTACGAAGTATACCCCTGGTACATGAATTTGCAGTAATGTCCTATTTTGTTTAGTTAATACAATATTTATTAAGGAAACAAAAATTCTGCATCATACTTGATGTGTATCGATTGGATTAAGATAACCACTGGAATACTGAATCCCAAAAGGTAAGTAGGTAAGAAAAAAAGAGCAATCTGTCTCATTAATGAAGCACAAATCACCTGAACACCAGATATTGCTGTAACAACCGTTGACTTTCCATGTGCCACATGACCAATGTGCCTGAGGAAATAGTAAGTTCCTATTGTGAAAATATGACCCTTAATAAGAGCAGGCAGCTACTGAAGTGACAAAAAGCACTTAATGGCCATAGTTGAAGTGTCAGAACTGAAGTCAATTTAATGAAGAAATTTATGATACCAATATTAATGGTGGCTTGTCGTGATATAACTTCTTTTGATGTTGGACTTAACACTGTTACATCCAGTTTACTCAAGTCTTGTTCCATCAAACCTTTCCGAGACATTTTGGCTGCTCTAAAGGGTTATTATTGATAAGTGTTTCTGGGTTACTGGAAAATAGAGACAAAATATGTAAAGGTGCTCGCACAAATCACAAGTTCGACAATTAGAAGTACTAGTACAAAATATGCTAGCCTTAGACATTATGATCGAAGCAAAGGCCTACAATTCTTTCAAATTAAGTATGAAATGCGATACAACTGTATGATGAGACGACCAAACAACTCTAACAATACTTTCATAAAGAAAAAAAAAAACAATGAGAGAAACAAATGCCAAAAAGAGACGGACAGTGAAATCTAAATTAAAAATAATCTAAAAACCAAAGAAAAAATCAGGTGAAATTGGTGAAAACCCCTAATTTCTAAGTCGACCACTGAGTCCAAAAACCGGAGGTGACCAAGTCTATAAAAAAATCGAATCAATTACAAGAAAGGTAACAATTACAAGAAAGGTAAGGAGAATGTGGTAACTGATGCCCTTTCTCGCATGAAAGTTCTCATTTCCTTCTTAAGAGCTAAAATACTTAGATTTGAATTTATAAAAGATACATACCATAGTGATAATGATTTTGGAGAACTATATTGAGTTTGTGAGAAAACTAATTTTGGAGAATATTACAAGCATGATGGTTTTTTTTTCAGAAAGATAAATTATGTGTTTTTAGTTGTTCGATTAGAGAACTTTTAATGAGAAAAACACATAGAGGAGGTCTTATGGGGCATTTTGGGATAGCAAAGACCTTAGATGTCATAAAAAAAAATACTTTTACCGGCTACGTCTAAAAATGGATGTCGAAGGATTTGTAACAAATTGGTTACGTAGAAACAAGCGAAGTCTAGAATCCAACTAAATAGCTTGTACATGCCGCTACTCATCCCTAACGCTCCCTGAATAGATATTTTGATGGAGTTTGTATTAAGTTTGCCTCGAAGTAAGAGAGGTAATGATTCAATTTTTGTTGTGGTGGATAGATTTTTCATAATCGAACATTTTATTCCATGTCACAAATCTTATGATGCGACCCATATTGCTGATTTGTTCTTTCGAGAAATTGTTAGGATGCATGATAAGATCGTAATATCTTATAGAGATGCAAAGTTTTTAAGTTATTTCTAGAAAATATTGTGGGGCAAATTAGGTATCAAACTCCTATTCTCCACCACTTGTCACCCACTATCTGATGGACAAATGGAAGTTGTAAATAAGACCTTATCAGCATTACTACGATTCATCATAAAGACAAACATTAAGAGTTGGTAAGAGTGTCTCACGCATGCTGAATTTGCTTATAACTGCTCAGTTCATTCATCTACTAAGTTTTTACCTTTTGAAATTGAATATAGTTTTAATCCACTAACTCTTTTGGATTTATCTCATTTACTTGTTTTTCAGTATGTTTGTTTGAATGGAAACAAGAAGGCAGAACATTTTAAGAAGCTTCATGAGACTATAATGCAAAATATTGAGAAACGAGCTGAACACTATGTGAAACACACTAACAAAGGATGGAAAAATGTCACTTTTGAACTAGGAAATTGAGTGTTGTTGCATCTGCGCAAGAAACGATTTCCAAACTACCACGTGGAGATGACCCCTTTCAAATTCTCAAGCGCATCAATGATAATGTTTATCGTTTAGATCTTTCATGTAAGTATAATGTTAGCGCTACATTCAACGTTTTTTATGTATCTCTTTTGATGCAGAAGATGGTTTTAATACAAATACTTTTAAAGAATGAGGGAATGATGAGGACATCGCGAAGAGCAAAAGGAAAGAACTAAATACAACCAGCGCAAGCATGGAAGAACTTATGACACGAGCTCGAGCAAATAATTTCAAAGAAAAACTAAGCATATATATTCAAAAACTTCTAAATTGTGACGACGTTATTGTTCCAGACAACGTCAAATTTAAATGCATGACATTCATTCAAGTACACAAGGAACAATATGATATTATTATGAATTAGATTATTATGTACTTATCTTATGTATTATAATGAATAATTTATAATCTATGTTGTATGTCATAAAGAAAGTAGGTAAGAAGGTTGGTGGGAAAGTAGGTGGGAAAGTTGGTGAAGTTGAGAGAAGAGAAATTAAGTGAGGAATGAGTACTATAAATATGTACTAGATTTACCATTTCAAATCAACTTGAGTCTTGATAATCATCTTGTGAGAGAACTTCTCATTTTCAACGTGTTTTTCAGTTTTTCATTGCAAGTCCAACAACGACGTTTCTGACTTATCAAATGGAATCTCTTCGTTTGTGACGTCTTTTCTATCCAAGATTCTTTGTCGCATTATTGTTTCGAGTCCTAAGCTCTTTATAAGCTAAGGTTCAAAAGTCCAACGACTTCGGGTCAATGTTCTATTTTCTATCTTTACTGATTTTATATTTCGCATTCGATCACTGGTCTATATTTATCAGTTAAAATCATATCAGATGAGGGCCGAGTGTAGGGCGAGCGGGTCATGGCTAAAGGTGGCTTGCATGAATAAGCACCTAGGTGCAGGCCACACACGGGCCTGGACGAGCATGAAGATAGAGTATGGAATTAAAGGAAGCACGAACCAAATGATGGGGTTGCAGACTCATTCCTTGTGAGCATGGCGGGTGATCTTAGGTGCTTGATGCTTCATGTGGGATGTGTAATCTTAAGACACTGAGTCCAGAGAGCGAGCCATAGCTTGGGAGTTAACCTCATATGGTAATGTATCGGTCACGATTTTAGGCAAAGAAAAATTGTTTGGGGTGAGATGAGCCTTCTAAAATCACTTCATTATCCAACATTTGATCTAGAAAAGACATAGGAAAGTGATCTTTCCTTATTGTCTTGATATGATTCTTATGGTCCATGCAACTCCTCTGTTAGTTTGATTATCTCTTATTTGATAGTTTAATTGGGACTGAGGAAGAAAATGAAGATATTATTGAGAAATAATCACTTTTTATCAAAAAATAAAAAACCTAAAATTATTATAAAAGATAGTCATACTTGTGTTCCTACTTAAGGTATAGACCCAAATCCCATGAAAGTGGCATTTTGTCTCCCTCATTGTCTTCTTTCCCCGCTCGTGCTAGCCGTCTGATTCTACGGGGTGCCTTGACTTGATGTTGAGCCCATAAGCGTTATAACTCTAAAACTCTTATGCATGGTATGAATGCCTTGACATGATCGAGCATTGTGACCAATTTCATGACAAGTACTACAGAGTGGTTGTTTAGAAATCTTAGTCACAACATTGATATGTCGTGGCTCATCATATCTCTCGACTCTCACATGAATCTTAGAGTCTTCTTTGGTTTACCTAGACAACATTTAAATACCAATGATAATATCTCATCAAGAGTAGTTGTAGGCCACCTCTTCGAGCCATTCACCGTGTGCATGAAATATGAATACATAGTCAAATATGTTTATCGATGGTAATAGCGATGCAAAAAATCCTCCACGGTCCTCATAAATAACAAATATGGAAAAACATGCACACAGAGTATTCACGTAACTCCCCATGCGCATAGTGACTTGTTGAAATTGTTCAAAGAAATGGACTTTGTGATATGACTAAATGCTTGCTATGTCCCCAACCTCACTTCCATGTATATTTTTGGGTACATATTTTCATCCACAATAGATAATATATCTATGTATGAACTGAAGCTTCTCAGACCTTCATGCAATATCAAATGCGGATCCCAATACTATAGCGTCTTCCACTCACTAATACCAATTTCAGACAACATGTCTTGAATCTTATACATTGACAACTCATCGATGTCTAAGTTGTCAATCATTTCATGTTGTCCACCTACATATCGTATTATGTCTTCTCTCACGAAGGCCCCGCCATAATTAATTTATAATGTTCATTATTCCTATCTCCAATCGTGTGGCAGCTGTCATGGAAAAAACATTGATTCAGTCTAGTATCAACTAGTTAACCCAAGTGTATTAGAATTCAATCATAAAATAAGTAAACTGAGAGTCAACGTATTGAAAGGTCAACTATACAAAATCAAAGAGTAGTCGAGAAATGGACAACACTCTATTACTATTCATTTCTTTGTAGGACACATAATCCATGAAATAATTTTGGACCAAATAGAGAAACATGATATTTTTTGGACAAACATGGAGTTTTTTCCAAGATCATAAAAATGAAAATTTTCATTCTAACGTTTACTTAGAAAAAAAGGTAGTAACGAGAGAGCGAGAGTTATTATATTACTCGGATCCTCTTTGGTCACTGTAGTTTACTCAGATCTTTTGTCGTAGTAGTTTTACTCGGATCCACTATTGCAAACGAGCTTTATTATATTAGTTGTACTCTTAGATCATGAATATGTAGTTGTTATTTTATTACTTTTACTTTTAAATCATGGATGTTTATATGTTACTGTATTGGTTTTGCTTTGGATGATTAAAGGATAATCATAGATTTGGATTTTGGGGCTTGAACTACAAGAGTTATCATGCCAAAATTTTCAAAGTTTATATGTGATTGTACGGAAACTGACCAAAGCAAATGTAACATTACATACTGTGCCAAATTTTTGAAGTTTACATGAGGGATTTAACCAAGACAAATATCGATGATTATAGGGATAGTAATAATACAATGGTTACGATGCATGATAAACAGATTCCTAAATCTATGTTACACTGTCGCGTAAACTTTGTTGTTCAAAGCTGCTTATTGTTCGACTTTAGCTTTTAGCGTTTAAAAACCTTCTTTTCTCCCACACCAATTCTTAAACAATGCCATGCAAAAAAAACTGCAGTTGTCTCCTCTCCTCTAAAAAATAAGTCAATAATAAGCAACTGGGTAAAACATGCATTGTGGACTACTCATAAACTTTGTCGAGAACAATGAGTACCTCATAGTGTGACAATTGAAAAATCTTCCTCCAGGATTAACTCATGTCCACGATGTGCGTATGACAGCTCTTGTATTGCATAAACATATTACGGTAGAAGTCGCATCAGAGTTATCTGCAATTTAAAACAAAGAACAAAATTTAAATCATAAAAAACATTAACACAAATCAACTATTCAAACATTAATATGTTGAAAATCTACTTACATGTAGTGTTTAGCAACAACATGGAAGGAGTTGTCTCTGAAAATCTACTAATCATTTGTATTTTCACATCCAAAAAATTAATCACATATTAAAACCACACAAAAAATAGACTCGGCTTTAAGATTCTTCAATTAATGATCATAACAATTGTATAGCACTCATAATTGAATGAAATGAAGAAATCTATCACGGCAAAGTGGAATCTATCGTTCAATTAGAAAATGAAGAATAAAATTTACTTCTCAAGAGCAGATACCAAAACATTAAAGCTTGTATTCTGATATTTACAAACAAAACTGACAATAAAAGGGGAAACCAGGAACAACACAACAACGACGAACTATAATGAAATATTGTGGGTAAGCTGACAATCAAAACTAAAAGCAGAAACTCAGAAGATAGAGAGAGAGGGAGAGAGAGAGAGAGAGAATGCGAGAGTGCAAGAGAGAGGGGTGGGAGGTGGAACACGAGTTAGAGCAAAATGATAAGAAGAGAGACAGAGAGAGAGAGAGAGAGAGAGAGAAAACAAAATATCATATCAAGTTTAATTAACTTCAACCAAAAGAAAATTAGTTCATAGCTAAATATAATAAACATAGTTTTACAATGCATAAGCGAAATACTAAAAATTAGAGAGAGAAATCTCTTCTTTGATATCTGGTAGTTGTTGGTCTCCTTGAATTCATACTCATATTCTCTGTTGCTCACTGAACTCTTTTAATCTAGCACCATTAAATTCTTTTCTTTGGCATGACAGGTTACTAGCTGTAGAACTTTCCCTTTCTACGATTCTTCACATGTCAGAAGCTCTTTATCTCCAAATCTCAGTCATAGATCACACATGATATTGAATTGCTCCTGATGATCTTGAAAAAGCTCAATAAATATGCAATAAAAAGATTTATTCCGTAATTGTATCTACATCCAACTTTTCACCATTTGCTTCTGTTATTTTCTTCATAATTTGCCACTAATTCTGCATATAGAACCAAACACGAGTAATATCGTACAAATACAACAGTAAGCATTCAATTTATAACTAATTCTCATTTAATTATGCAAACTCTACTTTAAGTGAATTTTATCTAAATTTTGTTAACAATTAATTGAAAACAGCAAAATAAAAAAACAATTAATCTGACACAAATTTATAGAATTATGTGAGTCAACAACCCCTTTTAGAGACGCAATAAGTGACATGAGTTACACTCTAAACTTCATGGACGACCACCAATGTTTATCTGTCCCACCCTACAATGAGTCTTCCATACTTGTCATACATTTCATAAATTTACTTTGTAAGAACTCAGTCGTAATAATTTCTACCAAAACCAATTGTTCATACTAGAGACGAATTATATAGTTTTATAGTGCATTCAACTCTGCAAGCGCTCATAATATTTAATTATGACTTGGCCCTTTGAGCATCTACCACGAGACAATTATTATCATAGGGCCAACAATCTTCCCTTAACAATTGCTTTTTACGAGAATCGAACATGTGACCTTAGGTGATATAACATTTGTAGAACTTCAGGCTTAACTATACATATCAAACTCAATAAGTTATAATAGAAGTGTTTACCCTAATTTTATAGTGCATGTGCATCTGATACTTCAAGCGCTGAAGACATTCGATTGCAACTTGACATTCTAACTCTCCGCCATGAGACCATTGTTGTCACTTGACGATATACTTGTCATACATTTCATGACTTGCATTAACATTGGATTTGTTGCAAACGCCATACAGATGTGTGGATAGTGAACATTTTGTGGTATGACTTCATGGAAGACCCTCATTGTTTATATGTTGCCCCCACGACAAACCTTTTATACTTGCTACATTTTATTCGATCTACCGCATGGACAAAAAGTGAAAAAGCGAGAAGTGACACACCTTATGGTCTAAACTTTAGGATGACCACCTTGTTGAGCCTTGTCACATAATAGATCTTTACTTGTTTTTTAAATTATTCTTTCTTTCTTTTCAATTACTAAGCCGTTAAGATTGTACCATGAAAATTAAATTGTTCTATCTATTACTAGAAGTAATAAAGTGGTATTCGAAGCAAAAATATCGATATAAATTAATTAGCCATAAAAGAACATGTAAATGATAAATTAGTGATCACTGATGACATTAATACTTAATTGATGTTAGCTAATTTTTTTGAAGGAAAAACATGTACCGTCAAGGTTTAAAAATCATGTATATGATATGAGACTTGGACTTCTTATGTAGTTTTGTTGTAAGAACGAGTCTTCAATAAAGGTCTGTGATGTTTTTCATGATTGTTAATTATGTGCACATGAAATTTTGATAAATATCAATAAAATTTGGACGTAAAATAAATTTAAGGTTTATTTATTAAGTTTATAGCCCATAAAGCATTAACATAATGACTTGTGATACATGAAAGTTATTATTCGATTTTATTATTAGGATATATTTATATGATTCATGTGTTGTGTTTACTTAATAAAGAATCATTAAAAAATATAAATCATTGAGAGAGTATTGACTACTTTTAATAATTCATAATGTCTTTTAGAATTATGTATATTGTCAGATATTGTGGTCTAATTTTTAAGAGTTATCACTAAAGATAATTGTTCACCAATAGAGGCGATTATTCACCTTTAATGAGGATCATCCATTTAGAACTCTTCGTAGATACTCTTTGCTTAAAAAAAATCTATGTATAACGGTTGACATTGAAGAATCTCGAAGCAATTTTTCTCATTTGGCAATACATACTAGGGCTAGCAATCATATTAGATCGACTCGCCAACTCGATTCAAACCGACTAATTAGATCGGATCAGATCGGTTTTTAAACTCTAAAATCTAATTAATAACCGACCCCAAAATATTTGAATAGTTTCAAATTGGTCTTTGGATAATAAAAGTGCAACCCGAACCGACCCGTGACTGTTAAAAAATATATTGAAAATCCTAAATTGAAAAAAATATCAAAGTTGAATATTTTTTGTTTAATAAATTTATATTTAATACTTTGAAGTTTCTTACTATTTAATTTTAGATATTTTTGTTCTTATGATTAGACTTTATATTTGTTTGTTTCAATTAATTATGTATACATTTTTGTGTTGGATCATTTTTCTATGTTTTTGTTAATGTGGTTACATATTTACAAGTTGTATATTTGTTGAAATTAATTTTTCTAAACTTGGAAAACAACAAAATATCCAAAACCTAAGTCAAATTGTTGACCACCCCGACACATAATCAACCGTCACCGGTCCAACTTGCAACTAGTTTATCATCAATGGATAAAGGTAATTATTTTTGTATTCGGATCTAAACTAAGTTACATCAATACATTTTTAATATATCCAAGATTAAAGAAAATACTGTTGACGGTGGACACTGGATAATGAATGAGTAGGACAATTATCCTGCGAGTGGACTTTTAGGGTTCAAGTTGGACACTTGCAAAATTGAGAAAACTAAGTTTTCACTTACACAAAGTCAGAAAAAATTAAAAAAAATAATGAGTTTGTCATTTGTTGCGGGCGTCTAACTGGAGGTGGGAGTCGTCCGCTATAAGACCAATAGATACAGTTCATTGAAATTTTTTTAATATATATAAATTTTTCAATGATGTATTTATTTTTAACATATTATTTCATTATTTATAATAAAAAATTATAATAAATTGTATAAATGTTAAATAATATTAAAATTCTGTAGATCATATGATAAAAATTAAAAGTCATGATAGAATTTGATCAATAATTTTTTTTAAATGTCAAATTAAAAAAATTAAGATGTCTGTTCCACCTTTCAGCAAATGTTCAATGGGTCCACCAGACGATTTGACCATCTGTAGGACGCAGCGAACGGCTCACACAGTATCGTAAGCATCTGTCTTTTTTTTTAAATTTGAAGTATTTCTTATATATTTTGATTAAATTTAGGATGGTTGGTAACTTTCATTATAAAACGAGTATATGCACGGATAACTTTATCCCGCCATTATTTTATTTCAATTTAACCCAACATTTCTCACCGAGGGACGCAGAGATCTAAGAGCATTTCTCTCCATTAAAATTAATTTTTCTTAATTCACTCAATCTAACATTCCGTTCTTTAAAAACAGTAGTAAAATTTTTCTTTTTAAAATCTCGTTCAAAACTCTTGATTTAAAATCGTAGCAGAAGCGTAAAACATTAAAAATTGTTAAAAATGTGATCTCATCATACTTATAAAATACGTCATAGAAATATATATCAAAATATTATTTCGTTCAATATATGTCATAGATAGTCAATAACACAAAACATTCAAGCATTGCCCATTGAATTACTTAACATAAGTTTTTAACATGATAATTCAAAATACGACAATTCATTCAAACAAGTTTGTATAAAACTTAATAAAATATTTAAAACTTATTTCTTCCTTCACCCACGGGTCGTCACTCGGTTTTGTAAACATCCCGCTCCAAAGTAGCGCCATCGACGTATCATGGCACATGATGAGGACTAAATTCCTAATCCCGAGCTTCATCACCTACATCACAAAGCTTAACTAATGAGTCTAAAGCTCAGTAAGAAATCATATCACCTACATGCTTAAAATGCTCATGTCATGCTTAAAACCATGTTTCATTTTATTCTTTATCTTCATTCTTAACTTGATACTTGATCTTGATCTTGATCTTGACATAATAGGTGGGAACACGTAAGGGAGAGAATGACACCATCTGGCCTTTCTCACTTGCAGCTCACAGAGCACCATCTGTCCCGCTCGCAAAGTCAGTCAATTCAATTCCACCCCGAGTTTTCTTAATCTTGATATTTACTTGCTTGACATTTTTCATGCATCGTATGAGAGAATTCTCGGGATAGGGTATCAACACTATCTGGCCTCCCTCGAGACAGCTCTCCCCATATGTCATTCTCAACATACAGTTGGACGACGTTTTGAAATCATGGATGATAAAATACTTTCGTAACTTTTCTTGAAACATGATGCATGAATATGAATGCATGCATAACTTGATTATTTATCATAAAAATACATACTTGTGAGCATAATATCATTCAAGCCTTCAATTCACAAACATCTCCAAGATAATCATAAGTTTACTATTATCGTTCATTTCATTCTTTACGTACTTAGGCATTACTTATAAAATACAAACAAAATTCAATGTCACACAACACCAATCAATCTCATATTATTGGGTCGGTACACGGTGTGATGCACCTCAAATAGGTTTACACCAATCAAACCCTCAACATAGGGCCGGTGCACGGTGTGATGCACCCCAGATACAGTAATTATACGTATACATTCACATTATCTTATTAATCATACTTATTATGACTAAACTAGGCATACAATTCCTAACACCCCCTTTGTGATGTAGGCCCCGAAGGACAAAACGCAAGCAATGAGTTCTTACCTCGTTTCCAAGCTGAATTCCTACTCACCTTCCTTTTATTTTCTTGACTTGTCTTCAAGAACACCTTAAAAATCACAATTAACTAAAATAAGTACCCAATATTTTATTTGTGTTTTTCACCTAACTTTCGAGGCTCATAACTCTTTCTATACTTATCCAAATTCAATGTAATTGGTATCAATCTCTTCCTTATTCTGTGTACTACATTTTATATGAAGAAGTTGTAGCCGAATTTGTAGCTGAAAACCGACTAAAATATATGTTTTTTGATATCAGTCAGTTTCATCTTACATTTTTGAAACCTTAAGTTTTCACTTAAAATCTCTTGCATGCACGTCTATATAATAATAATCCTACCATCTTGCTCTCCAATTTCATAAATGGAGCATAATAGTAGTAGAAATATGTACATAGGCTTCAACTTTCACAACTCAAACTTCCAAGACACATCTCAAGCTTTCGAGACACGCCTTTGCACCAATTTAAGTTCGCAACTCGAAAACTCACTCTCAAACACTCATAAAACTCACAAAATCTCACTTGGAGGTTGAGAGAACTCAGGAGAGGGAAGATGGAGGTCGGGAAAATGGGTTAGCAGCTAGGAGAAATAAGTTTTTAAATAATTTCAGGCATGAAAGACGAAGATTTTTCGGATATCATCAAAGAGCGGTCGACACTTTATACAAGATGTCGACCGGTTCTACACAAGGTGTCGACCTACCACTGTTCATAGGTCGACCTCTATAGCTTGAAAAGACAAGGTGTCGACCGCTTGTGTCAAAGTGTCGACCGGTTTTCAACCCGAGAGTTTTAAGGTGTCTACAGGCAATCAGGGTGTCGACCACTAGCTAAAACTTTCATAACTTTTGCTCTACAACCTAGATTTCTATGATTCAAACGCCATTATTTTTCTTATTAAGTCTAGTTTAACTTTGTAGAAGACTAAACTTCAAATTCAGAGAGTAAATGTATCAATTATACGAAACACCGAATATCACTAAAAAGTTCATATTTTCTTAGTCCAGTTTTTATTTGTCAACTTCTAACGTGCATAAATTTTGCATCACAACTCCAATCGAGTTGTTCAACCTATCAATTTTCTCCTTTGGATGTCTTCTATAATATATTAGAAGATTAATTTGTCACTTAAGCTCATCTGTAGCATGATAAAATAGGAAAAATTGAAACTACAAAGTTATCAATTTTCAACCTGGTGGTTGTTACTAACTATAAATTTCCAAAACCCATAACTTTCTCTACAGACCTCCAAATTGAGTAATTTTTGTTGCTATAGTTCCATCAACAAGTCTATTAAATTTCATGAGAAGAACTTAAACTCATTTGAAGAACTTAAAATCTCTTAAATCGGCTAATCTTAACATTTATCAAGGTGGTTCACCTTGCAAGGGTCGACTGGTTTCTAACGTAGGTCGACCGGACCAAGTTCCTCACGACCAAGGTGTCGACCGATACTATTCATAGGTCGACCGGTCCTTCATTCACAACCTTCCATTTTTCATTTTCTCAAACTTTCATTCAACACTTAAACTGATTTAGTCCAACTTTCACATTAACCTTACTTTATCAACTACCAATTCTAACAATTGAATTCCAACAAGTTAATTATCATTTCATACCCTTAATCATAATTGAAATATAATATGATATACTTATAAGACTTTGAATTATGATGAAAGGGTCGGGTGTTACCACACGGTTGAAACTCTAGTATTTTCCTTTGTTTTCATCCACTTTCTACCTCCAACACTTAACAACTTTTATTCTATCATCCAACCTTGTTTTCAAATCATCTAAATTACTATTTTAAAAGTGTAACACCACCTGAACATCCATCATCTCTTAACACATATTGTATCCTTGTCATAACATGCTATATTCATATAGACTTATGTTATCCAGAAAAGTAGGGTGTTAAAGTTAACGTGGGAAAGATCAATATCAAATTTCATAATATTAAAAAGCCCATTTATCGCATGAAACTCTATTATAAATCAATTAACAAGGCTTGTGAGAAGAGCCTCAATGCTAAAGCTTAGACGCAAAAAGACAAAATTATACGTGGCAATCATCCATCACCACAAGTCAAATCGCCCTCGTCGCCAATCGTCCTTGGCACTGCTCCATAGCTGTAGAGGACCCACCACCCACCCGTACCATCTCTCTCCCTCTCTCGAGCTTCACTGCTATTTATTTTACACAGAGTTTCCATCGACCAAAGCTCCGCAGCGGAGCGATGGTGGGTCTGAGTGTTGTTTTGGAAGCTCGGAAGAGTGGCAGAAAAACTCCGCCGCCGGTTCAGAGCAAGGCGGCCCTCATGTTCAACTCCGGCAAGCCCTCCGTTTCTGTTCCTGATGCTTCAAACCCATCGTCGTTTTGCTGGGATATCTTTCGCTCCTTCCAAACACCCCCTTTTCTCGACCGGTGTTTTCTCTGCAAGCAGGAACTTTTACCCGGCAACGATATCTACATGTACAAGTAAGGGTGGAACTCTCACTCTCTCTGTCTTGATCTCGATAAATCGTTCTGAATGTAAACTCTGATAGAATTAGTCCTCGGTTTCTTTTTTACTTTTTTCTTTTCTAATAACATGGTTTATAAAAACCCAGAACTTTGTTTAGAAGGATTCGGGTGAAAGCTGGCTTTAAAATGATGGGTTTTTGCAGGGGGGACAAGGGTTTCTGTAGCGTGGAATGCAGGTGCAGACAGATTTTCATGGATGAAGAAAGAATGCAGAAAGACTACTTCCCATTGGACGCTGTTAAACCTTCATCGTCTTCCACTTCTCGTTCTTGCAAAACCAGCAAAAACAAGGATGACAGTTTTGAATTCTAAGAGCCAGCGTGCGAGAGTGTGAGAGAGTTGTTTTAGTTTCTACTCTGAATACTCATAATGAAACTTGGGTTTAGATGCTCACTTTTGTTTCTCGGTTAAAAGCCGTAATGTTGTTTTAAAAGCTTTTATTCCAGTCATCACTTTTGCATTGGCTCTTTTGAGAATATTAAGCTTTTATTCCAGTCATCACTTTTGTTTCTCGTTTAGATCCATGGCTTTCTCGGAGCATTACTTTTAAGCTTGCTTGCATTGGTTCTTTTGAGAATATTAATGATTATTTGATTCTCTGATTAGCCACTGCCTTCTGTTCTTCTTCAGTGGTCCCTCCTAACTTCATACATCTTATTCCCAATCTGCAACGTATTCTTATTAAGATGAAAATAGAGGTCCAATTTATGTACTCAAGTTATTAAAACTAGGTTAAATCAACGACAATGCAAGTCAGAGACATGATCATCTTCGAGAAGCAACTTTTGGTTACAACTCTGATAACAAACTTTCAACCTAAACGAAAACAATTGCGGGATATAATTCAATTCGACCAAAACTAAGGTTCAGTTGCATGAACTAAGAATATATCACCCCCAAGGAATGTTACACGGTTATGGGCTCAGACGTTTTGCTGTAGAAGTGAGCTTAAAAACTAAGATTCAAGTCTCTCTACATGCAGTGAGAAATATAACAAATTTGTCAACATCCACCTAGTTGTTACACTTTGGATTTTGCTAATGAACTTATAATAAGATTGGGATGAATACAAAGACAAATAATTACGGAGACAAATGCTTATGATGAATAAAACCATAAATAATCACAAGCGTTGATAAGATTTAGTAAAAACCACAGCAAGCAAATAGTAACGAAAACACGATTATTTATTGTGGAAACTTACACAAAGAAGGGCGGCCTTTATGGTAACATCTTATCTATGTGATGATGACTCGTAAAGAGGCAACTCGTAGTGGTGTCTTTCTTCTTTCGAACAGCGACACCCATTTCCAACATTGAACCATGCGTCATACTAGTCCTATTACGCAATAATGTCTACATTACACCCCCTGGGATTGTGCGCACCTCATAGCCATAGCCTAGGGCAAAAATCATAACTTCTTGGTTCAACTATCGTACTAGTAGTTTAAAAACGAAAGTGTCTCCAACGAACATGATTCAGTTGACTGTAGATTAGATATAAGAGTCTAGGTTTGACGTCTGCGTTGTCTTAGTATGTGAGTTGTTACTCCTAATGTTGAGGTAACTCTTTGAGATATCAGATAAATGACTTTTATCTCTGGACTGGTGAGTTACCATGATTTAACATACTCACAAATAGTCAGATCAAAATATAAGAATTCAGAGGACGAAAGATTTTGCCAGTGAGATACATCTTTTAAAGATGAAAGTAATCTCTTCTTTCGTTCAGGCTAAACAACTAAATGTTATATCCGCAGTATCATTGAATAGTCAAGCTTGTCATGTCATATCTTACAGTTTAGTTCTCCCTGAGTATAATTTTTCTTTTTCTTTTTTTTTTTGAACTCATTTTCAAGAAATTTTAAAATCTTTTAAAGCAAGAACAAACTTGCTTTGAAAAATCATTTACAAAGACAAAACATTTGATATTTTAATATTTTATAATTAGTCTGCATCTATTTTAGTTTTGTTATTCATTCAATTAGATTTTTATGAGCAAAATTATCGGAGGATTTAAGCAATAAGGAATTTAAGACAAATGGGGAAAAAAGAGTGCAAGACATGGATTAAAGTGAGTAGGAATTTTCATACTTTACTTTCGTCACTTATTTTGCACAAAGGGCTGAAACAATATCCCGTCAACTTTACCAGGGAAAAGAGGAGTTTGGAGAGAGAGAGAGAGAGAGAGAGCATTAAGGCATGTGATATGGGTGTATCATGTTGGTGGAAAGCATGAATGTTTTAATTTCAAAGCATAAAATAACAACCATGCCCATTACTTAGCGAAGAGAATCTGCACCATTCTCCCTTCCATTTTCTATGCATTTTTAAAATATTCTTTCAATTAAAAAAATGATATATATGTAAGATCGTGTTTAACCTAAGTTGGGGGGAATCGAAATTCTTGATTTCTCTTCTAAATTTGGTTATCTATTAAATAACTAGGCACAAACAACAATTAAATAGTTTAGGGGAGAGAGAGATAACACAGAGATTGTTAATGCGGTTCGGTCAACCTTGCCTACGTCTGCGCTTCAAGGTTGCTCCTTGAAGATCTTTCCGCTCTACCACGAGCTTTACTATGATTGACTTCCGGGTGTCAATCAAACCTTACAAATGACTCTTCTTTTTAAGAGGCGTCACCCCTTTACAATTTCTCACAAGTAATAACTTGAAATTTTTCGAGAATGATTTGAAACTAATCTCTCGATCACAATGAGAATGATCTTATAAGATTTACAATGAAGAGAGAGTAAGAGAAAAACTAACTAGAAATTTTGGCAGAGTTTGGACGTGCTTTTCTCTCTCGAAAATCGGCTTATTCTTTTGGCTTCTCGTATGCTATTTATAGATTTTCCGTCTGTCAGACTTCGAGCTGTCGACATATATTCGGGGGCTGTCGAGATAGAGATAGCCGTTGAGACTCATAAGGAAGTAGCCGTTGAAGAATTTTCCTGTCGTTGGTCTTGACCGGTCGACATGTCTTTGTAGCGGTCGACATAACTTCAGTATCTTCGAAGTTCTTCGGTCGACATCTACTCTTGGCGGTCGACCTGGAAAACTCTCTAGAATTTAGCCGGTCGACATAAGTTCTTCAACTGTCGACATAACTTTGGTATCTCGAAGTTCTTAGGTCGACATCTGCTCTTGGCGGTCGACATGGAAAACTCTCTGGAATTTACCCGGTCGACATAAGTTTTTCAACTGTCGACATAACTTCTAATTTCTTCTTCCGCTAGAAACTTTGAACGGTCGACAGATGTTTCTAACGGTCGACAGACAATTTGTCTCTGGATTACGAGCGGTCGACATAAGTTTCGTCCGGTCAACATACGATCCAATGTCTTGAACTTTAATTGTCTTCAACCGGTCGACATACTTGATAGGCGACATATGATTCTTCTCTGGACTTTGAGCGGTCGACAGAACTTCTTACCTGTCGACATAAGTTGCTTCTTCGACACTTCTAATTCTTCTGTTATCCGTGCGGTCGACATATTGAGCTTCTAATTCTGCAGCACTTCTTTAAGCATTGAGACGTATTTGATTTTATCTTTCATACATAATTAACATAGTTATCATAAAAAATAATTGATTGCTTTAAAACCTTTTAAAGCCAACCATATAGATATGTAGCGTGGCAATATTTGATAAAAAAGAGAGCTATATATTTATCTCAGTTAATCGTATAATTATTATTCGATTGACAAACAAAGCTTCTATTTCACAACAGAGTCCCTGAGACATAAGGATGAACGTGATAAAAGCAATGGAATATTTAAGTAAAAACATAAGAATCCAATTGTGATGCAGAGATAGTGACCCAGGAAATGATCCATAAATATTTCTGTTGAAATCAATTGCAAATAAAACAACTAAAAGAATGTCGTTTTATGAAGTAAAACTCAGCAAAAAGTTCAATGACAAAGGAATAGTTACATTCTGGAATGGTTACATTCGCATATCAATGTCACACTATGCATCATGTCTCGTCCTGTTTTAACAATTCTGCTATATACTTTTAATCAGTTTTATGCAAATAAAAATAATAATAAATTATTTAAATGTTAAAATTTTTAAAAAAATTTCAAAATATATTCTTATAATAACATGAATATGTCGTAGTAAAATTGATTATTTTTTTAAAATTTAAAAGTATGGCGTGCCGAAGGCTACACCTGCTCACGGCAGTTCGTGTGCTCCTGAGTAATGCTGGCAAACGAGCGAGCCAGCTCGGTACTGTAGCCAAAGCTCGAGCCCGTACTTAGCCCAGCACGTCGGCTCGCTCGAGCTGGCTCGGTAGGCTCGGAATACCTATTGTGCGGTCGACCCTTAGTGTAACAGCTGTCGACACTTAATCGACATTATAAATTTTGTAGGTCGACCGCATACGAATGTTCGATCGGCTAATGTTACAGAATATTTTAGGTGTCGACGACGTTATATATGTCGACCGCAATATTTTTTTCGTTAGTGAAAGTGTCGACCGCCATTATAAAAGGGTCGATTGTTATACACAAAGTGTCGACCGACGTTGTAAAAAGAGTCGACCGCTAAAATGTAACGGCTAGAATTTTCATATTCAACGAAAACATCCGGTCGACCCTGTAAGTACTGCAGGTCGACCAGAGGTAGCTGTTATGATGGAATTCTATAAATTGTGGGAGTTAGCCGAGAATTTCTGTGGAAATCGCTGTCAAGTCTTCTCGCTCGAAAGTCTTCTAGCTGTTGATGGTTCTACGATTCTCTTTACAATCATCAACAACTCGGTGAACGGTATCGAAGTAGTAATTTTTTTAAAAATATTTCATTGTTTGTTATGGATTCACTGCCTAAATACGTAAAATTCGGAATGTTTCAGTCTTCCGATGACTAGGTGCAAGAAGTTGCACCTATGAATCCGGCATTTTCCGTCGGATTGACACACACATCTGCACAAGCATCCACGTCTGCCACTCGGGCCAAGAAATCGAAAACGTCGGAAATTTGGAAACATTTTCAAATCGTAGAAATTAACGTAGGAACGAAAATAGAAAATAAGGCACAATGTAATTATTGTGCCAATCATTATGCTTATGAATCCACCACAAGCACAATGAATCGACATTACAACAAATATCACGAGCACTTGCACTCGAAAGATCGTATGCAATTGCAATTAAACACTCTTGGTACCGGAAATTTCGTTTATTCGCATGATATAATGCGAGAAAGTGCTGTAAAATATGTGGTACAACGAGAGTTACCTCTCTCAATGTTTGATCACGAGGGAACCGTAACATTTATACAACAGTACATTAATCCAAGCTTTAAGCGAATTCCTCGCAGTACATTGCAAGGCGACATAATAAAATTATATGAGAAAATGAAAAATGACTTGCTTCTTTTATTTTCGCATGCGCTCACGATGTCAATATGTATTACTTCTGATTTGAGGAATGCACCCAATGCACTCGGCTATATTGTTGTTACTTCGCATTTCAATTATGCGAATTGACAACTTAATAAATGCATTTTAGGTTTTTGGAGTTGTGAATACCCTCATAGTGGTATCACAATTTATCGATACATTGTTAGTATTCTACAAGAATACAACATAAGAGATATAATTTTTAGTATTACCTTAGATAATGCTTCCGCTAATGATGTTTGTATTAATCAATTTAAAAAATATTATCATTTCGATAATACTCAGTCTTTTCTTTTTCATATGCGGTGTGTTTGCAATATTTTAAATTTAATTGTTAAAGATGACATGCAATTTGTATCACTGCATATTGATGCAATTAGAGGTGCAATTTCTTTTATTTCTTCGTCAAACGCTCGACAACAAGAGTATCGAGAATTTTGTAAAGCGGCTAACCTCAAACCTAGAAAATTAAAAACCGATGTTTCAACTCGGTGGAACTCAACATATCTAATGTTAGAAAATACTAGACCATATTGGAACGTCATTTGTGATTTTATTAGTCAAAAGACATGTTTTACTTTGGATATGTGTAGTTGTGAAATGACTAATCTATTTCTCAAATTTTTGCAACTATTTTTTGAAGCCACCAAAGAATGCTCTAGGATCTACGAAGAAGTCTGGCACCGGAGCTCGTGGAAGCACTCATTTTCATGAAGGACTGGAGCGACGCAGTCACGAGGGACCAACAACGAGAGGACGCACTTGCAGAGGAGTTCAAGAACTTGGAATTTGAAGACTAGCTGCGACGCTGTACGTTAGGAGTTCAAGAATTTTTTACCTATTCTTGTACGCGTGTACATTTGTGATTTCATGTAAACGGTAACAATTGTAATCATTTGATATTTTGCACATGATTGACACTTAGATGGGTGCCAACCTAGTTGAGATGCATCTAAGGTGTAGTGATGCAAATGTCAACCTTGCTAATGTAAGCAACTTTCCATTATTCTTTCGGTTTTTCATTTTCCTGAAATAAGCGTAAGTGTCGACCGCAATGATAGAAAGTGTTGACTGCTTGGCAATAGTGTCAACCGCATTTATACGAAGGTGCCGACCGCACCTTCGCCTGCCAACGTTTAAGGTGTCGACCGCATCGTAAGGGGTCGACCGCAGTTCAATACCGAGCATTTTATGGTGTCGACCGCACAGTCTGGTGTCGACCGCATCTCCTTGAAGAGCGTTTATGGTGTCGACAACAAAATAAGGGGTCGACCGCAGTTCAATACAGAGCGTTTCAGTATGGTGTCGACCGCATCTCATTCCAGAGCGTTGATGGTGCCGACCGCAAAATAAGGGGTCGACCGCAATTCAATACAGAGCGTTTCAGAGTGTCGACCGCAAAGTATGGTGTCGACCGCACAGTATGGTGTCGACCGCATCTCATTCCAGAGCGTTGATGCATCTATTTCGGACGATCCCTCTGTGGAGTAGATTCGTTCTTCTGTAATCTTTTCGAACAATTAGTAGACTTTTTTGTAACTTATTTTACTTTTTATTTAGCACAATGAATGATTTCGATGTTTATATTTAAATTCGTACAATGCATGATTATTAATTGTTACCTCTTTCACGAATCGATTTAAAATCGGATGCTATATATGTTGAATGCTATTGATTTAATGTTTCGATGCTATTGTTTTCGAGTTTCTTTAACATTTTGATTCAATGATATTGTTTTCGTGTTTCTTTGGCATAATGGAGGCGCTACATACAAACGTTATCATGCAAATTTTTTTTTGGATTGCAGAAAACAATAACCATAAATTTTTCATCAAAATTTAAAATTACACAATACGAAAAGCTATAAAACTTCAATATACGAAAATAAATTTTCTATGTTGGGTTCGTCTGGCTTGGCTCGTTTAGGCTCGACTGGCTCGGTCCAGCTCGCCGTTTAGGCTTAAGGCTCGCGAGTCGGCTCGAGCCAATTTTTTTGAAAAAAGCTCGAACGAGCCGGCTCGAATATGCTCGACAGGCTCAGCTCGTTTGGCTCGGCAGGCTCGACAAGCCGGCCGTCCCGTGCTCGAGCCGGCTCGATTGACACCACTACTCCTGAGACAGCTACGTCAACATGTGGTTGTTCTCAATTTATCTGTTTTCAATTTCAAGGTATTTTCCTATCTGCGTAAAGATCGGGATTTACTTGATTTTTAGCAGTTAATTTACTTATAAACTCAAATTAAAATGGACCCAAAAGTAAAAGTCCCATAACAGGTCAACGTGGACTGCTATCCAGAATGGACCACCCCGTACTATAATGTGGTCCTAACAGTTAAAGGTGGTGAAACTACATGTGCCAGTAATGTAGCCCAGGTTTTGCAAAGCCCAGTTTTAACTGAAGCACAAGATTTGGACTTTGATCTAATTTGACTTTTCGAATGTTCCAAGACAAAAGTCTAAAATGGGCGCCACGTCATCAAAAGCCTAAAAGGGAGCTGTGGGCTTCTCGCCCGAATGAGGAACCACTCGGTGTCTTGCAAGTTGGACTGAAGACACTGCAGTCGATTATAACAGTTACTATTTAATTGAACGTAATGTAGTTTATGATGTCAATTGTGTAATTTATTGTTTATTATTTAAACTATTCTTTGCTGTAACCCTGAATGATTCTTAGATGTTTAATATAATTGTAGTCAGATAACACTATGATGGGCTCGTGAAATGGATGAAAACTGAACATTTTGAACATATTAAAATATTATTACTCTTGCCCTTTTTAAATGAAGCCTATAAAATACATCTTTGATCTTCCGCACCCTCTAGGCTATGTTTCCTAGAACTGATATCTAATGGTCGCATTGATTCTTTTTTTTTTGCGTTCGACTACAAAAATATGAACTATGTTATGTACTTTGTACATTGTTCTAACTCTAGTTGATGTGCTGGCTAAAAAGTGAACCATAGGAGTCCAAACATATTCAATGCAATGAAAGATTAAAGAATAGAAAAAAGTGTGATATTTTCTATAAATCACGTTATAAAGTTGACATCTAAGTATTAATAGGCTAATTCGACAATTTTCCAACCATTATTTGGAAACATGTTCTTCGTAAGAATTGTAGTTAAATTCAAGAGCTTTTCGAAATGAGTTGCATCATGAAATTCAGATATTATTTGTAACTTCAAATATGTTGATTACCGAGACAGAAGTGCATTAAACATATCTAGCGCAGACCCTACAAATAAATATAAAAAAAATTAATTAGTTTTATCATATTATTTTTTATATTTGAGGTTTCCTATTCACTTTTTCTTATTTAATTTAGATTTTTAATGTCTTTAATTTATTTTCTATTTAATAGTTATTTCTTAATTATTTTATTATTACTTTACAAAATGTGTAGCTTATTTACATACATCTAAGCTATTGTAATTTAGATAATAGCTTTTATAATTAATTCACCTTAACTATTTAGAGAGATTTTTCATAAAAATTGTATAAATTTGTAGGGAATTAAGAAGAGCGAACGATCGCTCACCCTCAGTGGCTGTCTACCATGATCGAAATGAGTTTTTCAAAATATCGTGGTTATTTTAGCATATTTGACCAAAATTTGTGGTCAAATAAAAATATAACCATTAGTTAAATTATCAAAATACATGAAGTATATGGATTTACAAATTTGGTTTACATACAATTTATATGTATTTAATATTTGGAAAAAATTAGTCAATCAATTGATTCAAAATATTCGTGTTTTGTTTGGTAGTTTTTCCTAGAGCATTTGGTGGCATGTGATAGCTAGCTACAACTAATGCCTACTAGCTAGGGTAGGACTGGGTAGAATTAGAGCCTTATTCGAGAGAGTTGGCTCGCCAGATTAGGAAGAGCAAGCTGGCATCTGTGGTCATGAGACCGTTGCCATTTGTCTATTTGGTCGTTGAGGAATCAACGGCCAAATTTGGTTGATATATAAATTAAGGTTGGTAGTTTCAAAGATTTTCACTAACAAACGGTTAAATTGTCTCAATCTTTCACACTTTCAATCTCATTTCATCAAACAATTGTTCTCACATATTTGATTTTTATCCAAGCAGTTAGAAGTTATTCATCGATGTATGCATACAATTAATTTGTTAAGTTATCGTTAATGTTAATGTATTATATGAACTAAATTTTTCGTAAAAACATTTTGGCAGAACTTGTATTTGTGGAAAAATAATGTAGTATTATATCTTATTCTTTCTAAAATGATAGGCTATTAACTAACACTTCTTATTTCTACTATAACATCAGAGTATACTTTTAATGCAGATGAATGCGTATACGACAATCAACAGATAAGTCTTACACCGGATCTCGTCAAAGCGCTGATATGCATGAAAGACTAAAACTATGTCATTATGAGAGACCAATAATGAAACCATGTCAAATAGAGATTTTGTTTTTCGACCGTCTTTTGATTGTTAATACGATATATAAGGACGACTACTACAAATAGTAGTACACCCTTGATCGTGAAATAACGATTTCTTGTGGAACCCTGTAAATTGCATGAAAGTAGGATACTCCAAATTCGGGAGTCTAAGATTTTTATAAAATGTTCTTGATGGAAAAAAATGTGAATGAAAGATCTCACTTAATTGAACTGGGCCCACTAATCTAAGAAATAGTGAGAATTCTTGATCTTTTTCCATTTGAAAATCTAGAATTTGAATTGATGCCCTTTCATTGAGTCCTCCTAAGTTGGATTGATTTATCCTAAATATTTCATTTCAATTGGAATTTGGTTTCTCACCATGTAAGAGAATCCCCGCTAAGAATCCATAGTTGAATGGTTAAAGCGCCCAACTCATAATTGGAGAATTCATAGGTTCCATTCTTACTGGATGCACGCCAATGAGACCCTCCAATAAGTCTATTGTAATTGGCATTGTATCAATGAAATCTCATCATCCGTACCTAACGAATTGATTTGGTATATTCATATGATAACATATGAACAATAAGAACTAGCATTTTTAATGAGACTAGAACTCATATGGAAGAAAACTTATGGATAGAATCAAATATGCAGTATTTACAGACAAAAGTATTTGGTTATTGGGAAAAAACACATATACTTCTAATGCCGAAACAAGATCAACTAGGACAGAAATAAAGCATTGGGTCAAACTCTTCTTTAGTGTTAAGGTAATAGCTAGGAAGAGTCATCGGCTCCACGGAAAGAGTAGAAGAATGGACCTATTATGGGACATACAATGCATTAAAGACGTATGATCATAACGCTTCAACTTGGTATTCTATTCCACCTCTTAGAAGGAAAAGAACTTTAACCAAAATACTTAATAGCATGGCGATACATTTTTACAAAACTTCTACCCCGAGCACACGCAATGGAGCCGTAGATAGTCAAGTGAAATCCAATCCACGAAATAGTTTGATCTATGGACAACATCGTTGTGGTAAAGGTCGTAATGCCAGAGAAATCATTACCACAATGCATAGAGGGGGAGGTCATAAGGGTCTATACCATGAAATAAATTTTCGACATAATGAAAAGGGCATATATGGTAGAATCGTAACTAAAGAATACGACCCTAATCAAAATGCACACATTTGATTCATACACTATAGGGATGGTGAGAAAAGATATATTTTACATCCTAGAAGGGGGTATATTTGAAGATATCATTGTTTTTGGTACAAAAGTTCTTATAAAAAGGGGAACCTTTGAGTGCAGTTTGATCTATTGATTTATGTAATTGGAAGTTACCAATTAGGTTTACGACGAAACCTACAAATTGATCACTAATCCAACTGGAATACCTCTACGGGATAGACCTCAATAGAAAATTGAAGATTAACTTCAGCAAGTGATTAAGTAGTTCCTTATATCAAATTATTGACTTTAGAGATATAGTAATGTGGATAAGACAAAATTATTTCAAGCACCGACATAACCAAAAGCGCCACTTGTTTCAAAGAGAGGAGGACGGGTTATTCACATTTTATTTGATGGTCAGAGGCAAATTAAAAGCTAAGAAGTGGTAATTCTAAGGATTCTTAGGGGGTAGATAGAGATGTCTCCTACATTACCCATAATATGTGAAATTATCGTTGTAATTTCATAGAGTCATTTAGTCTGAGTGCTAAATGAAGAACATAAGCCAGATGAAGGAACGAGAAGACCTAGGATGTAGAATATCGTAACATAAGTGATTCGACATCCTACCACTCATGTGGTACTTCATTATACGATATAGATAAGAGTTATATGATATATATAAGATCCATATGTATCGGTATCATCATCTACATCCAAAAATTCGTATGCTTTGGAAGAAGCTTGTACAGTTCGAGAACGGGTTTTGATTGATTAAAAAAAGAATCTACGTCAACTGATATGCCCTTAGGCACGGCCATACATAACATAGAAATCACACTTAGAAAAGGTGGACAATTAGCTAGAGCAGCAGGTGCTGTAGCAAAACTGATTGCAAAAGAGAGGAAATCCGCCACATTAAAATTACCTTCTAGGAAGGTCCGTTTGATATCCAAAAATTGCTCAGCAACTGTAATACTCTATTTTGTATTTTTATAAATTAGGTATTATTACACTTTTTAAGTTTAATTTGGTAGAATTTCGTGGATATTAAATCATTATGCATTGCATATTAGTTAATGTTTTTTTGATATATAGATTTTGGGATTTAAAAATTTTAAGGAAGGATATGCTGAATTTTATGAAGGATCAGACGACCCTTTTGTGTATCGGTCGACCAAAATAATATGAAACGATCTACCTCTTCTTTTTGGAACTTTCGACCGATAAAACGGATTGAAGATCAATGTTAGCCACTTGTAAGGGTAAAATGGAGATTTTATATGTATTACTTTAGGATATTATAATCAAAGGTTGAGATTTAGCCACTTTAAATGAATGGTTGAATGAGTTTTAGATATTTTAAAGTTAAAATAATAAAATAACAACCTAAGAAGACCAAGAGGTAGAAGAAAAGGGCTGGTTGCACGACAAGAGAGAAGAGAAAATGGGGGATTTGGATTTTTGAGAGATTGATGAGAAAAAAATTGATGAAAACATAGAATTTGGTGAGTTAAGAGTGAATCAAGAAGAAAAAAGAAGAAAACAGCAAAGGAAAAGAGTACCCCCAACGATTTTCTAAACTCAAGGTATGTCCTAACCCTAGCAATGGAGGTTTTTAGAGTTTTATTGGCTGAAGATTTGATTATTGGTTAGGATTTTTGAATTAGATGTTATGAAAGTCAAATTTGGATTAAACTGTGCCTTGTTAGGGTTTATTATTTTCGAAAATGTTAAAGTGCTCAAATGGATTAACGTTCATCTAAGAATATGTAGTAGACATTTAATTAAAGCTATAGCTTTTTGAATCAACTAATTTGGAGTTGTGGAGATTAAGTTATGAATTTTTTTTGTTTACTGCTGGAACAGAACAAAGTTTCTAATATGAAATTCGGGTAGTTTCTGTTTTCTATTTATTCCGTGCCCTAGATGTATTTATTTGATAGAAAGTTATTCTATAGAGTTGTAGTAGTTGTAGTAGACTTAATACTAGAAATTATGGATTTGGAATTAAGGGATTTGGAGTTGTATATACCAAGTTACGATTTTTATAAAATGATTGAAAAACAGTGAATTAGAAATTCGGAGTTTTGGACAGTTTCGAATATTAGGCTTTTAGAATGTTCTAAAGATTTTCAAATGGATAAGTGTTCTTCTAACCGAATGAAATAAACATTATAAGTGAAAGTTGGGCACGAGAGTTAAGGAAAAAGAAGTTATATAACATGAGTTATGAATTTTGGAAGTTATGGTGAAAATAGTTACTTATAGTGTAAAAACTTATTTGAATGGTTTGACAATATGAGTTCTCAAGCTTTTAGTGTGCATTGCCAAGTTGAAACAAAAGACATCAGAAATCAAAGTAAGTATGTGTTGTATGCGTTTGGCCTATTAGAGGTTTACATTATAAAGGTTATGTATTTTTATGATTTTTGATTGATAATAAACTGGTTGGGGTGTAACGCACAATACACCGACCTCAAGTCATTTGAGGATTGTTTGTGTGCCTTGTATTGATTGATTGATAGGTTTTTATGAGATTTCTTTATTGACATGTTTATATGACTTTTTTTTGGATTAGTTTAGATTTTCTTGCATTAAGGATAGAATTGTATGTGACATGTTATGGACATCATGCATCATGTTTTCTACGAATGACAACGAAAATGAATTTTTATGCATGAAAACTACAAATTATAATAAGTGAATCGTAGGGGGATGGCAGATTGGGTGTTAGGTTGCCCATGGGGGTCATTGATGCCTATATTCATCCTCGCAATATCTCTATTGATTCGATGAAGACATCTACATTACAAGAGAATAAAGATGCTTTCGGCAATGGCTATTGGTCGATGCTGCCGTAAGCCCAATCAGGTTGTGTGGTAGGTTGTTATATCTCCTAATGATATACGTTATGTAAATCCTAAAATCACGTTTCCATCTACCGAAAGTATATATTGTGTCCCATAAAATACGAAAATGATTTACATGCATGATTTTCATGATAATATGCAACATGTCGTTGAAGGAGGAGCTCGAGTTAGACTGCCTCGAGGGAGGTCAGATGGTGTCTACTCTCTCTCGTGGTACCTTCAACGATCAAATAATGAAAGAAATGAAATGAACGAAATGTAGGTAAATAGTTACATGTTGGGCAGGGTTGAGTTTGGCTGTCCCAAGAGGTTGGACCAGATGGTGCCTACTCTCCCCTAGACGGTATTACCCACATTAACTGGACTGTTAAGTGAAAGAAAAGAAAAGAAATGAACGAAATGTACGTAAATAGTTGCATGTTGGGCGGGGTTGAGTTTGGTTGTCCCAAGAGGTTGGACCAGATGGTGCCTCCCCTAGACGGTATTACCCACATTAATTGGACTGCTAAGTGAAAGAAAAGAAACGAAATGAACGATACTGAAACTGCATTGTTTTTATAAAGCAACATATGCATAAAGATCTCATAAATGTTTTATTATTATGGATTAACTTACTGAGCGTTAGGCTCATTGACATGCCTTGGGATCACTTGACGAAACCTGAACCTAC